>LPNX010810431.1:295496-324949 GCA_001517045.1 Pseudotsuga menziesii | reverse complement strand
ATATATATTTTGCAAAATTGTCTAGGACCAGAGATGTCGTTTTTGGTTTTCACCTGTATTCCCTCATGTTAGTGCTTCAAATGAAGTTTTCATTAGAAGCATTTCCCTTTTTCTTTTAGGACTATAAGCACCATTCCAGGCTTTCGCCAGTTGTCCTTCCCGATAGTGCTTCAAAATAAGTTTTCGCTAGTAGGATTATTTTTTTAATTTATTTTTACTTTTATTTTTTATTTGAGAAACTTGAACTTTAAGTGGGACTGATGGAATTAGTTTCGTCAGTAAGTGTCAATTGTTTCTTGTACAATTTATGGGTAAACTCATCCTTGGAGAGTGACTAATTATTTAATTTGAGTCTATGACCATTAACAAGTAAAGGTGTTTGAGCTTCATGAATTGTTATGGTCTTCACTAATCCATTATCATAACAAGTATGAGTTTGGTATGGTACAAGACATATTTTTTTCAACTTTCCTTTAAAATATTTAAACCTTGGGTCATAGAAGAGTGCCCAATCTCCTTTGAACGTTTGGGCATTAATAAATTTATCATGCCATGTCTTCCTTTGTTGTTGTACTACTTTAGTGCGAAAGAGTGCCTCTTGGAAATATTCACCTAGTGCATTCAAATGTTGCATCCTCCCTTTTTGAGCTAATGACAAGTCCAAATTCAGATATGCAACTATTTTGAGTGTCTTTATTTCAAATTCTATGGTCAACATCACCCTTTTTTACAAATACTAATTCACAGAGGGTAAATACTGTGGTGGCTTTCCAAGTTGTGTTGTATGCCCAAATAGCTTCATTTAGCCTATTTTCCCAATCCATTTTATGAATTTGGATTGTATTTATAAGTATCCTTTAAAGTTCACTATTTGTTACTTCTACCTAACCATTTTCTTGGGGATGGTAAGCATAGGATTTCCTATGTTTGATTTTTTCCCTTTTCATAAGGTCTTAAGAGGATTTGAGGTGAACTGGGCTCCTTGGTCAAAGACCAACTATTTTGGAACTCCAAATATAGTAAATATTTGCTTAGTGAGGAACTTTGCTACACTTGTTTCATCTGTATCCTTCAGTGCTTTTACCTCTTTTGATTTTGTTAAATAATCGGTGCAAAAATGAATGTGATGCTTTTGATTTGATGGGGGACTTATTGGTCCAATAAATTCTAACTCCCATTTGTCAAAAAGATCAAATGAGACATGGGGATGGAGTGGCATCTCCTTTATTTTGTAGTATTTCCCATCCTTTGAAAGTCATTATATCTTGAGACATATTCTGGTTCTCTTGTAACTCCAATCATTTCTTCTTCACTTGTTGTAAAAATGTCTTCAATTACTTCAAGATCAGGATAAATATTGTACAAAAAATTGGACAATATTGTGTCTTAATTAATGTTTCTATGTGCAAGGATTGTATTTATGTTGATAGTTGGATAAATGGTTTGATTGAAATTGTCATGTTATTCTAACCATATAGGATCCTTTATATCAGTGAATGGTCTATAAGATGGATATAAAGTTATTTTCTTTTTGGACAAACCACTTGTGATGGGATGGCCATATCCCATATTCTAGAACCAATGTAAGCATCAACTATTTCCATCCAGGGTCTACTGAGAATAAGAAGTTACCCACTGAGATTTTCTTTAACATGAAAGGCAATGAAGTCTGTAGTGTATTCACATGAGTCTATTGTTGCAATGATATCTTCTAAGATCCCTTCTAGGCATATAATTGAAGTGTCTACCAGTTGTAGAGTTGTTGATGTATGAATCAATAATGAATTTATATTTATTGTTACCATTGTATCTTTGGTCATTACATTAATTGATACTCCTAGGTCTATGAGAGTGTTTGGTACTAGAGTCTGGTTGATGTGGACATTTACTACTGGGCTTCTTGTATCTAAATATTTAGGAGTGATGACTTTTTCCACCATCATATTTCCAAGTTGTCCCATGACATTTATTATGGGAGGATCTCTTTTTTATTTCTCCCTGTCTTTTTTATTTATTAGAAATACATGTTACTTGGTGCTAGTGCATTTCAACCATTGGCAAAAAAATCACAACCTAGGGGCATCTAAGCTGTAAAAATCACCTAGGGATTGCACTTGGCCTGGGCCACACCAACCCTTAACATGGATGGAATTTTGGGTGTCTCCTCCCAACTAAGTCACTATAAGGGTAATGAACTTAGGTCACCTAGAAAATGAAACCCACACCTTAACTAGTTGAGCTAGCATGAATTTAATTCCAACATGTCTTTTTAATACAAGTTTACTTAATGAATTTGTTTCAGACATGTAATTCATTGATTGCTTGTTGATCAAATCTTGAATCTGTCTGTGAATCTCTTCATTCTTGATAATGGATCTTTTGTACACAGATGTGTTAGGCAATGAAGAACCAGGAACAAGTTAAATGGAGTGTTTTACATGACAATGTAGAGGTACTTCGTCTAGCTCTTTAAATACGTTCCCGTATTCATAAAGAATATTGTCGATCTACTGCTACTTTCAGGAGCTACACTAGTCGGTGAGTCGACTAGTTGTTGCAGTCTTCCTGGGATGCTGAGGTTTAATCATGATCAATGTGAATATCTGAGCATAGTTGATGAGCTTCTTTGTCTGTTTGGGATATACCATCGCAACCGTTGGTGTAGGTCGTCACTCTGGTATACCATACCATTGGTTCCGTATCTTGACAATTACCTTCTGAGGCCGTGACTGATAACTCCCATGCCGATCCCATAAGTAAGGTTTCCCAAACAAGGCGTCAGCTATGGAAAGCAGTGCCACATCACATATTACTTCATCTTCAAAAGGCGTAATGAAGTAGGTGAGTTTGCATTGTCGGGTGATCCTCAGTTCTTGTCCATCCTTCATCCAACCGATATTACAAGGTTGAGGATGTGGAGTGGTGACAAGACCTAGTTTCTTCACAAGATCTTCATAAACAAATTTCTTCTGGCCGCCATTATCCATAATCAAATGCAATGGATTGGTTTGAACCCATATCTATGTATGGAACAGGTGCTCTCGTTCCTCCTCGTCGACGATAGTCGAGGTTGTTGGAGTGGTTGATGTCGATGTCAAAATGGTCGATGATTCTGGGTCATATCTACCAGGGTTTTGTCGGACAAGTCATAGGTAGACAATTTTTCCAAAAATGTCTTTCGAGTCTTGCATTCAGACGTATCATGCCATGATGAATTGTGGTAATCACACCATTTTCTGACAGAGGGTTGTTTGCTACGTTCCCTCCCGTCTTTCTGAGAGTGCTTTTTACCATGGTCTTTCTTTGGTGAGGTCGGATGAGAGGGGTGTCTTGACTTGTCGAATTTAGCTGGTGACTTCTTGTCGGATGTTCGACCTGTCGGCTCAGTTGCGAAGCGTGCTTTTCCTTTCTGTTTGGCTTCAAGATTATTGGCATAGTGGAATGCATCCACAACCATACTAATAGTCATAAACTCCATCTCTTGCAAAATGTACAAGGACAATCCACTGATGTACTTCAAAAAAAACAACTTCTCTTCTTCTTGAACACCAAGTCTCACCATGAGTTGATATAACTCATCGGTGTAACTCTGCATAGACTAGTCTTTCCATTGCCTTAGCTGCTGCCACTTCTTATATTGTTGTTCAATGTACTTGGGATGGTAGAACGCCTTTCAGACGTACTAATTTTTTTTTCCCATGTATCTATGGGGTCTCTGTCTTTCTCCATCTTTGTCGATAGGTTCTCCCACCAACTGTGCACAGAGGTCGACATCTTTAAGGATGCAATGGTGATATTTTTAGCTTATGAGAGTTGATTCACAGAGTAATAGGATTCCAATTGTCGTACCCAATTGTCTACGGATTTCATGTCAATCTTACCTTCTAGATTTGGTATGTCCAAGTTCATTTGCACTTTGGATGGATTGATTTTGTCAGAGTTGGATCTTGTTGAGAATCCTTCTGATGTTGAGGTGAATCGCGTGAGAATCTCATTGAACTGGGTGAACATTTTGGTTCGCTGTCGAGCTAGTGCTTGCTCTATGACTCATTCTGTCTCGTTAGTGGCATGTCTATTGTCTGTTTCTCCGACCATCTTCGATCTAGTGGTGTGAGTAGATAGATAATCCTAAGTCCAAGGTAGTGTCTGCTTGGATTACTAAGTTTGAACATGCATAAGTCAGGTAACCTTGATAAAAGTGTTTACACATGACTTAAGCATGGACAAGCTCTGATACCAATGATCCGGGTGCCCAGGTGCACGAAGGGAACAATAGTTCGACTGAATGAGTCGATCACTGTTATGGCAGAAGCATATTAATAATCAGCAAAGCAAGAAATACACTACACATAGAAACATACACACATACACAGACAATATGCAAGAGTTCGAACCAATCTATGTTGTTCATTACTACTCTATTACTTGCTTGCATATTACAATAATGTACATGCTTATACAAAGTGCTGAGAACGCTTGGGTTGTATGCCCGTTACGTTCAGTTACAAGAGAAGTTGGAACGGTTCAAAAGTTCTACCATTACAGACGATTGGTAGACAGAGAGACAATCTGTCATAGTCATGTTGATCGCTGGTGTCAACGATGCTTGTCGAGATGCTGAATCTGTCGAAGTTGACATTGAATTTGTCAAAGCTGACAAACAATGCAAACTGCTGTGTAGATCAAGATACGTCTTGTGAAACTTCAAATTTTCCAATTTTTTAATAAAAACAGACCGAACTAAATAATAACATTATCACAAACAATAATAGTCTAGTTATAACATCTGTCTTTAATTTTTTTAAATAACATTGGAGTTCAAATCTTTAAGCAACTTTGAAAAAAGGTTGAAAAATTGTGGTGGCACATCACCAAATAAAGTGAGTTATTGTAAAGTAAAAAATCATACATTTATATTTCTGTAAACTAAAAAGTCATATTTCTCTCAATGATGAGTGAAGTCTCATCAAACTAAAAAATCATACATTAATATTTCTGTAAACTAAAAAGTCATATTTCTCTCAATGATGAGTGAAGTCTCATTATTCTTATGAGCGAGGAATTTTTAAAAACTTAACATCACTTTAATTTAAGAGGAGAGACATCACTTTTTTTTTTTCAATGTGGTTCATCCGTCGGCTTGACCAACGGGCTACGTCCACGGAAATAAATCAGGCGGGCCCACCCAAAGGGGTCTCACACCTTCGGCACACTTCATGCCTAACCCCAATAGCGTCAATGAAAGTTGAACCCGTGACCTCTATACCGAGAGGCCTAGCGACGGGTGCTCAACCAATTGAGCTAACTCTTGGAGCTAGGAGAGACATCACTTTTATAACTACTTATATGGTTATTAAACAACACCATAAACACAATCGTAAGAGACTACCCTTGTTTTTTATTTATTTTTACTCACATTACATGGTAAAAATTTAAATTTCCTAATAGCAGCCGGTCCAGCAAAGCTTTGTCCACGTGGAATGATGCCGGGGCAATAAAAGGTTGATGTATGATGTATGAGCTGATTGCAAACGAAGGAGCAAAGGAGCCGAACGTTGTCAACAAAGATAATATAAAACTTAGCTTTGATATTACGGACCGAATTCATACATAATTCAACCTAGGTTTCACATTTTTATTTCTGTGTCTTCTAAATTGGATTTGCCTTTAGCGTTTGGGGCGATTAGCAATAAGAACGAGTGCGAGCAGGGCAGGGGAATTAGCAAGAAAGAGATGCAATTATAATCACAGAAATGCCTGATTTTGCAGTGCCCATAGAGCCGTGCTTGGAGCGTCCTCTGTTCGGAGGCGCCATTGCCTGTGCATTCCCCCAGCGTTTTCAGGTATGGTATGTATAGAGAGTCATTTGTTAAATCAGGTAGGTCATCAGGTAAGTTAAAACTGAGAAACTACCCTAGAAACGGAGAAATTGAGTTCCAATTATTGAGAATGTAAAACGAATATTTGCTTGAACTGCAGACATAAAACGAATATTTGCTTGACCTGCGGACAGGCTTTAAAAGATGAATTTACTTTAATTGCGAACCTTGAAATATTAATTTCAAGTTTACTCTTGTGATTTGATTGGGATTAATGGGAATAACTGAAAGAGCATTTTTTTTGTTTTTTTCTGGTCATGTAGGATCTGAGCAACATAAGAGAGGTCCCGGATCATCAGGTGCCACATTCTGTTGACTGTTTATGAATGCGAGATCCTGTATGATAGTTAATGTGTACAAAACGTAAATTATTTGTCCAATTTTTTAATGAAGTCGGTTTGTTCTGGATATTGGTGGTTCGCTATTTTAAACTAGCTGTCAAAATTTTAGTTTTTGCATGAAGTGGTTTGTTCTAGAGGCTGCTGGGGCACTTTGTAAGGTAGACTTAGTTAACTTTCCACATTATCAAAGTACAAGGACTTAACCCGTATACATGGCAGTGGCTAATGCTATTAGTGCATCTATTTTGAAAGGTACTGAAGCTCAAAATTACTACTCACATGTAACTTCATCTACAAACAAATTCTGTTTGATTTGTGAAGGAGGCATTTGCGGATCCGAATCGTGACGAAAGCCTGATTGTTGAGCTACTGGACCTAAAACATGATGTTTCAGATAACCAAAGTGCATTATGGTTTCTTCAGGACCTTGCTAATGAACAGGATTCTGCTGGAGACCTTGTATGTTTATTATTTCCATTGTCAACTTTGTTTGTAAGTTGAAAAATTTGCAGGAATTATTGAATAGTGCAACCGAAAATAGTGAACATGATTATGTCTAAGAGAAATGGACCTCTACTATCTGAGAAAACAAGTGCATTAACTGCATAGTTAGCATGGAAAAAGTACACCAAAGACAAGGGTATGCTTATAGAGAAAATCCCTAAGGGAAGATAGTGACATTATTTGAAAATTGGATGCCTTTTCAAATTGAAACAATGCCATTGCAAAAGAGAGAACTTGCAAGCTGTTTAGTTTGGGATTGAATTTGAGTTTTGCCTATTAATGGTGGTGGCAGGTGGTAGAAAGCGTGAATGCTGTTGCTCCATCTGATGCCCCTTTCCTTGATCCAGCAACTGTTATTACGACTGTAGTTGGGCAAATGGTAAGCATTCAACTTGAAGAGTATTTCTGCTTTTGATTGGGATTCTAGTGAAATTTTTGTGTTATTTTAGATATTTGGCTGTTCAATTTCTTTAATATATGGATATTGACAGCATTCGTTTTACTTTATTGATAGGCTTTATTGTGCGAGATGATTTGCCCAACAATACCTCTAACGTAATTGACAACTGTATTTCAAATTTATTAGAACTAGAACTGGACCAGAACTGGTTTGCCTCAAAATTATTAACCGGAACTGGATAGCCTAAAAAATTACCAACCAGACCCGAACCTGACGAAAAACTGGTGGAATAAAGAGTACTCTACATATTCAAATTTAATAATAATTAATATTTGTGTACATAATGTTAATCCAAACCATTAGACACCAAATATGCAAAGTTTGCTTATTGATATTGCATGTAAGGGTGCGAACAACTAAAGACATTGAGATATAAGTTCCGAGATACATAAAATTAAAGTTCTAAGAGAACTTACATAAATGTAGATAAGATAAGATAATTTTATCAATGTCCAACTAATGACCATAAAAGTAGGTCAATGGGACTACTAAGTACAATGATGTCATTACAAAGCAGGAGTACCAAAAGTTATCCTATATAAGGCAAAATGCAGTAAGTAAAGGAAAATAAAGTAAAGTAAAGTAAAGTAGAATAAAGTGTGAAGTCTATGCTAAATTTCTAAAGCATCAAAATCCTCGATATTGAGCACGGGAAACTGCACGGGGGTGGAGATGTATAGGAGGAAAAGATCTAGGAGCAAGGAAGTCCAAAAGTAATGAGATAGGTGTGTCATAGAATAAACTCATCTCTCGTAACATCTGAGGCTGAATGAAGGAAACTCGGAATCGTATGATGTCCAGAGGAAGAATTGGTGGAAGGTTTGGACCGCCCATTGCGTTGCTGTTTAGAGGAGGTAGCCTATTGTTGACGCCTGGGGGGTCTTGTCTGCTCGTTGGGAAGGGGTTTGGTTAGGTTATGTCGTCGATATCCTGGGGGATGGGGGAAGGTTCCATGGGTCCGCATTGATTTGGAGTTCAAGTTTGTGTTTATATTGGTATGTATTTAGTGCCCCTTACTGAGGGTAGCACCGTGAATAAGGACATGATCCATTGGGTAGAATCTGGTCGAGGAAATAGATGAAGAATTTGGACTTGAAGCTTGAGGGCCTCTTGCATGTATAAGGCCAAGCATCTCTAGTCCGGGTATCTGTAGAAGCTGGTTAGGGTCTGGGTCCACTTGAAAAGGAAACAAAACCTCTCCCAATCTTGTAGTAGACGGGGTAGCGGAAGATGAAGTGCTTCTTTATCTCGACTTCTTGAAAATGGCATAGTTGGCAGATCTTGTTAGAACAGTCAATTTGGTGGATCGTCTTTACTCGAAGTCTATGAGAACCCACTTTTAATTGGCCTACAGGAATATGAAGGGCGTGCATCCAATGGCGTAGGGTATATTGAGGTTGAATAATGAGTCTGCCACTCAATTCCAAAAAGTGCTTAGTGTAGAAGCCCATCTTTCGGTGTAACTCGTCTTGAGGGTTAACTTAAGTGATTTGGATAGACTACTTGTGAATGTCATCTCTGATGATCTTGTTCAACTCTTTTCTGATAGGTAGGAGGTGGCTAGGTGTATCCAAGGAGTATCTAAACGGAGGGAGTCGGTCCAATTGAATGCCCATGGACTCCAAAAGATTCGAGACCCTTGCAAACTAACCTTGAGCTTGGCCTGGAGGGCTAGTTGAGGCAATATTCTCTAAAGAACCATAGGCCAAGTACGGGTACCAGTCCTTCCCTTTTGCCAAGATGACAAAGCTTTGGTTGTGAGACATAAAAGAGACTAGACTGAACATCATCTCAAATCGAAAGGGTCGAGTACCAACCTTTACTAGGATGATGTGTTGAGGGACCATCTGCTTACATCTAATGATGTGTAGAAGGAGAAGGGCCTAGATTCTTTTGGTTGAGGCTCAATCAGACTCAAGCAAATAAGTTCCCCAAATCTTTCAACCATAGAGAATAGTGGGTTGGATAAGGGAGTCCATGAGGGACATATTGGACGGTGCGCTGTCTCTCAAGGAGGGCTAAGAATTCGTAGCCCTCGTTGGCTCAAGGTTGGAGGGCACGTTGTAGATTGAAGCGAAGTCCCGAGAATTGCACCCCCAAGTATGTGTAAGTGTTGGTGATCACAATCTCCTCCCTTTTCAAGAAGAAATGAAGGTCCGATGAAGTCTTCTTCGTCCAGTCGAAGATCATAACCTTGGGTTTACCTAGTTTGACCGTCAACTGTCAAAGATAGCAGAAAAGAGCTAAGGCCCTAGTTTCTAAATGTCCTCTAGAGTACAAAATCATCACACTTTAATCAATTGAGTACATAGTGTTGATGTATTTGTAACTTCGAAAGATATTCTGATGTATATTATCATTGTATGTTGTTGTACCCCCATTGGGGATGTGTGTTACCCCTTTACAGGATGTCTAATTTGTGTATAGACCTTGAGGTACAACCTCCGTTGTAAGTCGGGGCAATAGTCCCCAGTGTAACATCATGTAATATGTAATTGTGGTCTCTCTAGGAGAAGTGGGCCCCATGTGAGATGACATGTAGGCTCGGGTCTTATATTTGGTCAGTGACTTGAAAGGATATAAATAGGGAGGTGCTCTCCCTCATTTATACACCCTCACACACTCTCTAAGGCGCATGAGAGAGAGAGATAGTCAGAGGAGGAGAGAAAGATAGCTGTTGAACATTTCTTATTACTGCTTTTGATCATCTTACTATTCTAAAGAAGTTTGTGGGGTTTTCTTCTTTATGGTTTCCCCGATGAAAATCTGTGTCTTGTGTATCTTTTATATCTTATGCATTTTGTTGTACTTGCTCTTCTTTCAGATAAAGATCCTAGATAATCTAATCAGATCTTAAGAAAATCTAACATGGTATCAGAGCCTCTCTGAAAGAAGGCACTGTGCAGTTGCGGGAACCAGGGCTTCCTAGTTGAAGGTGTTCTCTCCACAGATCATCAAGCAAGGAGGGCTAGGCTAACTCACCTCACTAGGGCGCATCTATTGGTGGTAGCAGTTTCTGAATCAGAGAAGTTTCAATGTACAACCAAAATATAACTATAATGGCAGCTAATGGAAATTAGGGTTTCATGCCTGAAAACCCTAGAAGACTGAATTCAGTCATTCTAGAACTTTCGCTATAACGCAAGATTGGAGAAGCCCAGAAGCCGAAACATTTTCAGGCCGAAGAGAAATTCTTGTTGTACCTTGTGTAAAAGCTTCAGTCTCAGATTCGCTATACTTCAAGAGATATGGTTCCTCCAAATCAGGGTTTTAGCCTCGTCTAGAATACAGTCATAAACAGGCGACCTAGGGAGATTTGTATATTTCGGGCTAGGAAGGTCCAAATGAAATTTTACAAGATGTTGCAGGTAGGGCACAGACTATAGTTTATGTGGTACGCTTTTCAGGCCCAGAATGTGAAACAGTGACACGTGGCAGTCCCTACAAGTTCGCTATGCTGAACAGTCCCCAAAACAATCACCTTGGGAAAATCAAAATAAGTCCCACTTGGAGAATCCATTTTTGTTCTAACCTGTGGGGTTGGAAAGAAGACGTATTAGGCTATCTCAGTGAGAAGTTTCAGACTTAAAGGATTCGAAACTTCGGAGATACAGCAGAATCAATTTCAAACATTTATGCAGAAGAAATTGGAAAACTAGGGCTTACTGTTTCGGGAGCTTCCCACCATTGTTTTCAGAAAAGAAGTACATTGGATAGCTCGCCTTGAAGAGGCCAATCTTTCTGTCCAATTAGAAGTTTGAAATTCCAAGTTTGAAAATTTAGGGTTTCTCTGACAAACCCTAGATCAGCTAGCTCTGGAACTAGGTCGGACACCTCAAATCGGTAACATCTAGATTTTTGCTATTTACATTTGAGGTTCTCATTTCAAAATGACTAATCACACCCAACTTGATGACAAGCTTGGTGAAGTTGACAACTTTCGAGTATGGAAGTATAGGACCTCCATGATCCTTGAAGAAATTGACTTGGATCAGTATTTCAGTAAAGAAGTTCTAAGAGCCAGAGGGAGATGAGGCTAAGGCTAGAGCCAAGAGAATCATTGTAGATTCTATTAAAGATCATCTCATCCCTCATGTGTCATCCTTGAAGACACCAAAAGGAAGTGTGCTATGACGAAGCAATCGAAGAAGAATAAGAGATTGTTCCACCTTGAATGGCCTCCCAAGATCATGGGATTCATTCATTCGAGGAATGTGTGCCAGAAGGAAGTGATTACCTTCAGCAGACTCTGGGAAGAGTGCACACAAGAAGAAGCTCGACTCATAATAAGAGAAGAGAAGATGGGAGCAACTGAAGATCAATCTCTCACGATTCAAAGAAGATCCCTCAAGCGATGAGGAATACGAAGGACTCAATTCTTGAAGAACCTCTAATCCATCTTAGCATTTGGATAAGAAATGATGTTGTTATGAATGAAGAAGATGATGAAGCTGAAGGCTCAAGAAGGAGTCTACCCATGAAACAAATAAAGATAAGTATTCAATTTTCATTTCATGATATTGTTTGGTTATACATTTGTTTATATTCAGTTGATGTTTGAGTATTTTGCATTTATACTACTGAATTGCACATAATGGGCAAGAAGTCAATGATGGTGTACAACATTTCATTACTACTTATCTAGATTGAAACCTCTTTGCTGTCATATTAGGAGTAGTACACACTCTTTATAACATTGGGGTAGAATGCATCTAGAAGTTACTGTATGTATACATGATATGGATGAATGTTGTAGCATTGGCAAAAATAGTCGCATGGCTATGTGACATATATTTGTCACTATTAATATGTTTTGGAAATTATGATATGTTTCTAATCATCAACTGAACTTTGTGAGAAATTCGATCCACAGGAGAATTTAGGAGCGTTAGTGAAGCTCACAAATCAAATTTGGTGCAAAAACTAGCAAAAACCATCAATTGAGAAGTAAATTACACACACAATGTGAATAGAAACAAGATAATTTTTAACTGTTTAACATTGAAACATGAGCATACAAGTCAAAATTGTCAAATTGGCTTCAAACCCCCCTAGGTGGGCCAATCACGCCCCAAATCAGCCCAAATAGCCACAAATTGCTAACTGGACGTGGCTGAAGTGATGTGGTTCAATGATTACACCTTGGACAACGTGGGTGTGGAAATCTGGGTGGTTTAGAGTCTCAAGGTAACATTTAATGCACCAAATCAAGCCAAAAATGGACAAAATCCACCTCTAGTGCTCCAAGTCAACCAAGCTGTCCACATTCAATGAATGGGAGCGCACCAGTAATGATGAGGGCGCACATGTGGCTGGTTGACTGAGCTGGAGTGCTCATGTGGGTGTGAAAGCCCCAATTTGACTTGGCATTTGTCCAACTAAGCACCCTTAGTCCACCACATAGTGTATTAATGCTTAAAAAGCAATAAAATTGACTAAGTAGTGTAATTAGGGACTAATGAGTTGGATTATTGTTCTAACGCCCTCCCTTAATCCAACAACTAAGTACAACTCACAAAATGATGGAGGCCTTGGCAACAATGGCTCAAGTCACCTCAAATACATAATTCAGAAATTACAATTTATTTGTCCATATGAACCGAGGAAAATAAGGAAAACCTCATGGGACAAAACCTTGCCTCAAGAATGGACATGGGGCTGGACCTGCAACAAATAACAACAAATTACCATCCTTCACTCACCCCAAGCAAAGATCTCAGGTAGGTGAAGGTCTTCTCTGTGAAAGCCTTGGTAAAAATATCAGTAGTTTGCTTGGTGGATGGGCAAAACTGCAGTGAGATCACCTTGTCATGCACTAAGCCCCGAATGTAATGCATGTGTATCTCAATATGCTTTGTCCTCTGCCTCTGAGCAGGATCAATAGATATTTTGATGGCACTTTGATTGTCTACCCAAATGTTGGTTGGAAAATCAATTGTGACACCAAATTCCCGGAGAATTCCCTACAACAAAACACATTGTGTAGTAGCATTGACAACTGCCTTGTACTCGGCCTCTACTGATGAAAGTGAAATGATTTGCTGTTTCTTACTTGACCAACAAATGGGACCTTCAGCAAACATGAAGACAAAACTTGAAGTTGGTTTCCTGTCAGTGGGATCTCCAGCCCAATCTGAATTAGAAAATCCAACTAGTTGAAGTGAGGAACTAGCTGTGTAGTGTACCCCGAAATTCTTGGTACCCTGGACATACTGAAGAATTCTTTTTGCTGCCCTCCAATGGAGCTCATGTGATGAGTGCATATGTCTTGCTACAACACTTACAACATAAAAAAAATCAGGTCTTGTGTGAGTGAGATAGAGTAAGCTGCCCACTAGTTGCCTGTAGAGTGTAATATCTACCAATGGAGAATTGCCAAATTCATGCATTTTGATGCTATAAAGAAAGGGAGACTTGGTTGCCTTATACTCAACCATGTTAAACTTCTTTAGCAAGTCTAAAGCATACTGTGGTTGACTCAGCTTGATGCCCCTTTCATTTTGCTCAATTTCCAAGCCCAAAAATTGCCTTAGCAATCCTAGGTCGGTCATGGCAAATTCACTATGCAAAGATGACTTAATTGAGCCAATTGAATTAATGCAACTACATGTAATGAGGAGATCATCAACATAAAGAACAATGACCTGCAAAATACCATCATGTTGCTGCAAATACACATTAGGGTTTGATTTGCATCTAGTGAAACCAATAGAGAGCTAAAAAGCATCCATTTTTGCATACCAAGCCCTGGGGGCTTGCTTGAGTCCATACAATGATTTCTTCAACCTACATACCAATGAAGGATCCTCTTGGAAACCTTTAGGCTGCTGCATATAGATCTCCTCCTGTAGCTCACCATGCA
Source organism: Pseudotsuga menziesii (assembly GCA_001517045.1). NCBI lineage: Eukaryota > Viridiplantae > Streptophyta > Pinopsida > Pinales > Pinaceae > Pseudotsuga > Pseudotsuga menziesii. The sequence continues at coordinate 310,903 of LPNX010810431.1, read as the reverse complement.
AGAATGCACTCTTAACATCCATCTGGTGAACTTGCCAACCCTTACTAGATGCTAGCGCTAGAACTAGTCTAATTGAGTCCATTTTTGCAACCGGTGCAAAGGTCTTTGTGTAATCGACACCATGGACCTGAGAATAGCCCTTAGCAACTAATTTTGCCTTATGTTTCAGATCAGAACCATCAGCAGTAAGTTTGGTTTGAAAAACCCATTTGCATTGAACAAGCTCCCTCTTGGGAGGAAGGGGAACCAATTCCCATGTATTGTTCTCTTGGAGGGGCTGAAATTCATCTTCCATTGCTGATTTCCATCTAGGGTCATTACAAGCTTGTTGATATGTCTGAGGATCAGACCCAATCAGCATATAACAGTGCTCAATAAGAGCACTATCACTTGCAAAGAAAGCTTTACTAGTTTGTGATCTAGTCTTCCTAGGCTCATGGAGATTGCCTGCCAATTCCCCAGCTGCTTGTACAATTTTTTTAGCCCACTTGGGCCTAGATGGCGAGTCATCTACAACAATATCATCTTCAACAACATTTATATCAGACATATCAGAAAAAACAGAGCATGTATCATCACTTACATCTTGGAATGGTTGAGGAGAGGAGCATTCCCCTGGTGCAAGCTCGAAATCTGGAATTGGCTCTTCTTTAAATTTCACACTTCTTTCAACAAATGTCTTGCAAGTGGAAGTGTTAAAGAGCTTGTAGCCTTTGGTGTCTTCACCATACCCAACCATAATGCACTCCTTGATTTGAGGTTGCAAGGCTTTCCTCTTTTCAAAGGAATTATAGCCCATGCTCTAGTTCCAAATATCCTGAAATTTGAGACATTTGGCTTTTAACCCAACCATGCCTCGTAAGGTGTCATTCCTTTTACTAACTTGTTAAAGGCTTTGTTTTGTATGTGAGCAGCACAACTAATGGCTTCAACCCATGGCTTGGAACTAAGATCCCTTGCTTCTATCATGCAAGTGGCCATCTCCTTGAGAGATTTATTCTTCCTCTCGGCCACACCATTTTGCTGTGGTGTGTAGGGAGTCGAGTGTTGCATTTGGATGCCACACTCCTCACAAAGGTGCTGTAGGTTCTTGTTTACATACTCCTTCCCATTATCAGTCCTAAGGACCTTAATCTTATGCCCACTCTGATTTTCTACCAATGCCTTCCAAATCTTCAAGTGTTCAAACACCTCAGACTTCAATTTAAGAAAGTACACCCAACAAAATCGAGAGTAATCATCTATGAATGTAAGCACATACCTTGATCCACCATATGATAGAGTGGGCAATGGAGTAATCAAGTCTGAATGCACTAACCCAAGTGGTTGTGTTGCTCTCCTTGCCTTCCCCTTCTCATAGCTTTGCTCAGGAAGCTTCCCAACTACACACCCAATGCATGCTCCATTTGATGATCTGATTTGTGGAAGTTCTTCCACCATCTCATCTCTGTGTAGTGCTTGGAGGTACTTGTAGTTCATGTGACCAAACCTCTCATGCCATAGCTTGGAAATTTCATTGCCATTGAGAGAAGTGCTTGGTTACTGGAAGTGGGGAGGAAGTTCGAAAACTTGTACATCCTCTCATGATGATCTGCATACCCAATTGCAATGGCTTGGCCTGTTGAGATTTCTGTAATCTCTACCATGTCTAGAGTGAAGGTCACTCTCTTTAGCTCTCCTGTATGGGTCATCTGATTGGCTGACAACAAATTTGCTGCAAGGTCTAGTACATACAATACATCACTAAAGAATCCATGCTCTAAGTCAATCCTCCCAATCCCCCTGGTCTGGAGTTTTGAATCATCCCCCATTCGAACTGCTGGGCCAGGATTCGAACTCATGGAGGAGAAGAGCTCTCTCTTGGCTACCATGTGCATGGAAGCCCCCGAATCAATGACAAAAGATGAAGAGTTAGAGGTACCTGATACCAAAGCATGACATTTCTCCTTGCTTTCATTTGAACTGGAGTTGACATCCTTCTTCCTTGTGCTGTCAGGGACTGGAATGTTGTTCTTCTCCAGCAGCTGGGCCATGGTGTCTATGGTCTTTTTCATGCATGAGATTTTTGGATGCCATCCCTTGTGGCAATAGGTGCATTTGGCCTTTTCTTTTCCCTTCTTGTCCTTCTCTCTGGGAGGATTCGAAGCTCCATCATTGGATTTGGGTTTTTTTTGGTTTCTTCTTTTCTGGGAGCTTCGAATTCTTGGGTTTGGGCTTGCCCTTTGAGGAATTCGAAACTCCCACTGCTAGTGCTTGATCCTTGGTCTTAATAGAGCCCATTTGGACAAGCTTGTCTTGCTCCTGAGTGAGTGACTCCATGAAGTTTTCCAGACTTGGCATTTGCCAATTTTGAAGGGTAAGCTTGCCATAGTGAAATGTGCTCACAAAAACTGAGAACTCTGGCCCCAACTTCGAAAGGATAGACAAGATCAATTGGTCCTCCTTCTTTTCGATGCCACATTGTTTTAGCTGCAACACAAGTGACTTAAACTTGGTGAAGAAGTCCTGGATAGAGTCATAGTGTGCTGGGCTCAAGCTGATAAGCTCATTCTCAAGCTGGTGACCACGTAGTTCATCAGTTTTCCCAAACAATGTCTCTAGTTTTACCTAGACCTCATTGGGTGTTGTTAAACTGTCAATGTGGAACAAGAGCTCTCTTGAGATGCTCAGACACAACAATCCATATTCCTCATCCAATTTGTTGAAGTACTTGGCTTTCTCAACAGCAGAGTTTGGTTCTACCTTAGTGCCCATGGTAACTCTGTAAAGCCCTTTGGCTCTTAATTGAATCACCATCTCTGCCTTCCAATCGAAGAAGTTGAAAGTGTTAGCAAGATGTGGGTAGCTTCCTTTTTTGCCTGCGCTGATGGTGAAGAAATTGCCGAATGTTCTGCAAAAACACAATTCGATTTTATCTGGAATGCCACTAAAAATGCAGCTCAAATCACTTTGAATTGATCTGCAACTCAAAAATATCCAACAGGCTCTGATACCATGTGAGAAATTCGAACCACAGGAGAATATAGGAGCGTTAGTGAAGCTCACAAATCAAATTTGGTGCAAAACTAGCAAAACCCATCAATTGAGAAGCAAATTACATACACAATGTGAACAAAAGCAAGATAATTTTTAACTGTCTAACATTGAAACATGTTATTATCAGGTATATATATTACAACATAGGAGTTTCGTGAGGCTTTGGAAGCCCAATGTGAGCATACAAGTCAAAATTGCCAAATTGGCATCAAACCCCCCTAGGTGGGCCAATCACGCCCCAAATCAGCCCAAACAACCACGAATTGCTGACTGGACATGGCTGAAGTGATGTGGGTCAATGATTACACCTTGGACAGCGTGGGTGTGGAAATCTGGATGGTTTAGAGTCTCAAGGTAACATTTAATGCACCAAATCAAGCCAAAAATAGACAAAATCCACCTCTAGCGCTCCAAGTCAACCAAGCTGTCCACATTCAATGAATGGGAGCGCACCAACAATGATGAGGGCGCACATGTGGCTGGTTGACTGAGTTAGAGTGCTCATGTGGGTGTGAAAGCCCCAATTTGACTTGGCATTTGTCCAACTAAGCACCCCTAGTCCACCACATAGTGTATTAATGCTTTAAAGCATGGGAAGGGTGTTCCCTGTCCATATTTTGGTTTTCTTACCCAAGCAGGCGCCCCCTCAAGGAAGTGTGCCCCCCTTCATGGACCACTCTTTTTTCCAAGTGACAAGTGGAGGGCATGCAAAGGGCCTCTCTCCTCTCTCTTTTTTTTATAAGGAGGTTTCTCCTCCTCATTTGGGTTACAATCTCTTGGCTCTGTCAAGCTCTCATGCTCTTTCATTCTCTTGCTCTCATTTTGCTCTCATTTTTGTGAGTCATTGTAATTTCCAGCCATTTTCGCTTTTTAATAAAAATCTTTGGAGGAAAGCTGGTGTCTCTTTGTGTTTCATGGTGGTTTGCTCATGTGCTTCATTGTTGCTCAAGCTATTGGAGGGCAAAGAGGCAAATTTCTTTGTCTTGGTGAAATCTACTCATTTTTGTTTAGATTTCATGAGTTTTTAGATTTTGTAGTTATGAAGTTCATGCTTTCTTGATTGAATAACATGATTTCTTAATTCATCATTTATAACTCACATTTTTTCTAGTTTGTGTAGCAAAATCTATTAAGTTGTAGGTTACCAAAATTTGGAGAGTGGGATTCTTCGGTTGGATGCCCCATTACTTCAAAGTCTTAATTGCAAATGGCACCTTTTCCTCACATTCCATCAAAATTTCTCCATATTATTTACATCTTCTTAGCACTCTAAAATTTGGTTTTAAGTACTCATTTTCATAAGATATTTGAAGTTAGTTTGCAAAATTTATAGAAATTTTTGTACATAATTTTATACCAACATTCATAGTCTCCCAAGGCTATTTTGGGCACTTTTCACTGTTTATTTGCTTGCTGTTTTGTGTAGGTTTTTAGCAGCATAAGGAGAAACTCTGCCAAAATTTTGGTAGAAAAGAGTTCAAAGGACTCCCAAGAGTCCTTTCTACAATGGAGATTTTGCCCAAAGGGGCCCCAAAACCCCTTTCCTCTTCTTTTTCTCTAAATTTTTTGCTGCAGATTTCTTTTCCTTATTGTAAGGGCCAAGAGAGTCTCTTGAGCCCATTTTCCTTTTCCTCTAATTTTCAAGTTCATCTTAAAATTTTACTTAAGCCGCTCTTTTCATGTAAAGGAAGTTGGGATATGCCCACCCTTGCATAGCAAAAGAAGAAGGCCAAGATTCAGATTTCCTTATCTTTTACTCGCAAGTTCTTTTTCTTTTGCTCCACCTCATCCATTAGGAGGAGGGTCAAGTGGCTAGGATTAGTTTGTTTTTTTGGCTTTCATTTATTTATTGTGCCCACACCTTGCAAGAGAAGTGGCTCTTCCCATCTTTGCAATATCATGTTGGCTAGATTTTGTATAAAGTTCATTTATAATTCTTTATTTCAAGTTAATAAACCCTGCCCCGTATTCCCTCTGCTTGCTGGTTCGTCCAATCTTGGGTGAAAAGAAAGGGCAAGAGTTTCAGTTGGTTAGTTTAATAGACATTTTAAAATCTTACTTGAAATTGAGAAAATAAGGATTAGTTGTGGAGCTAGAGGCGGTAAAGGTTGAAGGGAGCCTCGTGGCACTTTGTGTCCTCCTGTTGAGCACCAGGCTAGTCTTTGGAACTATTTGTAGAGCTAGAAGGGAACCTTCCGTTCTCTTGTTGAGAACACAGCAGTTTCTCTCAATCGAAGGATAAGGGTTATGTTATGAACATAATAAGTAATAATTAAATGATAAAATAATCAATAGTTAGGGTGATTAAGAGACACCTCATTTGTGTGAATAGTCACCATGAAGACCTATTTATACGGATCCATTGTCATTGTAAAAATCATTGATTTTCTATTCAATATTCAATAATATATTCTTATTCATGGCTTATTTAATATTCCAAGTATTTTGGTAAAATTATGTGAGCGAACATTTGTTCGGCTCATTTGGTATCAGAGCGATCTGACCCTTGGCCATTATTTACACCGTGTAAATTTGGTTTTTAACCATTATCCTAGGGTTTCCCTAAAATTGTGGTCTTTGACCAAGAAGGAAAATAGAAGAGGTAAAACAATAAAACGAAGGAGGAGAAAGCAAAAACAATATAGGTTTATAAAAACCACACGTGGTTTTATAAACAAGTCATAAAATAAAAAAGTAAAAAGAAGAAGGAGAAGAAGAAGAAAAGGGAGAAAAAAAACAAAAAAAAACCCATTATATTATGAAACCACACTTGGTTTAAAAAAAACCATTACATTAATAAAAATGTGTTTTATGATAAGGGAAAAAGAATTAAATTATAGAGTGAAGGATCAATCGTATTTTAAGAAAAGATATTATAAGGGTGAGTTCCAAGGCTTAATATATATATTTTTTTATAAAAGTTAATCCCCAAGATTTGAACTTGGGTAGGGAGGGTAACATTCCTTCTTCCCAACCACCCAATCTACACACAATCCACAAAGAAGTTTTAAGAAGAAAATAAGTCAAAGTTAAAAGAAGTAGTCAAAGGAAGACATTATCACTGAAAAAGTTTAAATCAAAGGAAGAATTTTCGAAGAAGTAACAGCCAAATGAAGGCTCGTCAAAGAATTCAAAATCATAGATCAGAAGAAATCAGAGACCATGGAAGCTGGTTTGCGACTGTAAATAGAAAAATTAGAAACAAAGTTAAGGCGTTATCAAAGAGACAATGAATATTTACGCAACATAAATACAAAATTGGAAGTACTGATTGAAGTTTTGAACTACATGAGCTACAAGAAAAGTTCAAGGAACAAAAAATTTCTGACCAGAAAAATCATATAGAAAAATTGTTTGCGCAAATCGAGGAATTAAAAGATGAAAGTGATTTCAATCAGAGATGTAAAAATCAAGATATAAAGAAAGAAATGAACGATTACGAAGCAAAAATAATACACTTGGGCAAAATCGTTAACGATAAGGATAAAGAACTAACACAGATACAAAATAAATTAGAAGATCAAGAATCAGAAATCGGCCAGTGTCGACAACAGATAAAAGTTCTTCAACAACAAAATGATGACTCTAAAGAGGCACACAAGTTGGAGATTGCAAAAAGCAATAAAGTATTATCCAACAATTCTGAAGAATTTTTCAGATCAAAGAACCATAATAAGACGTTAGTCACGGAAATTAAGAAATTGAAAAATAGTTGGAAGGCAGAACACTCTACAGAAGACATTGAAGTAAAAATTCTAGACAAGCAAGAAGAAAATAGCTGCATCATAAATCATAACGAAGATCTTAAGAAACAACTTAAGAAGTCCGAAGATGACAAGAAGTCGCAAGTAGAGTTGATTAAGAAGTTTCAAAATGACCACATGCAATTAGAAAACAAGTTGAAAAAGATACAAAACGATACATTAAAACCTCAAGAAATGAAAATGCAATTTCCAGCTCAGATCAATGTTCAAAAGTCGACACTCGTAAAAGAAAATGGCATTGTGAAAATTCTCTATCGACACTCCAATCATAAAAACCGATATCCTAAAAAGGGGGAAATATTGAAAGATAATGGTACTAATGTGATCAAAGATCCCGACGACAGATAAGTAGGAAATCCCAACAGTCAACAACAAATCAATTTGGGATGGATTGATTTGTCAACATATCGGAAGTTATGTTCTACACTTAGAAGTTCGTATCGACATGTTTGGTCAACTATGATGTCACAAGGAACGATGTGACAACATTATAAGGCTTTGAGGACAAAGCCTTTCTAAGAGAGAGGCAATGTTATGAACATAATAAGTAATAATCAAATAATAAAATAATCAATAGTTAGGGTGCTTAAGAGACACCTCATTTGGGTGAATAGTCACCATGATGACCTATTTATACGGATCCCTTGTTATTGTAAAAATATCGATTATCTATTCAATATTCAATATTATATTCTTATTCATGGCTTATTTAATATTCCAAGTATTTTGGTAATATTGTGTGTGAGCGAACATTTATTCGACTCAGGTTAGAGGTAGTCACATTAGGTAGATTTTACTTTTCCTGTCTAAAACACTAAATTCCCTAAGCCAAAATGAGACCTAAAATTTACTAAAATTTACAAGATCATTTGCAAAACATTTCGATCACTTGTCATTTCACATTTACTTTCAAAGCATTTTTATTCAAGTTCTTTTCATTTCCAAGCAAGTTATTTCAAGTTTCAAGTCCATTTCATTACAAGTGAAGTTATATTTACAAGCAGGTTATTTCATTATTTTTTGGATGTTTTAAAGTTTGGAATTAAATTATTGCAATTCTTTTGTGTAACTTGTGTAATTTGTTTTCGTTAAACAAACATTGGTTTATTGTAACTTTTAAGCCCAATAGATAAGGCACTGGTATAGTCATTAATTGATTATTTCATTCTTTTAGCATTATTTGGTTGATTTTCAAGCAAGGTTTGACTGTCATTGAATAATTGTTGCATATTGCATGATTGCTTGTCATTTAATCCCTTTGATACTCTAATAAAATTTTAACTCCCAACTAAATCTTTAAAAAGCTTAGTAAGCAGGGTATACCCCCCTTGGCTTCTTTACTAGTTGGGCCTAAACAGAGGAGTTGGGAATTGAGTTGACAGTGGGTCCTCGACTCATAGCTTGCTCCCAAGGACACACTGAGTGGGTTGGATACTTCTCCATGTTTGGAGGTGTGTATTAGGTGGCAACAGGCAGCACATACATTCAAGGGTTTAAATTGATAACTTTATTGCAAGGTACATTTTATGATTTCAAAGCAACATATCTTTTTCTAGAACAATGACACTGTCGTATTTATACCAAAATGTCAATTTATGCAATTGAAATGCTCTCATGTTGTGGAGTCCTAGACCCGCTTAAAGCACCTTTTCCGAGCTTTAACAACTTTTTTTATAAATTGATTCCTTTTACTATTAATAAATTCAGTTATGTACATGTCGAGCATTTTGTACAAAAAAAAGGCAATGTGGCAGTCACCATAAGCTAGAAATGCCTAGAAATAAATTCCCTAGAGGCTATTAAAATTGGCCATGAGCATATAATTTATAAAGTTGCCACCTGGGCATACAGTAAAAAGGCATCAGTCCTTGAAAATCACTTGGCATAAAAGAGAGTCCATAAAGTTTTTCCATTATGGCAGGAAAAGCAATAAGCACACAAAACCATAATAATCAATTCTGCAACCTTGGGGATGAGATTTACATCATAAGGAGGATCATCTTGTCATAGTGCAAGGAGCCCCCCCACCCCAAATATTCAAGCAGTTGGTGCAATTGCAAATCTGCTACCTCTATCTCCATCTTCTGAACTTAGACAAAAATCTACATATTTAAATTGACAAAATCAGAGTTACCAGTCTAAGAAAAATGCTTAGTAGTCTGTGCTTGTTTAAACATGGATTCATTTCATTTCTTCCAAATGAGAAATAACACTTTAATTGAATGAGTTTCTATGTTGCATTAAAATCAATGACCCTGGTCAGTTTGTTTCTGCAGTGTGCCTGTGTTCAAATGGCACCACTACTACAACAATAGATTCAACTAAACTGGAATAGCTAAAAATAACAGAATAAAGATCCAAAGCACGAAAATAGTGTGGGCACTTGCACTCCCAATGGGGTGGATTGCATCAGCAAATCTTGATAATGCAGGAAGACTTCTCCTAATAAACTTCTTTTTATTGATAAAATGGTAAGAAATACAAATGAGATAGGGGAAACCCCTGTTTGCATAAAAAAGAGCCAAAAACACCAACTTAAAGCGTAAGGCCACACTACTAAAAGTGATAAGGGTCTTATTACATAAACGTGGCCTTTTACAATTATTGAAAAATGACACTGCCAAAGTGCTTGGGCTAGAAGATTATAATATCATGAGCTAACATACATAAATAGCTAACGTGCATAGAGTCTTCTGCCTAAAATGGTGTCGTGGTTAGGTACACAACACTCCCCCCCCTTTAAAAACCTTTGTTTCACAAGTATGGAAAATCAAAGCGTAGAGGTCAGTGCTAAAAAAGCTGTTAGAACAGCCGCAAAGATTGCATTTCTGCCCCAGTATTCAGTGTAATAGCTCAAAAGATGCACACACATGCCTTTGGATCTAGATTTCAGCATTGGTTGTTCAAATATGATAGTACAACCTGCGTTTTGGGCTATAGAGTAATTTTCGAGGTGCAGTGGCAAAAAAAAATAGTTGTGCACTTGATGATCAAGTCATTGGAATAATAAAGAGCAATATTTGAACCCCAAATGACTTTATTCTCAAAAGTATTATTTTACCGATTATATTGATGTCATTCTTATGTCTAAAGCATGAAACAAGAGTTTTCTTTAGTTGATGCCTGCCCTAAAGGGGGAGGTATCCTACAACATTTGCATTTGCGAATTTAGTTATTGTTGTAGAAATGCTTATGCTCCCCAAGTGGCTACCTCTTCTGGTAGGCAAGTCCATTTGATCTTGTACTTTGTAACTTGCCTTGCACAAAAATTCTTCATATTCACCTCAAGGGTGCCCTTTGGTTCTAGTATTAGCTTGCCTTCTTCATTTATGAGAGGGATCTTTGTTTGAGTAACCACCTTGCTGCCTAGTTTCTTTTTTAAACAAGAGACATGGAAGTCGTCATGGAGTCTTCCCTTGTTAGGAATGTTTATTGCATAAGCCACTTCAGCCACTTTTGCTCACACTCTTTAATGATCATAGAACTTGGATTGAAGCTTTCTTTGACCCTGTTGTTGGAGAGTTGTTTTCTATTCCCTTGTGTACCTCATCCATTTAGTTTTTTTATCCCTTGTGTACATTCAAAGCTACCTCTATTTGCCCGTCTATTTGAGGGTGATAGGCAGTATATATATTGAAAGTGGTGCTTGCTAATTTGAAAAGCTTTTGCTAAAAGTGTGGTTTACAAACTTAGGATCCTTGTCACCTATGATTCAATGAGGGAGTTCATGGAGCTTATAGACATGCTTGAAGAATAAACAAACAACCTCAAAAGTTGTAAACTTAGTAGTCAAAGGGATGGAATGAGTATACTTGGTAAAACTATTGATTACTGCAAAGATAGCATCCTTACCTTTAGAGAGCGGAAAACCTGTGATGAAGTTCATAGGTGCCTCTTATTATTTCTAATTCGGGACGGTGTTAGGATAGAGAAGATAAGGGTAAATAATGATTTCTATCTTGTTGCAGTAACAAGTCTAACATTTTGTGACAAAGAATGATTCAATTTCTATCTTGTTGCATTAACAAGTAACATTTTGTGACTGCTAATTTGAAAAGCTTTTGCCAAAAGTGCGGATCCTTGTCACCCATGATGCAATGGGGGAGTTCATGGAGCTTATAGACATGTTTGAAGAATAAACAAACAACCTCAAAAGTTGTAAACCTAGCAGTCAAAGGGATGGAATGAGTATACTTGGTAAAACGATTGATTACATCAAAGATAGGATCCTTACCTTCAAAGAATGACAAACCTGTGATGAAGTTCATAGGTGCCTCTTCTTATTTCTAATGAGGGATGACGTTGGCCTAGAGAAGATAAGGATAAAGAATGATTTCTATCTTGTTCCATTAACAAGTCTAACATTTTATGACAAACTACTCAATATCATACTTCATTATGTGCTCGTAAAAGTTGGAGGAGACATTCTTATTAGTGTTGTGGAAACCTGTTAATTTTTTCTCAAACCCAACACTGGTTTCAGTACCCAATAAATAATTCTCCAAGATTAATGCACAAACTGTAAATGCATTCAAATCTGAAATTTATAAACTGAAACACAATGAGTTTAACTAGCACAAATGCAACGGAATAGAACAGCCAAACACATAAATTTGACACAGTAACTTTTGGGTAAATTACTCTCGGAAAAACCCCGTAGGTAAAACCAGTTCAAGAGAGAATTTTTAATGAGTTCACAGAAAAATTTAGTGTAACGGCATCCAAAATCAGCATTGAATGCACCTGTATGGTCTGCAATAAATTCAGCAAGTCTCCTTGAAAATTGTGCCCATCCAGCTGTATGATCTCCTTGATTTCTGTGCACAGCAACAGGTATGGCATGTATGGCCCTCGAAAACCGTGCCCAGATTTCTGTTGTATGGTCCTTGGAAATCGTGCCACAAATCTGTTGTACGGCTACTTGATTTTCGTGCCCTTTTTCTTTGCTGTACGGTCTTTAAAAATTGTGCCTCTTACTCAGCTGTACAGACCAGATTTCTGAGCATTAAATGCTGTCTCACTTTCCTGAGAATCGTGCCCTCTTTCTCCTCTTGGGAAATCCACCCCCCTTTGCTGCTCTCTTCTCTTCTCTTCTTTAACTCTTCTTGCTCTCTCTTCACAATGTTCTATTCCTCTCCTAGAACTCCTTTTTATCTCTTCATTAATGAAAAAATGACTTTAACTACTCTTCATCTTCCAAGATGGATGGCCAAGATTAAAACTTGGGATCCCAAGATCAATGCTTGTGATATTTTTGCACTTTATCACAAGCAAAAGCCACTTTATCATTTTCACTCACCATAAAGCAAAAGCCACTTTAATTTTATAAAAATATAGTTAATGTCTTAGGAAAGTCACTTTAGCCACTTTATACATGCTAAGACACCAAGCCTATGTAGAAGACCATTCGAGCTATAAAAACTCGACACCCCCTCTTGGCGAGGAAGGTGTTCTGCACCACCCCCATCTCTGAATTTGACAAATTTCCTTTTCATCAAAGCCTTCGTGAGAATGTCCACAACTTGTTCATCTGTAGATATGTATAGAAGTTGTGTTGCCCCTCTCTAAACATAGTATCGGATGAAGTGGTATCTAATCTCAATGTGTTTCGACTGGTCGTGAAACACTAGATTCTCCGAGAGTTTAATACAACTCTGATTGTGACAATGAATCACTGTTGGAAGCAACTCCTGACCAAACAACACAACAAGTAGTTTGTGAAGCCATATGGCCTCACAACTTACCAAACTGGCAGCAATATACTCTGCCTTGGTAGAACTCAATGCAATCGACTTCTGCTTCCTTTTGAACCAAGACTCTAATTTTGAACCCAAGCTGAAGCAACACCCATAGGTGTTTTTCTTGTTAACTGCACTGCCTACCCAATTTGAGTCACTGAAACCAACTAGTCTTACTTCGTCCCCCTGGACATAGCTCAACTCAAATCTATAGTGCCATGCAAGTAACAGAGAGTGTTCACAGCAAAATAAATATCCAGTCTGGTGTTGACCAGATACATCAAGGACCGAATCAATTGATGATACAAGGTGGGATCAACCAACTTTGACTTAGAAGCATCAAGCTTCTTCAAGTTGGTTGTCATGAGTGTCGATATAGGACTATAGTTCGCCATCTCAAATCACTCCAAGATCTCAGTTGCATACATCCCTTGTCCAAGAAAAAATTATCCTCGACTCTACCACACCTCCAACCCCCAAAAGTAATGCATCAGACCAATATCCTTCATCTCAAACTTTGTAGCTAGATCCCTCTTGCATTCTCTGATGAGCTTCCCGACCCTGTAAGAAAGAGGTCATCCACATAAAGGATAAGAATAAGTTGATCCTCACCAACCTGGATGTAGTATAGATTTGGATCCGCCTCACTCTTCACAAAGCCCAACTGTAACAAGTAACTGTCAATCCTAGCATACCAAACTCTAGGAGCTTGCTTGAGTCTGTAGAGAGCCTTCTTCAATCCGCACACATGAGACCCTCTCCCATGCACTTGAAAGCTCAATGGCTGCTCAATATACACGTCCTCTTTTATGATGCCATTAAAAAATATAGTCTTGACTCTTCACATCCATCTAGTGAAGACTCCAACTTATCTTTGTTGCAATGAACATGATACCCTTGATCAAAGTGTACCTCGCTACTGGTGTGAAGGTCTCCTCATAGTCTACTCCCTTTACCTATGAGAACCCTTGAGCCACAAATCGAGCTTTGTACTTCTCAATGCAACCATCCGCAACATGCTTGATTTTATAAAGCCATTTGGAAGTCACCACTAATATCCCCTCAGGTCTCGGAACAACCTACAAGACATAATTCTTCATGATGGAAGCATACTCTTCCATCATGGTATCTCTCCATACCTGCTGGTCAACTACATCCTCAAAAGTGGAAGACTCCTTCTCACAGATGTTTCTCATCAAAGCCACATAACTAAAGAATCTCTCTAGTGGATTGCTCTCCTTGACAGTCCTTTTGGGACTCTCCACATGAGCCTGTGCATCCTTTAGAGTCTGTTGAAGCCATCTTGACTTCCTCTTTCTTGAAGTGGCCTCTGGTGGTGTAGGTATCTCCTGCTCATCCTTGTCATCTGAAGACTGTGATCCTGGAGTTTGAGCACGTCTGGCCTGCGTACTTGTAATTCAGGAACCCGTAACCCTTGAAACATGTGAACCTGTGTGGTCCTGTAACCTGTGGTACCTGTGAATTCTGTGGGTTTCTGCTGCTCTTTCCCTCTTGCAAAAGATGACTTGTGTGACCTCCTTAGTGTGTTATCCACTAAGTTGCACTTGGAGTATTTCCAGTGAGCCACTAAGGATTAGAACAAGTCAATTGTTCCTACTCAGTGCTCAAAATTTCCAAGGATTCATCATGACCAAGTGTTGGTGCCTTTTTGTATTTTTTTACATGTTCATACCCTGCAGGGATATTGTAATAAATGGATTAACATGATGAAAATTATGTAAACAGTTTGGTTGTCCTAGGATTTAGTCATCAATACTTTACTCGAGGGTGTTTTTTCCTTGGGAATTATATGTCGTTTTTCAATGATTTATAATTTTTGAGTTTTTCACTTGTTGCTCCAAAGCTAGAGTAAGTGTCTTGGTGGGTAAGCCTTAGGAGGTTATTAAGACCTAGGTGTCAATGTATATTACCATGCTAATCATTGTTTTTGAGTCATATGAACATGTACCAGGTCCCCCTAGTTTTTTTTTTGAAGTTTTGAATTTTTTTTCTCGTAAATTTGGGCTATTTTTTAATAGTTTTAATTGAGAAAATTAAAATGTAATAAAAGTGTGGTCTAGAGTCCGATTTGGGCATGGGGGTGCTTGTTTTCAAACTCAAAGCACCCATTTTACCCCTTGTCTCACTTTCCTAAGTTTTTAAGTGATTTATTTTTCACTTAATTAACTTTTAGTTGAAAAACCCAAAAAAGACCCCAAAAATGTAAAAATTAAGAAATTCGACTACTCATAAAATAGAAGAAATATGCCAAAAGTGAATTTTCTGAGTTGGCGAAGCAAAGAGAAAACATGTCAAAGGTTTCTAAAACGTTCGTGAGTGTTTTTCTCATCAGAAAGAGGCAAGGCGATTTTTCTAAAAGAGATGGCGCTTTTCCCCATGAAGAGGGCACAACTCCTAATGAAAGAATTAAAAAAGTATGAAGTTAAAGTGGAATGTAGAGTTTGTGTTGATTTTTGTACCTAGGAAAGTGTTCCCCTAGTGATTTTTGCCTAAGTCATTAAAAGGGGAAAATTAAAAGTGACCCTTGTAATTAATAACTTGAGATGACTTTTAATTTTCACTTTAGAGAATAAAATGACTTTTTGATAAATTTAAGTGAGGTGAGTGAAATTAATTTTGGAGAGAATTAAAAGTGCATTTAATCTCATCCATCCATTTAATTCATTTCGGGCCCTTGGATTAGATGACTATTCAGCTTCCTCATTTAGATACCAAAAATGCAAGGGAAGGTATTTGAGTCTCATTCTATTTTTCATGAGAGTTGGAGAGCACAGAAGGAGAAAAATTGCAGGCAGAGAGAGAAAAGAAGAGGGCATGTTTCCCAAGATCGTACAACAACACATTACAT
>LPNX010810431.1:265228-295355 GCA_001517045.1 Pseudotsuga menziesii | reverse complement strand
TATATATATATATATATATATATTTGGGCACAAAATTCTGTACAGTTCATACAGTGGGCACGGAAATCGAGGTAGTCCATACGATACATCAGTCGACATGTAAATCGAGGTAGTCCGTACAGTCAGTTTGGCACAGTTTTTGAGGCAGCAAGTTGGCAGAAATTTTGACTATAAAATTTCTGAATTTAGTCAATTTGCTGAGCATAGTGGTTGAGATAAGTTTATCTCTGTTTTTGTTGTACTTTCATTATATTGCAGAAAATAAAATTTCTCTCTAGAACAGGTTTTCCCTGGAGGTTGGGGTTTTGCATGGGTCATTTGACCAAAAATTTCCGAGTCTGATTTTTTTATGTGTGACTGTGTTTTTTAAAAGCTGCTCATTAAAAGTAATAAAATTCATCTTGTGTTTTAGTCATAAATTGTTTATGAGAAATGACTTAATTTGCAGCTGAGAGTAAATTGGGTTGGGCATTAAACTATGATGAAAATGGTGGTTGAAACCGGGTTGGGAGAATGCTGAAAAATTTACATGGTATCAGAGCTTTATTAGAGACAGAGCATAATTTTACATAGTGAAAAATTTCAGACTGTCAGTGATTTCTTTTGTCAGTGGGCAACACCTTGTTGAGACTTGAACTTTGCAGTGAAAATGGAAACATGACTTAGGTTGGAGGACAGGCTTGATGGGGTTGGGAATTTTGTTCCATGGAAAGCTAGACTAGTGCTTATACTGGAGGAAAACGAGTTATGGGATGAAATGGTTAAAATACAACAACAAATCCTATTATTGTTCCTGCTTTCATCGATGCACAAACACTTTCTGCCTTCAACATGAAGGACATTAAGGCTAGAAGGATCATTCTAGATGCAGTTAAAGATCACGTGATCCTACATATTTCTAGTAAAACCCATGCATATTAGATGTGGGATGCTTTGACCAGCTTGTTTCAAAGCTCAAATGAAAATAGGAAAATGGCTTTGAGAGAGAAATTGAAAAGTATCAAAATGGCCAAAGTTGAGGGAGTGATTCCCTACCTTACTAGGATCTCTCAGGTGAGAGATGAGCTTGCAGCTGTAGGGGAGGTTGTTCTTGGTTCTGAGTTAGCGCGGACAACTTTGAATGGGGTTGCAAAACCTTGGGCGGTTTTTGTGGAGGCTATAGTAGCCAGGGAGAACTTGCCTTCTTGGGACAGGATTTGGGATGATTTTGTTAAGGAGGAGACTCAGAGAGGTCTTGTGCAGGGAAAGTCTTCTACTAGCAGGGAGGATGAGGAGAATGTGGCTTTGATTGCCAAGGGAAAGAAGAAGTTCAAGAAGGGCCCCAAGAAGTGTGGGGCTAAGCAGTAGGATGGACAGAAGGAGGACTTGAGCACTGTAAAGTGCTTTGCTTGTCAGAAGCTTGGGCACTATGCTGGACAGTGCCCACAGAAGAAGAAGAAGAAGCAGCAGTATACAACAACTTCAGTAGAGGTTGAGGAGTTTACAACTAGATTTGAGAGAGAGTTTTCTCTCTGTGCTGGGCATGTTGATAGAGAGAGAGCATCCATCATCACCAGTGCAGACATTGATATTGAGAGGTTTTTTGTTGACTGGCCATTCTTTCAGTGCATCCACCACCAGCACGTGGTATATTGACAATGGAGCTTCGAGCCACATGATAGGTGCTTGAGAGATGTTCTCCGAGCTTTCACAGGCAGGGATAGATGTGGAGGTTGTGTTGGGGGATGACACAGTTGTCAGAGATGTTGGGCGTGGGACCATTATATTTCATAGAGAGTCCATGAGTCCCATGTCTTTGAGGGACGTATTGTTTGTACCTGGGCTGAAGAAGAACTTGATATCAGTTTCCATGATTGAAGATATGGGTCTTGGGGTGTCTTTCATGGATGGACATGTACGTGTATTTCCCAAGACTGCAGGACCATCTGCCTTTTACACCATGGAGTCAGATGTGGGAAACTGTACAAGCTCTTGTTTCAGCCCCAACATGCTTTGACACATAGCAACGATAGTGAGCTTTGTGAGCTATGGCATAGGAGGATGGCTCATTTGCATCATCCAACTTTGAGGATGTTGAGGTACATGGTTACAGGGTTGCCTGAGTTCAGCTCCGAGGACAGTGACGTATGCAGGGGGTGTGCTTTGGGAAAGTACACCAAGACTGTTTTTACGAGCAGTGATAGTAGGTCAACAAAAGTACTTGATTTGATACATTCTGACTTGTGTGGTTCTATGTCATCTGTTTCTCTGAGAGGTTTTGAGTATTATGTGACATTCATCGATGACCATTCTAGGAAGAGCTGGATCTACTTCCGGAGGAGCAAGAAATCTAAGGAGGTCTTGCAGAGGTTCCAAGAGTTCAAATCTCTTGTGGAGAACCAGACTAGGAGGAGGATTCAGGCACTTAGATCAGATAACGGGGGTGAGTATACCTCCAAGGAGTTTGATGAGTATTGTAGACAGGAGGGCATTCAGAGACAGTTGATAGTACCATACACTCCTGAGTAGAATGGAGCGGCATAAAGGAAGAACCGATCTATTGTTGGAGCAGCGAGAGCCATGTTACATGATCAGTCACTTCCTTTCTTTCTTTGAGTAGAGGCACGCAGCACGGCTGTTTACCTTCAGAACAGGAGTCCCCATCGTGCCTTGGGGAACAAGACTCTTGAGGAGATGTTCACAGGTAAGAAGTTTGAGGTGAGTCATTTTTCGTATATTTGGTTGCCCGACTTTTTCACATGCCCCTTCTGAGAAGAGGACAAAGCTTGAGCCCACAATAGAGAGAGGCATCTTTGTGGGGTATGATGAGACTTTGAAGACCTTCCGCATTTATCTTCCTGCTTTGAGGAAGGTTGTTGTGAGGCGGGAAGTGAGATTTGAGGAGTGGGCCTTTAGGAAGTCCAGAGAATCAGTGTAGGGAGAGCAACAGGTTCCCATACCTCAGGTAGCTTTACAGGTACCTTCAGTATAGGTGATAGGTTCACAGGTTTTCGGGGTAGCTGGACCACAAAGTACGGGCACAGGATCTTCAGGTTCAATGGGTTAGCCAGCAGGTTCTTCGAGGACATGTTTTGGTTCTCAGGTCACAGGTTCGCCATACAGAGCTACGAGATCACAGAGTTCACCAGTTGTTGGTTCACCAGCTCTTGGTACACAGGTTTCTGGGCCTTCTACTTTTGGGAGTTCCTCAAATGATGACAGACCAGTTTGGGAGCAACCTTTAGGGAAGAAGAAGCCTAAATGGCTCCGGGAGACCTTAAAGGAAGCTAAGGAGTTTGGAATGCCCAAGGAGCCAGTGAGGACTATAGTGATACCAGATAGGTTGGGTATGGCCTTGGTTGCTAGTCTTCGTGATTCAGAGCCATCTACTTTTGAGGAGGCCTCTTGGCATCATGTTTGGAGAGATGCCATGATGGAAGAGTACCATTCCATCATGAAGAACGATGTTTGGGAGATTGTTCCGAGACTTGAGGGGAAGTCAGTGGTGACTTCTCGTTGGATTTACAAGGTAAAGCATGTTGTAGATGGCAGTGTGGAGAAATACAAGGCTCGGTTTGTGGTGCGGGGGTTCTCACAGGTAGAGGGAGTTGATTATGATGAGACTTTTCCACCGGTTGCTTGTTATACTTCTATCAGATCATTGATTTCCATTGTTGCGGAAATGAGTTGGAAGATCCATCAGATGGATGTGAAGACTGCATTTCTCAATGGAATCATATAGGAGGAGGTTTATGTGGAGCAGCCACAGGGCTTTGAGATTCATGGGAGAGAGTCTCATGTGTGCAGGTTGAAGAAAGCATTGTATGGGCTGAAGCAAGCTCCTCGAGCTTGGTATTCTAGGATAGACTCTTACTTATTGTCGATGTGTTTTCAGAAGAGTGAGGCTGATCCAAATCCCTATTTCATTATGGTTGGAGATGATCCGCTCATTCTTCTGTTGTATGTGGATGATTTGTTTATCACAGGTGAGGAGAGACCTATTGTAGTTTGCAAGAGAGATCTTGCTTCAGAGTATGAGATGACTGACATTGGGTTGATGCATTCTTTTTTGGGATTGGAGGTTTGGTAGGAGCCTGGTTAAATTTTCCTGGGGCAAGGGAAGTATGCAGTGGATATTCTGAGGAGATTTCGGATGGAGGACTGCAGGCTGATGTCTACACCTATGGTCACCAACTGGAAGAAGCTTCATGCTTCTGAGGGAGAGTTGGTGGATCCTACCTTATATCGTCAACTCATAAGTTCGTTGATGTATCTGGTCAACTCTATGCCAGATTTGTGTTTTGCGGTGAACACTGTCAGTCAGTTCATGGTGGATCCTAGGAGGGTGCACTAGGTTGCCACAAAACATGTGTTGAGATAACTTACAGATACAATGGATTATGGTCCAGATTATAGAAGATCGGATGGGGTTAGATTGATTGGCTTCACAAATTTAGATTGGGCAGGTAGTGTGGTAGACTGGAAGAGCACTTCCGGATGTTGTTTCAGTTTGGGCTCGGCAGCAGTGTCGTGGTTCAATCGAAAGCAAAAGTCTGTTGCTTTGAGGTCTGCCGAGGTAGAGTACATGGCAGCTAGTCAGGTTAGTTGCGAGGCATTGTGGCTTCGCAAGTTATTGGTGGATTTATTTGATCAGGAGCTGAGGCCTACAATGATTTACTGTGACAATTAGAGTTGCATCCAACTCTTTGAGAATCCTGTATTTCACGACAGGTCAAAGCATATTGAGATCAGATACCATTTCATCTGTGATTATGTTCAGAGAGGAGCTGTGGAGTTGCAGTACATTTCCACTGATGAGCAGGTTGCAGATATCCTGACAAAGTCTCTTGGAAGAGGCAAGTTCATTCATTTCAGAGACAAGTTGGGTGTGGTGCAGAACACCTTCCTCGGTAAGAGGGAGTGTTGATTTTTGTACCTAGGAAAGTGTTCCCCTAGTGATTTTTGCCTAAGTCATTAAAAGGGGAAAATTAAAGTGACCCTTGTAATTAATAACTTGAGATGAGTTTTAATTTTCACTTTAGAGAATAAAGTGACTTTTTGATAAATTTAAGTGAGGTGAGTGAAATTAATTTTGGAGAGAATTAAAAGTGCATTTAATCTCATCCATCCATCTGATTCATTTTGGGCCCTTCGATTAGATGACTATTCAACTTCCTCATTTAGACATCAAAAAGGCAAGGGAAGGCGTTTGAGTCTCATTTTGTTTTTCATGAGTTGGAGAGCACATAAGGAGAAAAATTGCAGGCAAAGAGAGAAGAGAAGAGGGCATGTTTCCCAAGACCGTACATCAACATAAATTACATTTCCGTTCAACACGTTTCTCGAGGAAAATTTTGGGCACGTTTTTCGAGGCAGTTTTTTTGGGCACGATTTTTGAGAATTATTATTATTATTTTTTTAATATCCTGGGCACGAAATTCTGTACAGTCCGTACAGTACAACACAAGGCATGGAAATCGAGGCAGTCCGTACAGTCAGTTTGGCATGGTTTTCGAGGCAGCAAGTTGGTAGAAATTTTGACTGTAAAATTTCTGAATTCAGTCAATTTGCTGAGCACTGTGGTTGAGGTAAGTTTATCTCTGTTTTTGCTGTACTTTCATTTTATTGTAGAAAATAAAATTTCTCTCTCTAGAACAGGTTTTCCTCGGAGGTTGGGGTTTTGCTTGGGTCATTTGACCAAAAATTTTTGAGTCTGATTTTTTTATGTGTGACTGTGTTTTTTATTGCTGCTCAATAAAAGTAATAAAATTCTTCTTGTGTTTCAGTCATAATTTATTTATGAGAAATGACTTAATTTGCAGTTGAGCTTAAATTGGGTTGGGCATTAAACTATGATGAAAATGGTGGTTGAAACCAGGTTGGGAGAATGCTAAAAAATTTACAGTTTGGTTTCTAAATGAAAGGTGATTTCTAGCCTTTACCAACTCATTGCCACTCAGTTCCAACTCATTCCAAGCTCATCAAGTGCCCCCCCCCCCTCTAGGTCTCTCATTTTCTATTTAAGCGAGGCCCTTGCTCTTCATTTGGATGAAGCAAGGAACCTTTGCTCCTGTAATGTATTGTTTCTCTATATTTTGAATAAAGTTGAGACTTTGGAGGTCCAAACCGTGTAAGAGTTTCATGAATGTGAATGTTGTGCTAAATCGAGGTGATATTTAGTTAGTTATTGCTTTCCTTTCTTTCAAGTTTGTTGATCTATCTAGCTTAGAAGGTCATTCTTGGCCCTAGAATAAGCATTTGTTGTTTCAAGTTGCTTGTTTATGCTTTTATTATTAGAGATCTTGGAGTAGCAGACTATAGTCGGTAATACTTATGCTCTCTTAATTTCATTTAGTAAAACATAGTGGATTTTGATCTCACAAGTGTTAAGGATTTGTAGCTTGTAGATCATCTCAGGTGAAGGAGAAGTGGGAGCTCGGTTGCATCCCTTTCTTCTTCATACTTTTATTTAGATCTAACACTTCTTGCAATTTCAGGCATCTCTACATCCTCACAGAAATTCAATCTGGAGCTTGAGAACCCCTCTTATTCTTTCAAAAAATTACTCTCTATTTGGTTATTGTTGCCGCCTAATACACACTTTAGGGCACAGGAAAGTCAACAACCTGCTATGTGTGTCCTTAGGGGCAAGTGAGAGCTGGGGACCACTGTCACCACAGTCCACAACTCCTCCGTTTAGGCCAGATCCTAACGGAGCCAAGGGGGGTAGTCCCTACGGAAGACTATATTCCTAAGTTTATTAACAGTTGAGTTAAAATCATTTTTATTATTAGGTGAAAGGCTTAGGTTTTACTATTTACTAAAGATGACAATCAGCCAATGCAAATGCAATATTTCTCAAATGACAATCAAGCCTTCATTCAGATACAACCAGTGCCTAAAGAGTGGAGTCAGAGAATGCAGCCTTTAATGAGATGCAATCTAGGTTAATTATCTCATAGGTTAAATCTTATCTAACAATGAGATGAATAAACAAATAGATGATACAATTATAAACAGTAATGAATCAAGATATCTAAGCAATGTACAGATGATCTAAATTTATCAGTATATACTATAAACAAATGAACAAGTAAAATAGTTACAGTTTAGACAAATATGAACTAGATTTACAAGTTATAGACAAGAGATAGCAGAAGGAAAATGCCTTAAATGAAATTTATTAAACCAACAGTAAATGAAAATAGAAAGACTTTAAGTTGAATTACTTGAAGCAGTTAAACAAATGTTATTGAGTTATTAAGCATTCACCACATAAACAATTGCAGAACTGAAAGTAAAGTGCTGGAGTGCAATGTTAGAGTGAATATGTACTGGAAATCCCTGCTGGAGTGTAGAGCCTGTTTTGCAATGCTTCTTGTTCTTTTTAGTAAATTTTATTACAGTTTTTCTTCTTGTATTAGGTTTTCAAACAATGGTGTCTACCCCTACCATGTATCCCCTTAATCCAAAGGTGGAGTCCTGCTGCGCTCAAAACAATGGGAACAAGCCCACTTGTAGCTCACAGATCAAACCCCCAGTGCCAGGCACCCAACAAGGGAGGATGTGAACGCCGTGAGACTCCCCTCGGTCTCTCAGCCCCCGTGGCTTCCAAAGGTCACCAGTTTTCAGTTGGATTAAAGCAATAATGTGATGGATGCCTATTATTAAAACTCCTCTACCACCCGTCGTATCTCGTGAGTACCCCAAAGGGTGATAACCGAGTAGAGGAACAGGGGCTAAATTCGTTGTTGGTTAATTTTAGGGGTAAATTTTAAATCTTGTAGTGGTTAAGCATGCAAGTAAATTTTTAAAACTATCAACAGGGCTCAACCAAGCGGTATCCCTTATGGGAGGTGTTGGTACTTGAACCTTGGACTGGTAAAGCAAATGTGTTTGGTACAGAAATACGTAAACAAACAAGGCAGTGTTATCTAATTAAATCTAAGTCCCTGCCTTTCTGCTTTTCATACCTTGATTCAAGTTTTTCCAAAGGGAGATAACGGATAGGGGCAGAGGATACACCGAAAGGCAAGTTGTAAAATTACTTCTTTGCAACAGAAAGTAAATCTCACTAAGTGCTTGGAAATAAAAAAACAGAAACAAAAGAACTACTCTAAACAATTAACCTAACCACACATCAATCCCTCTAACAGAGATGGTGGGTAAACAGAAAGCAAAAGACTAGATCTACTTGCATAAAAGTAAATCTAACAACTAGTGTTCTACCCTATCACTACTCTAACTTCATATACAAGATTTACAAATGATTTTAAAGAGCTTTGAAGAATACCCCAAGAGTACTACTCTTTGGGGTTTACAAATGATAGAAAAGAGAGGAAAAAATGGGGTTTTGGACCCCTTTTTGCACCCAAAACTTTTAGGGCCCTTTTTCTGATAAAATTTTGGCAGCACCTCCTCCTTCCCTGTGTAAAAATCTGCAAAAAACAGTGACCTACTTCGCTGGAATTTACAGCAGAAAACACTACATAAAGTATGTTAGAAGTTAGTCCCAAAAACTCAGAAAAACAGTGCAAAAATCTGAACTTGAAACTATGTAAAACTTGAACTTCTGGTGGCCTAAAAATGAGTTTTTAGGCCCTAAAATGACAAGTAAATTGCCGATTTATAATACCAAACTATTATATTATGAATGAAAGCCCTAAAACAAGGGTTTTATTCATTATACAATGAATAAAACCTAGTTTTAAAACAGTGACAAAAATATGAGCGAAAATGCAAAATACAAAATGAAACCCTGAATAAATGAATGGATCTTGAAGAAAAAAATGCAAGATATGTGCTTGGCCTAGGAGGCCCTCTTCCAAACCCTTGGATCTGCAAAATAACTGTGGGAAATCTACAAAATACAGCAAGAGGTGAGCAAAATAAAAAGATCTACAAAGACCTTTGTAGATCTAGCTAAAATTACTCACAAATAGATGTAAATAACCATTCACAACTAAATCCCTTTTGCAAAGACCTTTGCAAGGGGCATCTATGCATGTATAATGAAAAATAAACTCATAAATGAAAATGTTATACCTCAGATTTGAAAATGGAAAGCCAACACTATGAGACAAGAGTTCCTCCAAAGATTTCACTTGATTATGGCCCAACTAGGGCCTTAGGGCTTGAGCAAAATGAGCAAGAGAAATGTGAGAGAAGAAGAGGAGAGAATTTGGTAGCATAACCTTAGCATGAGAAAATTGTGTGGAGTGAGGGAGATGAGTCCTCCTTTTATAGTTGAAGAGGTCCCAAACCCACTCCTAAATCAAGGGTCCAAAACATAGATCTAAACTCTAGCTCTCCTCCACCCTTAGATCTAGGTTTGTTGACTTTGCAAGCCATCCACCAATCATAAGCAAGGGGGCCTCTTCAAATCAATGGTAAAAAGATAGATCCATGTCACAATGAAGCTTATCCCTTAGATATAGGGTTTCCATCATAGTTTTAAAAATCGTTCCAACTGGAATCGAAACCGGTCGGTTCACCGGTTCGGAACCAAACCGGGTCAAATCGGTTGGTTAACCGGATCGGGGACCGGTTAGATACCGAACCGGCCGGTTTGGTACCGAACCGGCCGGTTTGGTACCAAACCGGTTTGGTTCGGTATCTAACCGGTCTAACCGGCCGGTTTCGAACCTGACCGGTCCGGTTTGGAAAAATGGCCATTTTTTTTTTTCATTTTTAAGTTTTAAGTTTGTAAATGTTTATTTTATTTTTCAAATTTTAAAAATTTAACTAACCTATTCCCTACCCTAAGTCCTAACCCACCCCATTCCCTAACCTAACTACCCAACACAACTATAAGACTACTGGTCGATATCATGATTCATTACCTTTGTTTTGTCTGAAACCGTGGAGGCTGGAGCAAGGAGTTGGAGTGGGTTTGAGTTTGACTACCGGTCGAGGTGTGCACTGTGGAGTCGTGGACTATCACCTGTGGAGTTCCAAGAGGGTGCTGCAACGTATTACAGTCTAGCTGCTAGCACTAACAAGTGAGTATTTACTATTACAGTCTACTATTTAGTATTGACTCCAATCAATGTTCTCTCCATCTTTCAATGATGAATCAAATTCCTTGTTAGTATCTCCATTTTCAATCAAAGTTTCCTTCTTGTCCACAGCATCTAAACCCTTTTCTTTATGAGATTTATTGTTTTGGAAAGGCCTAAAACAAACAGGAGATAGTAATAATGCTGGAGGCTTAGTGATTGGCCAGGTGCATTCCTTCACGACCACCCCTGCAATAATATGAAATTTGATCAACCCGATTTGCCTCTTCACAAAACAGGAGCCATCTTTTCGATGCCCAAAAATCAATGTAGTTAGTAACTACAATAAATTTAGGAATGGACTAAAGTTATTAGTAATTACATGGTTTTTATTATTTTGAAATTTTTATGTTTTACAAACTTCAGGCTTGCATTGGACAGTGACATAACATTCCAATGGAAGGGTGGAGTCTTGTGGAAATGGCTGCTTATAGCCTTATCAAATGAAATGATAAGGCTGTAAGGAGCCATTTCCACAAGACTCCACCCTTCCATTAGATGTCTATGAATGTTCAATGGAGTCATGGACAACATTGAGCTTTACACTGTCAAGTCAACAACTCTGCAAAACTCAGAAATATGTCGCCTTATTGATGAATACATAAAACATTCACTATTTTGCAATCTTTCAGGGATATGAAATTTGAGTTTTAAACAATTTGAGAAATTTAAAAAATGACAAAATGCCTCAACTGTTTCTGGCATTTTAGAAAAACACTAGCAAAGAAAAAGGTGAAGATCCTTCAAAAACCACCAAGCTTGCATCTCCTAGCAGGCTAGCTCCTTTGATATTGTATCTGTGTCCCAATTTGCTTCCCTTGCTATAAAAACGCAGCCCCAACGAAGTCATGGTCTGAAATTTTGGACTGTTTTATTCCTAGTGATTATTTGGACTACAAATTGTATAAAATCTTTGAAACAGCTTTGTTTAGGCCTTCATACACTGTCCAAATTTTTCCGCAACAGAAATCCCTCCCTCTAAGCACAAAACAACGAAAAAATGTTTCACAAAAAAAGTGTAATTTATACTGTACTGGCCAGCTGAGTTTTTTTTTTTAATTTTGAATAAAAACTTCTTATATTCAAATAAATATATTTACAAAGTTTAGTCCCTAGGTAAGAGCCATAGGTAAGCGTAGAGTCTGTAAACTTAGAGAGCATTTTATTGAGGGAAGCAAATGCAGTAACATACTCAAGATAATTGCACCCATAAAAAGCAGTATATTCAGCTTATCAATGCAAGCAGGGAACAACAGTTTAAGGAATAGTTTTCAGGATAAAACTCAGCCTTATTTAGAGAAGGAAAGTTGTACTAGTTGAAGTGTATTTTTTAGCATGGAAAGTCAGTCTGATTTGCTACAAGAGGGTGCTGCAACGTATGACCATTTTATGCAAGAAAGGTGTTAACTTCCCAGACATATGAACATTGAAGATCATTTAAATAATCAGATCTGATAGCAAATTAAAAGACAGTCGTGTAGGTGACTTTTTTTTGAGGAATTAATGTTGTTTTTTTATTATCTTTTTTTGAGGAATTAATGCTCGTTGTTGTTTCAATTTTCAGCCTATTCGGATTCCGAAATGGCCCCAAAAGCAAAAGATCCGGCATGGGCCCATGTAGATGTTGTTGATGGGGTTATGTATTGCAAGTATTGCAAGAAGTTGATTAAGGGTGGTGGAATTTACAGGCTTAAACAACACTTGGCTGCCATCAAAGGGCAAGTGAAGGCATGTGAAGCTCCACTAGATGTCATTGGACAAATTAGAGCTGATATGCAAGAATATTTTAAGAAGTTTGAAGAGAATAAGGCTAGGCAAAAAGAGATAGAGGAAGAAGTAGGAAAGAAGAGGAGGCTCGCTGAAATGATGGGTGGCCGTGGGACCTATGCTTCGGGTTCAATTGAAGGCTCTTCATTTATCCCTTCTGATCCTTTTGGGTATGTTGCACCCTCCAATACTACACAAGAGAAGGAGAAGGGTAAATCAAAAAAGAAGGGTGGCATTCAAAGCTATTTTACATCCTCTGTTAGTGCCAATGCTTCTCATATGCCTCCAACACATGTTCAGCCCACCTTAGATGACCATTGGAAGAAGAAATACAAAGAAGCTGCCTATGAGTACATAGCTA
Source organism: Pseudotsuga menziesii (assembly GCA_001517045.1). NCBI lineage: Eukaryota > Viridiplantae > Streptophyta > Pinopsida > Pinales > Pinaceae > Pseudotsuga > Pseudotsuga menziesii. The sequence goes on along the minus strand of LPNX010810431.1, from coordinate 283,190 downwards.
GATGGTGGTATGATGCTGATCTCCCGTTCAATGCTGCACGCTCTTCTTATTACCAACCTATGTGGGATGCTGTTATAGCTGCTGGTAAGGGCTTCAAAGGCCTTAGTATGCATGACTTGAGGGGATCTCTTTTGCAAAAAGAGATAGTGTCCATAGAAGAATACTTGAAGGACTTCAAACAGTCATGGGTCAGAACAGGATGCACTATCATGTCAGATGGATGGACTGATCAGAAGGGTTGTACTCTCATAAACTTTCTTGTCTCTTGCCCACAAGGAACCATGTTTTTGAGATCAAGTGATGCATCTGATCAGGTGAAAGATGCAAATCTATTATTTCGTCTCTTGGATAGTGTTGTTGAGGAGGTGGGAGCAAATAATGTTGTACAAATCATCACAGATAATGCCTCTAACTATGTTCTTGCTGGTAAGATGTTAGAGGAAAAACATAAAACCATATTTTGGACTCCATGTGCGGCACATTGCATAGACCTCATGCTTGAGGACATATGCAAACAGGATTGGATCAAGGACACTATAGAGCATGCCAAAAGCATCACCAAATACATCTACAACCACGGTTGGGTATTGAGTTTGATGAGGAGACACACTCAGGGCAGGGAGCTTGTTAGGCCTGCAGTTACTAGATTTGCAACTCACTTCCTTACGTTGCAATCTCTCATTTCCCAAGCACAAAACTTGGAGAAAATGTTTTCAAGTGATGAATGGAATTCATCACAATGGGCCCTCAAACAAGATGGAAAAGACACCAAGAAAATAATTAAAAGCTCTTCATTTTGGAAAAGAGCAGCAGAGGTTGTGGCAATTTCTGAGCCACTTGTTAAGGTGTTGCGGTTGGTTGATGGAGAAAATTGGCCATGGGCTACATTTATGAAGTTATGGATCAAGCAAAGGAGCAGATAAAGGCAACATACAAAGATAGAGTGGCCAAGTATGGGCCTATTTGGGAGATCATTGATAGGAGATGGAACAATCAACTCCATCGCCCTATACATGCAGCTGGGTATTTTCTTAACCCAAGGTATCAGTATAGAGCGCATATTGATCCAGATCCAACTGGGAAGGTAGCAGATGGATTGTATTCTTGCCTTGAGCACATGGTCCCAAATGAGGCGGACCAATTGGAGATACATCGACAGATCAACTCTTTCACCGCCGCCACAGGTACCTTTGGCAACAATGTTGCTAAGATTTCAAGAGAGGAAGACCAACCAGGTAAACATTTCCATTGTTTGATTAACTTATGTTTTTAAAGTTTAAAGTTATTAACTACCTTGAATTAAGTTTAAAATTTAAATTGTTGAATTAAGTTATTAACTACCTTGACTCTTCACATTTGCAGCACAATGGTGGCAGGCATTTGGTAACCATACTAAACTATTGCAAAGGTTTGCAATACGGGTTCTGAGTCAAACTTGCAGCTCTTCTGGGTGTGAGCGCAATTGGTCTTTGTTTGAGCGGATTCACACAAAGAAGAGAAACCGTTTAGAGCAAAAATGGTTGAACGATCTAGTCTTTGTGCAGTACAACCTCCGACTCAGGCGCAACCAATTGATGAGCAAAAGACCTGATACGGATCCCATTGTGTTGGATGATATAGATCCAAACTCAGAATGGGTAGTGGAGACCCAACCGCCAGAGTCTGGTGATGACATAGATGTTGAGCTGGAGGACTTGCTGGATGTTCCATTGGATGCAGATCCTTTACTGCCGATGCCATCAGTTCATACAGGTGTAGATGCTGAGAGAGCAGTGCCAGGCATGGCAGGCACTAGCCGATCAGGACCTTGTACTTATAGTCGTTGACGACGTCGACATTCAGCCAGTACTACTACTTCATTAGCAGATGACTTTGATCCTAAGGAGCCCGAGACTGAGCCAGATCATGATGCATTTGCTAGTCCTTCTGGTTCTTCTTCTAGTTCTAGTTCTAGCAGTGGTGCTGAGTTTGATGATGATCATTGATGATGTATTATGATATTATCATTTATGTAGTTGATTATGTAGCATGTATTTTGGACTCTCCAGGCCATATAGCCTTTACTATATAGGGCTTAGCCGCCTAGGCCTCATGGATTATGTATTTTGTTCTAGTATCCTAGATATGTTACATGTATTATCATTTATGTATTGCACAGAGTACAATCACAGACTTCAGATTACAGTGCATTTTGTACCATTTTGATATATTGACTCTTATATGGTATATACATGAGTAGATTTTGGTTAATTTGTCTTCAATGCCTTGGAATCATGGATTATAATCTTGAAAATGTTGTTTTCCTTTAAAATTTAAGTATTTGATGTATTTTTTAGCAAACCGATTCATTAAATTCAAATCGACCGATTTATGACCGATTCATTACCGATTCCGATTCCGATTCCGAGTTGACCCTCGAACGATTCCGAGTCTGATTCTGATTTTTAAAACTATGGTTTCCATGACTCAAGTGGGGCCTCCTTTGGCTCAAATTTTGATTTTATTATTTTTAATTTTTATCTTTAATTTTTTAATCTTTTATTTTTTAATTTTTTATTTAATATTTAATTTTTAATTTTTAATTTTTAATCTTTTATTTTTAATCTTTTAATCTTTTATTTTTAATTTTTAATTTTTTCCTTTATTTTAATTTTAATTTTTAATCTTTTATTTTTTCTTCTTTATCTGGGGCCTCCTTTGACTCAAATTTTGATTTTTGATTTTTATCTTTTATTTTTATTTTTATTAAGACAAGAGGGGCACCCCACTTAGGAGATTTTCAAAAACTTATTTTGACCATGGGGGGGGTTTATTTAAAAATAAAAATTGACTATGCTTAGCCACCCCCCAAACTTAATTACCATGGCCTTATTTGATTTTTTCCTTCAAAATCAAATAATTTAATTTTTCACCCTAGGAAATTAAATTAATTTTCTATGAAAAATACCTTGTCTTAACCAAAATTGCTCTAACTTCTGATCCCCTTGTCAGAATGACATGAGACTTGAACTAATGGCTTAGGGGGTGTCATAGCATTTTCATTTGCATTCATAGCCCCTATTACAAAATGCCAAGGTTCAAGAGATTACATTATTACATCAAAACTTAATTAATTAACTACCAAAGTTAATTAATTAGGAAAAAATCAAAATCCTAACGAAATTCCGCAAGACTACAAGATATGGCTAGCATGGTCATGGACAACAACTTGAAACCTTAGCCACCTCATGAGCTTGATTATCAGAACGCCAAATCACCACTTTGGAGGATTGGTGAGTGAAAAACCCAACCAATTAAAATTGTTAGATAATAAGATTAACTGGAAGGGGAAAAAAACACTTGGTGAAGAGGACTTCCCTGATAATAAAGTCCATGGTGACATCCTTAGAGGAATGACCCATGTTGACATATAAAGCTACATTAATTATCCCACGCAAGGGAGCGGACATTTCGTGTACAAAAGGGGCAGAATTGCCCTGCTGAGTGAAAAATCTCTAAGATTTTTCCATGGTGCAAATTGTACAATATGTACATCTGCAATGTACAAGATGTTGCCACCTAGTCGAAATAGGTAGGCAACAGTTACTTTTAGCAAGCAAGCTTAGAGTTCTTTTAAAAGAACTTATCATAATTTTCTTAGCTTGTTATCTTACTAGATCTACAAGTGATTTGATTCGCAATCTTAAGCTTAGATGTAGTTTATTTTCTTAGTACTTAAAGTAGCATAAATCTCTATATTTTTTGCAAGTACTAGGTTGTATTTTTACACTAATCTAATAATTTACAGACAATTAGCTTACTAGTTTTTGCATTTTGTTAACAGGACAAGAGGAAGTGCTGGGGAAATTTCAAGGTTTTTAGCCTTCCAAAGCATCCCCAAATCCCCCCTCTTCAATCTCCTTCTTCCAACAAGCTATTGTAAGCCTTTTGACCAATTTATAAGGTCAAAAGGCAGCCCTTTCATTTAATTATCAACATTGAAATAATTTAATAAAAGATTAAGTGGGATTACGACTCCCACACCCTTCTTCCTCTATTTTGGGGGAAGACTGTATCTGTCCTTGAAGTGGTTTGATTTTTTTAGAGTAGATTTAATTATTGTAGATCAATTCAAGTTTATTTCAAGTTTGCTATTTTGTTTAAAGTAATCAAAGACTAACCCGACATTTCGTTGCCATAGTAATTAGTCTCACAAATTTCTTTGTTTTTCAGTTTACACAAGCACACAATCCGTCCTAAAAGGGTTGTATCTTTTTGTACTTTGCTTTCATAAATTGGAATAAACATTTGCTTATTCCATGTATGCTTTACCCCTAGCAGCTTTGTTTGAGACTTGGGGATATCAAAAGTGGAATTGTGCATTTATTAATTTTTTCACATCTAATTAATCAACCCATCTTAATAAAAGTAACAACCCAGAAAATTACGGAAATCTAGCGTAACAACTTTGAAAAGTAGTGGAATTTTTTTTCAGGGAAAGCAGGAACAACTAGAAAGCGACCGTGGGGTCCTGTTAGGTCACATCCTTGTTGGTGTAGTGTTGAACACCCCCCCACGACTCCATCTAGCCCACATTTTCCTGTGCGGAGCCACTTTTCCCAAAATCTGGACATATTCCTAGTACCATTCAATATATCGGGAATCCCTTTCCCTTTAACTACTCATCATTTTAATAATTAAAATTGACCAATTACACAGCAAAATATTTTCCCTTTTTTAACAGCATTCACTATTTTGTGACTCCATATTGGCATTGGTTTAATTCCTGTATTCTCTATTTGCTTATAGTCACATTGTGATTGTTGATATATCTTGTTATGTTGTTGAATTAAGTTCAATAACTTTGCAAATGTCTTGTTAATAATTTATTCATTTCTAACTCCTAAAACAACCCTATCCTTAAAACAATTAAAACACTTAAGAGCCTTAGAAACTCTTTTTGTAGGGACTACCCCCCTTGGCTTCGTTAGGAGTTAACCCTAAATGGAGGAGTCAAGATCAGGTGATAGTACCTGAATCGAGACTTACCCCCAAGGACACACCAAGCAGCTTGAAGATTTCTGCTGTGTTTTCCCCCTAGGTGTGTAAGAGGCGGCAACATAGTGCATTCTCTTCCTTGAATCTCACATCTTTCCTAACCATTGTTTTCCTCAGTGCAGGAATATAAATCTAAAAGGCCTTCAAAGTCTTACTATATACAACAAAGATCCCCTTCTTTGAAGTGGGCTCTAACTTTGCCCTCTTCTTAGAAGGGACATGTGAGTAAGGCACCCAAAGATGCGAAAGTGCCCCACCTTGGGCTTCCTGCCAATTAAAGCCTCCTTGGGAATCTTCTTCCCCCCCAAACCAACTCTCAGCTCCTCCTATACGAAATCGTCTCAAAGTCTAGCCCATGCAGGCATGTTTTCCCTAGCAATAACCACATGCACAAAGTTTTGCAATGGTTTTGAGAAACCATTTAAGGCAGTCTTAACCAACTTTGCATCCTCCACCTTCTCTCCAACAACACCGAACTCATCATGTACATGTGGGATCTTGGTAAGGTATGATGTGACATTGTTAGTCTTGGTTATCTTAGTATTGCTCAAATTTTCCCACAAAAGTATTTTCCTGTTTTGATTGTTGTTTTGGTACAACTTTGTCAAAGCTGCCCACATATTAAAGGCATTCTTTTTACTGGTCAAATGAGGCATAATATGGTCTTTCATTGCTTCAAGAATGATTCGTTTTGCCTTAACATTCTTTTAATTATATTAAGCCTAAGGATCAGGATCGGTAGGAATCGTGATTGTTTTCTCAAGTATTCCCCATAACTCAAATTCCTCCAACAACAAAGTAATCCTGATTCTAATCACCTTTGTTGTCGTCGAACTGGAGCCTTTCGAGTGAATAAGCACTTGTCCGTCTAAAAAAATCTCTGCAAATCCCCAATCCTCTATAGCTAACATTGAAAGTAGGTTCTTGTCCAACCCAAGAACATATAAGACCTCCTTCACCACCAAAGGCTGCTAGAACTCCCTCTAAAATAACACTGTTCCAAGGCCAACAACTCTGACCTTGGTATCATCACCCAATTCAATATCCACATCCAAGCTGCCCTGAGATAACATTGTGTAGTGCTCATGTATCCCTGTCATGTGACTAGAGGATTCACTGTCTATGCACCAAACACTAGGGGAATTTGAACTAGAAGCAAGACAAGTCACCAACGAGAACTCATTCTCAAATCTGGCAGAAAACCCATCTACCTTAGCTGATGTTGCTACTTGTGACTTGTTCTTCCTCTTCTTGTTCAGACACTGCCCTGCATAATGCCCAAACTTGTGGCAAGCAAAGCATTAAACTTTGCTCATATCCTTCTTTTGTTCACCTTTCGAGCTAGACTCGCCATCGGGACCTTTCTTAGGGCTTTTCTTGCTCTTCCCTGTGGGAGCAACATTTTCCTAATCACACTCATGTTGTTGATTTGTGTGGCCGGAGCCAACTCTTAGCTCCTCCTATACGAAATCATCTCAAAGTCTAGCCCATGTAGGCATGTTTTCCCTAGCAACAACCACATGCACAAAGTTTTGCAATGGTTTTGAAAAACCATTTAAGGCAGTCCTAACCAACTTTCTCTCCTCCCATTCTCTCAATTTCCACTTCCATATTTCCATGTTTTTCTATGAAGGTGCACTTGTGTGAATGGTGGTTGCGCCCCATTGAGTTTAGTTGATGCCCAAGCAAAGGTGAATGATTCATGGCTCGGCGTTGAGTGACCATTCTGTTGAATGGTAGTACTGGTAGACTCAACTTAGTTCTGAGTAGCCATTCTTTTGAATGGAGGCACCTGGTCAGTTACCAGGACTCAGCCCGAGGCTGAGGTCCATTCTCTTGGAGAATGGAGACGCTTGGTCTATTACCAAGTATTTGACCTAGTGTCAAATTATGCAGCCTATGGCTGAGGCACCTGGTCTGTTACCGGAAGGCACTATAAGCCCTAGACGGGGTCTAGGCATCTTCTCCGACCCTTGATCAGTGGGATTTGCGATCTTCTCCAAGGCTTAGCTACCCTTGGTTAAGACACCCTAGTACCCGATCTTGGTGTCACATTGAGTGTGAGATAAAAGCATTAGTAATTCTCTTGGTTTATGATGATGTACATTGAATGATGATAAAAGACCATGTTGACCACATGTGATGACCACAGGGGCACTTGAAGAAGACTAAAGCAAAAGTCAAAATTACATAAAGACCCTTAGTACCACTAAGGTGTAAAAGTGAAAGTGCAAAAAGACCTTTAGTACCACTAAAGGCAAAAGCCAATATTAGAAAAGAATAAAATATTATTATTTTGAGATTCCTAATTTTGGCCCACTTACAGGTGACTCAAAGGATATAAAAGAACATTCCATTTCATTATTACACATACACACTTGCTCTCACAGGTACAACTGCTCATCAGAAGATCTCTCAGGTTTTTGAAGAAGAAGGTTTTTATGATTATGCCCTAGCATGGATGAGTCTAGCCAGGGCTTCATCATCACCTATTGAAGAAGAACCCTAAGCTAGGGTTTCATCATCAATTTGCAGCAGCTGGTTTTTGAGTTAGGGTTTTTACCCTAACCCTTCATTTTCATTTTTCCGGGCAGCTCTCCTTTCTCCGGGCAGTTCCAGATCTCCTCGAGCAGCCTTCATTCTACCTCCGAAAAGCTTCTCTTTCTTCCAGGCTGCAGGGTTTGTTCACGGGCTGCCCTCTACTCTCCTCCGGGCAGGCCATGTAAGGGCTCTGCCCTCTCGGCACCCTCGGGTAGCCTCTAGCAGGCATACATGGGAGGGTTCCGACCTGCAACCAACCTTCGGGCAGCCTTTGGCAGGCATACGTAGTAGGGTTTCGGCCTACGACCAACCCTCGGGTAGCCAAAAGGAAGACTCGTAAGGGCTGCCGTGGCCACACAGGCCCTTCAGGCAGCCTGTAGGCATATTCGTGAGGGTCCTGTAGCCTAAGTCACCGGGTTCGTCGTTTTTTAGCCTTCAAAATCGAAATTCGCTGATTTTAGTGGGAACACGAATTTGTTAAAAAAAATTGTCGATTTTCTAGAGTGTAAACCCTACCTTGTCACCCGTGACTTAGTTACTCTAGTTTTTCTGCCCGTGGCCGCATTGAGGGTTTCATACCGGGCTTTTGGTCATTTCTTGGCAAGTCGTGGGTTTCTACATGCAACTAGGTTTGCGAGGGGAACAAACTTTGATTTCATTTCACACATGGGGAACACGCGTTGCATTGAATTTGAAATCGAAATCAAAATTTGAAATTTGAAATCGAAATGAAATTGGGGTACACGATCATTTCGCAAATTGACAGTGGTCGATGACTTGATTGAGGGGTAGAATCGGTCGAGAGGGTTGTGCTAACATCTTACGGTCCTTTTTATAAAAGGATTTTAGAAATTTAAAAAATATAGTTTTTTAAATGTATATTTTTTTAAATGTTAAAGGATTTTAGGATTTTTAGTTTTAAAATGTCTGAATTTTAAAATGTATAGTTTTTTAAATGTATATTTTTTTAAATTTAAAATTTTGATTTTCTAAAATAAACTACATAAATGAGAGATAAAATATATAATATTTAATAACTAATTTAATATATCATCATTATATTTAATATTTATATATAAAATGAAATATATTTTAATTTTTAAAATTTATACTACCTCGAATTTAATGTCGAATTTTATCGCAAAAATATTCCTTGCCGAATTTTTGTCGAATATCAATGTCCCCGAATTCGAACACGAACTCCAACCAGGTGACTTAGCTTGTGGCAGCCCGCGGGGCTGCCGAGCCTGCATAGGCCCTCGGGCCAGCCCTTAAGGCCACGACCTAGGGAACACTGCCCTCTAGGTAGCAACAGGGCTGCAAACCACATCAGTTGGGCATAAAAACGAACCACAGGCAGCAGATCAAGAAGATCGGGTAGCCGTACGGGAAGGTACAGGGAGAGAAGGTACAGACGAGTAGTTTTTCGGGAAACCTGCTAATGAGCAGGAGAGAGAAAAATCAGGGCAGTAAAGCCCTAGTTTGTGAAAAAGCAATTTTGGCATTTTTGTGTAATTTGGAAAAATTGATCTTCAGATATTGTGGTTTAACCCTGTTGGGGTTCGTGGAACTTTTTGAAGAATTTTAGTCATCTCATTTATGAGATGAATTACTAATGCTTTTGTGGTTTTTGTCATTTAAAGGTTTCCCCAGTGAAAAATTCTTATGTACTATGTGTTGATGTTGTTTTACTGCACTTGTCATTTGTTATCAGTTAGTCTGCAAATTTTTAAGTATTCATGCTAATGCTAAAATTCAACATGTTGCAGAACTCTTAGCCACATATAATGACAATAAATGAAGTCTAATTACAGTCCCCGTACTTTGTTCTGAAAGTTGGGAGCGTTTCATAGGAGTTGAGCCATTTCTGCCCACAACCTACGGAGAATTACATCATAAATTGCTAGTAATTTTGCCCTTTTTTCCATCATGCCCAAATTGAGTTGCAGATGTTTATGACCTCTCATAAAACCACCAGAGAGTCTATTGAAGAGTCCTAAGACTCCTCACATCAGTCCTTAGCAAATTCGAGACCCTCTTGAGCCATTCGAATCCCCCCATAGTCTAAACTAGTTTAGACAATTTTTCCAAAATTTTGCCTTTGTTGGGAATTTTCGAATTGGGACATTACAAGTGGTATCAAAGCATGATCTTGGCACTTGATAGATCTCCCTATTCATGTTTCCTGATTCTGACCTTCCTCCATTAGAATCTGAGACTGAATATTTTAATAGTGAAAGAGAAGGAAGTGAAGAAAGTAATCCTAGTTATGAAGAGATTAGGAAAGAACTAGGATTTGGAGATATGGAGGGCAAAGAAGATAATGGGGACCTTAAAACATTCATTACATCAGCTCTTGACAGTAGGACAAAACATCTCATGCAAGGGTTCGAATTGTTGGCTAGCTAACTTGGGAGCACGTCAGCACCCGAGAGTAGTAGTTGTACACCCCAGGATGAGGGGAAGATCCATGGAGAAACCATTTTTTCGAAGATTGGACCTCATAACAGACCTCATGAGTTCAAAAATCAGAATGGACCTACGATACCCAAGTTTTTAGAGTCCAATGAAGGTCCTTACACCACCTATGATGTTAGAGAAGCAACAAATGATTGGCAACAATTAAGTGATGAATGTAGGAAAGTCCTACTTTTTGATCAGTTCATTAGAGCTTATCTTCAGTTCAAGCAAGGAGGAATTGGGAATAGGGCATCTCATATGAACCATGAATTAAAATACACCATGGTAAAAGTAACCATTCCTTCCTTTGATGGTTCCTCACAAATGTCTGCTAGTGCTTGGTTGCAAAAATTAAGTGTATATTTCCAATTAAATCCTATGGTTGAAGAAGATGCATTGAAAATGACTATTCTGCATCTTGAAGGGGAAGCTAGTGATTGGTGGTTCCATGGTCTTAGAACCTTGGGACATGATCAGATTTTATCTTATGAGGGTTTCTCCAATGCATTGATGGAGAGATTTGAGAGGAAAGACCTTGAACTTCCTTTCAAAGAACTAGCGCAATTGAAGCAAGTAGGAACTCCTGAAACATATATGTTTGAATTTGAAAAGCTTTCAGTAATGGTTTCTGATGTATCTATGGCTAGGTTGGTTTTATTGTTTACTGAAGGATTGAAAAAACCTTTGAGAGGGCTAGTGAAAGCCCACTAGCCAGCCACATTGAAGGAAGCCATGAATTTGACAAGGGATTTGCAGAATGTGTTGCAAAGAACCAAATACCCTCTTAAGCCAAATTTCCCTTCAAGGTTCAAGGAAGGTAAGAAACCATGGCAAAAGGACTCCTCTACCAAAGAAAATAAAGGAGGACCAAGCAAAGAATAGCTTAGAAGAAAGAAGCTATGTTTTACATGCCAACAACCTTGGGTCCCAAGACATAGATGTGCTAAGGGGAAGGCACACTACATTGAAGTTTTTTCTGAAGATGATGAAGAGGGGGAGGAGGAAGAAGAGGCACAACTTGCAGCCCAAGAAGAAGGGTATCAAACAACAAAAGAAGAACAACCCACTCCTGATACAAGAAAAATTGAAGCACTTTCGGGCATACCTAGATTCCACACCTCAAGGCTCAAGGGCAACATACAAGGCCAAAAAGTCACGGTTCACGGTTCTAGTGGATGGCATATCCACTCACAACTTCATAGATGCAGCCTTGGTGGAGAGGAGAAAGTTACAAGCAGAAATTTTTGATGGTTTCACAGTCATCATTCCAGGTAACAATTCTATGGATTGCATTGAATGGATTCCAAAGCTTCAAGTTACTGTAGGAAATCATGCTATCGCTGACAATTTTATGTAGTGAATGTGGCTGATACAAATGTGGTTTTGGGAGTACAATGGTTGTATTCTTTAGGGGAGCATATAGTGAATTATCAAGTCCCTGAAATAAGGTTAAAAAATTCAGAAGGGAATCCCATCTTGTTGAGGGGAATGCACACTTACCCAAATCAAGTGGTGTCTTCTCACAGCGTGAGGACTATCTTGAGGCCAATGTTATCGGAACCGGACCGGTCATCGAACTGGCGAAGCCCAAAATGTGAACCGGACCGGAATCGGCAAAAAACCGGGTAAAAAACTGGCTGACTAAAAAATACATAAAATATCATATTTTGAAAAAAAACATATATATTCATGTGCATACATATGAATCCAAACCATTAATACACAAATATGCAAAGTTTCTCATATATATAGCAGATATGGGTGCAAATATCCAAAATAGCACCTAGTGCAATACATCTGTGAGGTTCTGAACCAAAGTACATCAACAAAGAGGCTCTAAATGGCCCCTACAATCCAAAAATAAACCATAGTACTAATGAATAACAATAAAGTGATCATATGGCACTACCCTACTAGCCACTACTACTAGAGTCTAGTAGTCTACTACTCATCATCGTCCTCCTCATTGTCATCCTCATCCTCTTCATCCTCTTCAGGAGTGGGATTCTGAGCCCCACTTGATTCCCCTGCCCCTGAAGATGGAACCTCTGGAGGTGGGTCCAAATCCAACCAAGAAAGGTCTTCATTATCAAATACTGGTGCTTGAGTCTCCACAACCCACTCTGATGATGGATCAAAGTCATCCAAGGTTATGTTTCCTGATGCTGGTGTCCTGTTCAACAACTGGTTACGCCTCAACCTAAGATTGTACTGGACATAGACCATATCATTCAACCGTTTGTGTTCCAAACGGTTTCGTTTCTTGGTGTGTATACGCTCAAATACACTCCAATTGCGTTCACATCCCGAAGCACTGCATGGCTGGCTCAATATTCGAATTGCAAACTGATAGCAATGAATAGTGTGAGAAATGTAGGGGGTGGGGGGGTCTTTAAATAGTGTTAGGATAGGCTTAGGGTTAGGTTAGGAGTAGTAGTTTAGTTGTTTTTTTGTTTTTTTTTAAATTTTTTTAAGAAAACGTGGGTCCCTGACTCGCGGCCGTACGACTGAGTACGGATCGACCGGTTCTGTACGGAACCGGCCGGTTTGGTCCAGAGGCCGGTTTTGCAAATTTTTTTACCTGACCGGACCGGTTGACCCTGTGAATCGGTCAGACCGGCTGCTTTTGCCGGTTTCGGGCCGGTTCCGATAACACTGCTTGAGGCATGGAGATATAGAATGGGCTGCTAAATGTTTAATTACATCTCCTAAACCCCACTTGAACATTGCCAAACATCCTAAGGAGATAGAGCAACTATTGAGTAAGTATGAGAAGGTTTTTGGAGACCTTCCCCTAGGAAGACCACAAGATAGAGGTGTTGAGCATATCATTGAGTTAGAGATAGGAACACAACCTATCAAAATGCAGCCTTATAGGCATCCCAAAAGGATTCGAGATGAGATTGAAGAGGCCATTAAAGAACTCTTGGAGTTGGGTCTCATAAGGCCTAGTTCTAACCCATTTTCTTCTTCAGTTGTTATGTTAAAAAAGAAAGATGGAACCTTGAGAATGTGCATTGATTTCAGAGCATTAAACAAGAAGACAATAAAGAATAGATACCCCATCCCAAGGATTGATGAGCTCATGGATGAGCTCCATGGGGCCAAGTTCTTCTCAAAGATTGACCTTAGATCAGGTTATCATCAAATTCGAATGAGCGAAGAAGACATACCAAACACTGCTTTCAGATGCCACTATGGTCACTTTCAGTTTGTTGCCATGCCCTTTGGCTTGACAAATGCACCAACTACATTCCAATCATGCATGAACAACATCTTCCACAAGAAACTTCGTAAGTTTGTACTTGTTTTCTTTGATGACATTCTTATTTACAGTAAAACTTGGAAGGAACACTTGCATCATCTAGAAGAGGTATTAAAAATTCTGCATTATTAATCTTTGTTTGCTAAGCTGTCAAAATGTGAGTTTGGTTTGATAGAGCTCTTATATCTTGGACACATCATTGTTCAAGATGTTGTGAAGGTGGATATGGAGAAAATAAGAGCCATTTTAGAGTGGCCTTGTCCCAAAAGTCTCACTGAATTAAGAGGATTCATTGGAATTTGCACCTACTATAGAAAATTTGTGAAGGGGTTCTCCCAACTCACTTCACCTCTCACTGATTTGATAAAGAAAGATGCTTTCCAATGGCATGAAGGGGCTGAAAAATATTTCCAAAGAATGAAGGAGGTAATAAGCAATTGTCTTATTCTAGCATTGCTTGTTTTTTCTAAACCATTCGTCTTGGAATGTGATGCACCAGGAGAAGGCATTGGAGCAGTCCTAAAACAAGGACAACGCCCAATAGCTTTTGAGAGTAGGAAGTTATAGCCACATGAAGGCTTTACTCCATCTATGATAAAGAAATGTTGGCCATCATGCATGCTTTGATCAAGATTAGACAATACTTGTTGGGAAACAAATTTGCAGTCAAAACTGACCATAACAGCTTAAGGTACTTCCTCACTCAAAAGGATTTAAATGAAAGGCAACAAAAGTGGGTGAGTAAGATTCAAGCATTTGACTTTGATATTGAATATGTGAAGGGGAAAAATAATGTGGTAGCTGATGCCTTATCTAGAAGACCTTCTATTTCTCTCATGGATGTAGCAGAAAATTGGCAAGCCACATTAGAAGTAGAGTATGCCAAAGATAATTTTTCTCGTGAACTTTTTGATGGGACTAACAATGATGATAGGTATAAGGTATTGGAAGGAATCATCTACTGCAAAGGTAGAATCTATTTGGTCCCTAATTCAACTTTGAAGGAGGAAATTTAAAAAAAAACTCATGATTCTCTTCTAGCAAGTCACCTCGGTTTCTTCAAAACATACCGAATGTTGAGGGAAATATTTGCATGGAAAGGGTTGAAGGTTGATGTTCTGAAGTATATTAATGAATGCCCCACATGTCAGCAAAATAAAGTGGAGCACACTCATCCAGCTAGTCTCTTACAACCCTTGCCAATTCCACCACAAAAATGGGAGAGGATTTCCACGGACTTCATCACTGGTTTGCCCAAAGTATTTGGTAAGGATTGCATATTTGTGGTGGTGGATAGACTCACTAAATTTGCTCATTTCTTTGCTGTTACTACCACTTTCATTGCTGCACAAGTGGCTGAACTATTTTTTAAAGAAGTTTTCAGATTGCATGGGCTTCCTAAGAGCATTGTCAGTGACAGAGACAACATATTTTTGAGTGCATTTTGGAAAGAGCTATTATCCCCAAATTTTTGAGTGCATTTTGGAGACAACATATTTTTGAGTGCATTTGGGGACAAATTTGACAGCTAGCACAAGCTATTATCCCCAAATTGATGGCCAAACAGAGAGGGTGAATCAATGGTTGGAAGGCTACTTGAGGAACTATGTTAGTGGGCAGCAAAAAGCATGGATAAAATGGTAGCATTTGGGTGAGTTTTGTCACAATACTACTTTCCACATGTCCATTGGCATGTCTCCTTTTAAAGCACTTTATGGTTATGATGCATCCACTTTTATTGACCACATTTTTGGTGATAGTAGAGCTTCAAAGGCTAAGAATTGGATTGAAGAAAGTCAAGAAATTTTGAAGGTTTTGAGAGATAACTTGCAGGTTGCTCAAAATCAACAGAAACAATATGCAGACCAACATAGAATGGAGAGACAATTCCAAGTGAATGACTTGGTGTATTTGAGGTTGCAGCCCTACAAACAAACCACCATAAAAGGTAAAGGTTCATAAAAGCTCAAACCAAGATTTTATAATCCCTACAAAGTGATTCGAAAAGTTGGAGAAGTGGCCTATCAATTGGAGCTTCCCATGGGAAGCAAAATTCATATTGTGTTTCATGTTTGTTGTCTAAAGAAGGTTATAGGGCAACACATTTCAGTTTCAGTTACTTTACCACCTTTGGATGATGAAGGACAACTTGTTCTCATTCCAAACAAAATATTGAGAATAAGGGAGAGAAGACTACGAAGTAGAACAATAAAAGAATATTTGGTACAATGGAAGGATTTGCCTAGTGAGGAGGCACTTGGGAAGATGAACAAATTTTGTAGCATCCAAACTTAGCATTGCTCGAGGACAAGCAATATTGGGTGGGGAGGACTGTCATGTCCCCATCCAATAGGTCTACTAGTTGACAATGTTCACCCACCTACTAGTTCCCTAGGTTAGGGGAGGAGGCATTAAATATTGCAATAAGGGAGCTATGAGACCCAAGAGAACCTTAGTTTATCATTTACACATTAATTTGGGTGATACAAATAATAAATATGGAGAAAATAAAGTAGCGTTGCTTCCTAAGGACATTTGGAGGTCCATGGGGGCCTTGGGTGGCTAGATGCTTCTTTACACATGTCATGACTTAACCCCAAATTTGAAATTATGAGTGATGGAATGTTCTTGGAAGGTGAAGAGTCATCAAATGACATATCATGAGCTCAAGGATTTGAATGGGTGAGTAGGAGTAACTCCCCATAGAAGAGGAAGAATCTAGGAAGAAACTAGGTGCCATGTGGAGCTAGATTCCCAGTGCTTTATCACAACAATGATGGAAGATTCTATGACAAGTCAGACCTGATTGCAGACCTATGACAAACTGACATGTCAGGAGTAAAAATAGCCTCCAAGAGGGCGCACTTGGGACTAGGTGGCAGCCATTCGAATTTGGTGGAAGATGAAGGGTTGAGGAGAAGACCAAGTGGCATGGAGGTTAC
Source organism: Pseudotsuga menziesii (assembly GCA_001517045.1). NCBI lineage: Eukaryota > Viridiplantae > Streptophyta > Pinopsida > Pinales > Pinaceae > Pseudotsuga > Pseudotsuga menziesii. The sequence goes on along the minus strand of LPNX010810431.1, from coordinate 266,945 downwards.
TAAACATCAAGGATGAGGTGGAGGAATCCTATGGGAGTGAATTCGACCTTGGAGGACCTTAGGAGGGTTATAAAAATATGTCACGTGGAATGGAAATGGATTTTGATCGTTTGTGAATTTGCCTTTGGCATTTGGAGAGCATTAAGTTTGTCCTTTGCACGGTGAGTGCACACTTACCCTGCTAGTGAGCCATTTTCGAGAGAGTGAGATTCTCATCCAAGTTGGCCATGAAAGAGGCCATTCACACCTCTCATTTGGAGCTTCATGGAGTGTTTTATTGCAAATAGGAGGCTGCTGCTGTTCGTGACCCATCTCTCCTCCCATTCTCTCAATTTCCACTTCCATATTTCCATGTTTTTTTATGAAGACGCACTTGTGTGATTGTTGGTTGCGCCCCATTGAGTTCAGTTGATACCCAAGCATGGGTGAATGATTCATGGCTTTGTAATATGTTCCTCATATTTTTTGTAAGTCGAAATCAGAAGAAATACATATGCAAATGTCCACATTTCCAAGCTTTCTCTTGACTAGTTTCCATGTGATGATTTTCCCTTTCAATGGAGATTGTATATATGATGTATATTGCGACTTGGGTTAATGTTATATGCTGTTAGTGAGCTATTGAAATGCTGTCAATGGACTATATTCATCTTGCTCTGTTCTGAACCATTATATGCACCATTTATGAGTCGAAGTTGAGCTTTTATGTGTCATTTCCCTTAAGCAAATATCACTGAAATTATGCATTCGCATATGAAGCTTTAATCCTATGTTGCAGAAATCTTAACCACATATAATGATAGTAAATGAAGTCTAATTACAGTCCCCATACTCTGTTCTAAAAGTTGGGAGGGTTTCATAGGAGTTGGAGAGCCATTTTTTCCCACACCCTATGGGGAATTGCATCATAAATTGTTAGTAATTTTGCTTTTTTTGCCATCATGCCCGAATCGAGTTGCAGATGTCTATGACCTGTCATAAACCATCAGAGAGTCTATTGAAGAGTACTAAGACTCCCTACATCAGTTCTTACCAAATTCGAGACCCTCTTGAGCCATTCGAATTCCCCACAGTCAAAACTAGTCTAGACAATTTTTCCAAAATTTTGCCTTTGGTGGGAATTTTCGAATTGGGACATTACAAATGTTGCCCCTTATTTATACATATACGGGGGTGCAATTCCGGACTAATCATAATTGATAATAATAACTATGTCCTCGATTCCAGAAGTTCTGATTCAAATTACGTTAATGGGTTTACATTGCTAAGATTACTTCCGTGTATGAGCAATAGAAGGTATGCAATAGAACGGTTTGTTTTGGTTCAGATTGCGGCATGTACTTTACTCCTCACATTAATTGCCTAAACTGTTATCCAAGAATAGAAGTGAATCCCCCAAATCAATTTTCCATTGCAGAAAAGAGGGATTGATCTGTAATAACTGCTGAGGTTGCAATGACCCATAGAAATGATAAATGATGAACTACCATATTTTTTAAGACTCACAACAATTTGTGGAGGTAAAAAAACAAGTGAAATGCGGCTTTGAAAACCCTCATTTCTGCCCAGCCCAGTGTTGCCAGAGCGTGGAAGCGAAGCGGGTGCGGGTGCGCGGAAGCGTGTTTTTCAAAAAATGGCCGGAAGCGAAGCGTGGTCGGAAGCGTTTTTATATATATATATATATTCAAAAGAAAACATGTAGAATGTCAAACTAATG
>LPNX010810431.1:193739-256829 GCA_001517045.1 Pseudotsuga menziesii | reverse complement strand
TCTCGATACATCTCCATCTCACGAGTAATACTCTCCCGAGTCTCAAAATTAGGTACCATCCTATTCATACATTCGATAAGCCCTTCCAAAACCTCTTCACCAAAATCAAACTTACACTTGTATGAAAAGGCAGGGTTGAGGAAAAGTGCAGCTGCATGAATACGTCGATGGAGCATCCCAGTCCATCGTGTATCAATCAACTCCCATAGCATCATGTGTCTATTGTGTCCAGGGGTACCCTTCCCGACATAATAAGACCGAATAGACTCTTTGGCCCTATCCATGGCTTCGTACAAATAGCCCATAGCGGGCTTGTCACTGTCAACTAATCTCAAAACCTTTACCAAAGGTTCACTGATTGAGCACACTTCCTCCACTCCTTCCCAAAAGGAGTCAATGTAAACCAAGCTAGCGATGGCTTTCCCATCCTCTCTCCTGCTGTATGTGCAATCTCGCCACTCATCACAAACAAACATTTGCTTCAGCTCAAACTGAACTCGAAGCAAAGACTGAAGAGAAATGAAGTTGGTGGCAAATCGTGTGATTCCAGGGCGCAACAATTCCCTGTTTCTCGTGCATCTCCTCATGAGGCTAAGAACCCAAGCATGGTTATATATGAATTTGGTGATACTCCTAGCCTGATCAACAACCTCTTTGATGAAGGGAATTTTCCCCACATCCTCCAGCATCAAATCAATACAATGTGCAGTGCATGGACTCCAAAATAGTGAGGGGTGCCTCTCCATAAGCAATCTACCAGCAGCCACATAATTGGCTGCATTATCTGTTATGATCTGCACCACATTGTCCACACCAATCTCCTGAAGGACCCCATCCAACAACTCACACAACAATGCTGCTTCTTTTACCTGTGCCGATGCATCAACGGATTTGATAAACATGGTACCTTTAGGGCACTGTACCATGAAATTGAGAAGTGTCCTACCCTTCGCATCTGACCAACCATCAGACATCAATGTGCATCCAGAAATCTCCCATGACTGTTTGAATTCCTCCAATCTAGTATTGATTTCTTTCTTCTCTGCTTGAAGAATTGGGCCTCGAATCTCCTCATATGTAGGGCACTTGTACCCTGGGCCAACAATAGCAATGGCATCACACATAGGTTGAAAAAAATGATTGTTTCTTGTTATTGTAAGAGGCAAGTCACTCCAGAAAAACATCCTCCCCATAATCCTATCTGCTTCTTCTTTCTCCCTTTTTTTAACCATGGACTTGATGCTATTCCGTGGGACAAAGAAAGATGACGCAGCAGCCCTCACGGAAGCCGAACCCATGGTCGTGGAGCCCCCAACACTACCCTCAGTGGGATCCGGATGATCATAATCATATGTCCTTGAAGTCCTAGCCACTCCACCTGCAGCAAGTTCAGCTCTATTTGCAGTTGACTCTTCCCTTTTTCTATCTTTCGAGTGAATTGCATCATGGGCCATTCTCATAATCTCGGGGGTAACTGCAGTACAAAGCCCCACATCATGGCTAGGGAGTTTTGCCAAATGATACTTCAACTTGCTAATGCCTCCTGTCATATGTTGTCCACACAATTTGCAATTCAATCGTTGTCGGTTTGTTCCATCTTCAGGGTCAGCATATTGCCAAAATGGGTTCAATGCCTTTGGCATTTTGTCAAACTTGCAGTTGCAAAAAAAAAAAAAAAAAGACATTATGAATTTATGATTAAAATTTAAAAATTTAAACCCAAATAAACTTTAAAGACATTATATAAAATTTAAAAAATTTATAAATTTATAAATAAAGACATTAAAAATTTATAAATATTATTTAAAAATTTATTAAATAAAGACATTAAAATTTAAAAATATAGTATATAGTATATATATTATATAGTAATAAACTATACGCTGTAATACTGTATAGTATACAGTATATAGTATATACTGTACACAGTATACTGTATACAGTATATAGTATATAGTATATAGTATATAGTATATACTGTATACTATACAGTATTACAGTGTATAGTAGTATACTATATAGTATATTACTATATAATATATATAGTATATAGTATATACTATATATAATATATATAGTATATAGTATATACTATATATAATATATATAGTATATAGTATATATACTATATAGTATATTAAAAATTTTAAAAAATGAAATGCGAGTAGGAGTCTGGTTGGAGCCGGGCTCTGTGGGATGTCCCGATATACTATATAGTATATCGGTGGAGGGCTCTGTTCCGAATCCGATATACTATATAGTATATCAGTGGAGGCGCGGGCTCTGTCTTGGTTTATATATATATATATATATATATATATATAAACTATAATTTCAAACATTAAAATTTAAACTCGTGAGTCGTTGCTCACCTGAACCCTCGCCGCGACGTCGCCTGCTCCTTACTCTGTGGGCCTGTGCTCCCTACGCTGCCGATGCCAACACCGGAACTTTAAACCCTCTCTCCTGGTCCTCAAGCTAACAGCCGACGCGAATGATACATAATAAAACCGTAAACGTGTTGCCGGAATGAGTTTTAACCCTCGCCGGAAAGACTTAGTCAACTCGCCGATTTTTTCCATAAAATCGCCGATTTTTTCAAAACCGCGCAATGTCCAATTTTTTGGTGAAATCGCGATTTTTTCGCCGGAAAAAATCACTGGCCCGAAAATCTCGCGATTTTTCGGGACATCGGCGATTTTTCGGCGATGTTTTCTACTATGCTTTAGCCACCTATGGGGGTTTGCTATATTTTGGTAAGTCGGTTTTTTTGAGCTTTATGAGTTGTCTCCATACTACTCGATTTTCCTATGAGGGATGTACTATTTATGTACACTATGATTCATCATTATTCAATGTAAGGATACGCACCAATATTCATCTCTTCATTCATGTGATTCAGTCTCTTTTCTTCTCTCTATTTTTCCTGTGTATGCTTGTGAGAATTCTTAGTAGCAAGATCTATTTTCTGTGCTTCTTCTTAGCATCTTTGCTCATAGAATTGAAGCTATTATTTCTACATGGTATTAGAGCAGCAAGGCTGTTCAAGTTCTACAGAGTTGAGGAGCGCATCCAGTCTCCTATCCCTCTTTGAAGAAGAGCTTGTCTAGCTTACAAGGTTTTCTCCTAGTTTTGTTTTGCAGGTTGCAGAGAGATTCTTCTTGAGCACATCAATTCAGCAATATGGATTCTCCTTCATCAATAATTCTTACTCCCTTCAACTACCACGAATGGAAAGCCAAAATTGGCATTCTATTGCGCAGTAGGGGATTATACAGAGTTACTCTAGTTTTGGAGAATGAGCCCAATGCCGTGATTAAGAAAGCTAAGTGGCATAATAGGTTGGATGAAGCCTATGGATTGCTTTGCTTCTCTATTTCTCCTGATCTACTCTTTCATCTAGATGGTTTGACCACTCCAAACCAAGTGTGGATTCAATTGGAGTCTCTCTTTGGAGTTCAAGATGAGCTAAGAGCGCATCAATTGGAGATTGAGTTATTCTCACTGAGTCCAAGCAATTTCGATTCTATTGAGGGTTTCTTCACCAAGGTCAAGTCACTTGTTCTAATGCTCAAGCAATGTGGGATTGAGAGAAAGAAGATGATCAATTAATCCTTTCCATTCTTTCTAAATTGGGTCTTGATTACTCAGTTTTTGTGTCTACTTTTCATGCTACTAGGCTTGCTGTTCCTAAGTGGAAAATGCCTTTTTAAAATTCTTTTCTTGATTCACTAACAAAGGAGCAAGATAAATTGATTCATATGGGTATCCTTAATTCTTCCAAGGGCAAGGATCATGGTCTCATGGTTCAAGGACACAAGAATTTCAAATCAAAAGAGAAGCAAATTGTGAAGAGGCCAAAGTCAAAAATTGAAGATGAAAGTTCGAAGCCTACTGATGAAGATTCAATAAAGAATAGTAAGAAGAAAGGGAACATATGTCAAGTGTTCTCATTGCAGCAAGGGTTTTCATTCAGAGAATAAATGTTTCAAGAAGAAGATGGACATCATGTCTCAACTTCTTGAGAAGCACAAGATCGAAGTTCTAGATGAACTAGAGAAGCCTGCTGATTTCTCAGAACACTGTCATAGTACGTAGTTCCAAGGTGATATAACTTATGCTTTGAGTGCCAGAGTTAAATCCTTTTCTTATGTCTCTGATATATTAGAATAAAAAATATCAGATCCTTTCTTTGATAATCCTCCTCTCAGTCTACTATATTCATCTCCCAAAAATTGTGATTTTTCACTAGATATTGACTTGTCTTTGAGCAACTGTTCCTCACAAGCTTATATATCTGATTTAGAAGATTGTTTGCAGGCCGATATACATGCCATGACACATATAATACCACCATCCATACCATCTACCATACCTCTGAATAATCCTAAGACTATACAAATCCAAAGTTCACTAGTTGATTCCTCATTGGTCTCTTATGCAGTGTTACTTATCTTACATGGTTTGAAGTCTTTCCTATCTTTCAGTGGTTGGTTATCCATGACCTTAGTCATATTTGGATTGATATTAAACATGTTTGGATATGTTCTAAACACTTATGGTTTAGATCTCATTTCTATCCATCATTCAGATTTTTACACCTTTCAGTTTTCCCTAGTTGCTTATAGTTTTCTTAGTCTAGCCCTATATCCTCATAGAGTCACTGAAGCCTTTGTCTTTGCTGTTCCATATGCTAATATTTCTGATATATCAGAGTTTTATCAGCCTCATATCAGATCTGGAAAGGTGCTACATCAGATTGGAAGATTGACATGTGATTCACATCACAATTTTGCAGCTATTTAGGGAATTGAGTGTGAAATAAATTGTCTTAATTTTTGTACTCTTTGGGAAGGAGTATGCTTTTTTGTGGATAAGGTAAAGCTAGTTAACTAGGTAACTGGGTTCCTTTTTTGCTAACCCATCCTTCATGACTTTCTCTCCATTTTCCAAGATTAGCATGTTTTTCCATCTCCCTTGACAACTCACTCATGCTTTTGCTAATTCATGAGGTCCTTGATAGATTTGGGAAGTGCTTTAGCCACCTATGGGGGTTTGCTATATTTTGGTAAGTCAGCCTTTTTGAGCTTTATGAGTTGTCTCCATACAACTCGATTTTCCTACGAGGGATGTACTATATATGTACACTATTATTCATCATTATTCAATGGAAGGATACACACCAATATGCATTTCTTCATTCATGTGATTCAATCTCTTTTTCTCTTTATTTTTCTTGTGTATGCTTGTGAGAATTCTTAGTGGCAAGATCTATTTCTTGTGCTTCTTCTTAGCATCTTTGCTCATAGCATTGAAGCTATTATTTCTACAATTTGTTTGGGGTTTATGTAACATTGTGATAATTCCCTAATCGACTTGCGCTATCAACTCGAGCATTCATTGATGGAGAGATACGTTGACTATCGACACATAACTATGCATCGATCAATGGTTATTCCATCACTGACTAAATGTCGACTGATGGTTTGTCAACAGATCAGGACAATTGCACATCATTGCAATAGGGCGTGATACTTACTGTTGCGTGTTTGTCTTGTTGAATCGTGAATATTAAGGGTAGATCTAACTCATAGCGTGAAGGTGTGGCTGCTACTGTAGAGCAACGTATTATCCTCTAAACCTGCTGCGTGTTAACCTATAAATTAAAGGCATGTTGTTACAGTTCAAGGCTAAGTCACACGGTTCGGGTTCGGGTTCGGGTTCGGGTTCAGCAAGGATTAGGTTCGGTTCAGGTTCGAATATTTTGATGAGGTTCGACAATAGGTTTGACTATATATAGATAAGCTTTCTTCATATACTCCCTCTTAACTAATTTTCTACACCCCATTGCCCATAGGATTCAAAGCACTTAGGTCACTATTCATAATTTCGTCATATATACTTTGTTGTTTATGACATTTCTGCTTACAGATTTGTACTTCTAAGAGTAGGTTTTTATGGTTTAACAACGGATTTACATGCTTCCCATAGCAATAGTTTGTTCTTAGGGGTAAATCTATGTTCTTACTTGTTGTTTGGTGTGTTCTTATGTAGACTACATGTGTGATATTTCAAATTACAAGAGCATTTAATTTATAGACAACATTAATAAATAGAGAGCATTTAATCTATAGACATCATAAATAAATCAAGAGCATCTACTTTATAGACAACATTATATTTATAGATAACATAAATAAATAGAGAGCATTTAATTCATAGACAGCTTAAATAAATAGAGAGCATTTAATTTATAGACAACATTTAATTTCTTGGTATTGTGTTTTTTTTTTGGTTTTTTCTTTTTAATTTGAATTTTTTTCAGAAAAAAAATTGAACCTCAATTTTTTTTTTCCTTTAGGTTTGCCTTCAGGTTCGGGTTCGGCTTTAGGTTCGGCTTTAGGTTTGACATTAGATTCGCCTTCCGGTTCGGGTTCGGCTTCAGGTTCGACATTAGGTTCGTCTTTCAGGTTCGACGAACTTGAACGAATTTCAAATTTTTTTTGAGGTTAGCCGAACCTCGAACCTCAAGGATTAGGTTCGGCGAACCTTGTGACTTAGGTTCAAGGCCAACGTCTGTTTGGCAGCAACCAACCACGTGTTCTACCATCCTGCTGCGTGGATCTTCATCACATGTTTCCTCTGCTAAATACATGGTTAGCTGTTTAATAATCCTATTTAAGGGACTGCGAGATATCTGATATAGAAGGCGTGGCCTGAACCTTGTTGGACACAATGGCCACACTAAGAGGCAGGGTGAATCAGTGTGAGAGAAATTATAAACTTTTTACCTTCTTTTAATCAATCAGAGTATATCAATCAATTGCATAATCAAATTCATCATGAGTCATAAGCAAAACATCACATCAAAAGAGACATAAGACTATTTGAAATTTGATCTTTATTTATTGTACATGGAAGACAACAATCTTCTCGATTACAATCAACACAAACTGATAAAAAGAGCACCAACTCTATAGCAGGATCCAGTCTGGTTTTCTTAGCTCCAACTAAGAATGGTTTGAGGAGTCCAATCCTCAAGTGCAAGTCCCTACTTGCAAGTTTGATGCCAAATCACTGGTTGTCATCAATCTGCTGCTCAACAATCTCTGCTCATCACTCTGTTGGTCAACCCTGCTGGTCAATCTCTGGTCAATTTGCTCATCAAAGGTCTGCTCACAATCCTAGTCAATCTGTTCATCAAAGGTCTCCTCACCAATACTGCTGATCATCACTCAATCTGCTCATTGATGCTGCTGGTCATTTACTCAACACTGTTGATCAAGCATTGTCATTAGAGTCTGCTCATGCAAGAGATACGTCTGCACCATTGCTGCTATAGGTTTGTCAAACTGAACATGTCATCTAGTCAACAAGATCTGGAACGACATCACAGAGTATGCTTTATCATAGGGTTTGCATCATCATGGGGTTTTCACTATTATGATCATCTAGTAGTGTATAGAATATCTGGATTATGCATGCACCATCATCCTTAGTACATCATCAAATCATTGTCTTAGTGTACTGTACACACATCACTGTATACTTGGCTGTGTATGCATCATATATCATATTAGGGTACTATTACTTCATCAAGCAGGATCAAGTAGTTCATAATGAATTTCATACACATCATTGTAGAAGATTTTCACCGTGTGTATAGACTGTGCATACTTGTCATCGTCATACTGTATATGTTCATAGGCAATACACCAATCATCAACATCACACACCATTGATTTTTCACTACTGTATATTACTTTCAGTTCTTGACTGTGTATGTGTTAAGTACACATCATCATCACATTAGGTCTAGGGTATTATCACAGTTTGTAGGATAGCATACATACCTTGACTTCAGAAAAATCACAACAATGTACATTTATCTCATCATAAGGGCTGTGTGTATGCTTTTAGGACAGACTTCATACTTCAATACTGTACTGTGTACTTCAGTGTTTGCACATCACTCTTCACAATACATACCTTGTATATATAATGGTAAAAGGTCATTGTTGACTGTTTGACTGTTTGACTTTCCGAAATTCTATAGCTGCTGCAATAGTTCACCACCCAGACCCTTCAAGTCTTGCACTGTGTGCTGGTACAAACTCTCAAACAAATCCAAAAAGGACTGTTAAATAGCAGCAATAGTTAGGGACATAGGGGAGAGAGTTGTCACAAAAATTCACCAAAAATCGGACTGTTTGTAAGTATAGAAAAAGGAGCCTTCAACACTGCTTGTCGCTGCAAAAATATCTCAGTCAACTTACCTTTAAGATCATAAAACAGTTCAGCAGATAACCCACAACCAAGTCCAAGAATTGGACTGTCATAAAACCAAAGAGAACTTTATCTCTGTGGAAAGATTTGGGACTGTGTTTTCTTGGCTTGACTGCTTCTGCGAATTTCCTCAGTCCATCCTTAGCGAGCTTTCTTTCACATCTTCTTCGTTGGATGATAGAAGGTCAACAGTCATCATTCAAAATATACATACTTCAATTGTGGAAGGATTAAGGCATCATTTCTTTTTCTTCTTTACTACTGCAAACAAATTAGAGCCACAAAAGACACCCTGAAAAAAATTCCTCTGCTGTAACCCTCGTCTCGAGGATTAGGGCTACAAAAGAATACAAAAATTTGCGTCTTTGTGGAAGAAATTCAAGACTGTTTGAAGTGTTGAGAAAAGCCCTAGACAAGTCTCAAAAAAATCAGACTGTTTGAATAAAGCTGCTGCTGCAAAAGAATTTGTGTCTGCTCCTCTGCTTGACTGCTGCTTCTAACCACCCGAAATTCCTCAGTCCTTCACAGTTGTGAATTCCTCGGTTAGCTCATTCGTTGGTGTCTTTGGAGTGAGCAAGGATGTGTTTAAATACACATTAAAGTGTGTCCACATCCACAAGTAAGGTAAGATTTTATTTTAATTTTAAATTTTATTTTTGACTTAAAAAAAATTCTTACCACCTCAAGGATAGTAAGAATTTTATTTAAATATTGAATTTAAATTTTATTTTTGACTTAAAAAATTCTTACCACCTCAATGGTCAACTTTATGTATTTTTGTTATTTTTCTTACCACCTCAAGGTCAACTTTATATATTTTTATTTTAAACCACCCTTCAAGTTCATCCACCTTATTAAAATTTATGTCCATAAGTCATTACCACATTTAAGTGTATCCTCCACTTCATTAGGCCATCAAGTTATAAGAGGGACCAAGGACCTTTATTTAAGGTCTTACCTAAGCAACCTAGAGCACCACAAACCATGTCATTATCATGGTGTCATAATGCCACCATGTAAGTGGGTGCAAGGTCTTTCTTATGCCCTAGGACCATCCCCAAGGGTTCCAAGACCCTAAATGCCCATATCATCTTCATTTCTTCAAGACCATTAAACCATCTAGTGTGTGGGTCAAAAGGCTTCTTCAAGCCCTTCTTTAGAGCTTCTTCACCAAGCAAGGGGCTTCAACCACCTTAACCATACGAGGAGACCTCCAGGGGTCAAGATGTCACCTGTGGGGTCACTAGGTCTTCTTCTGGGGTGCCATGACACCATCAGAGCATGAATGACCAGAGAATGGGTCATTAATGCTTCTCCAACCCATCTAGAGCTTCTGCATCATTTGCAAGGGCTTCAGGACCATCTCCAGGGTCTTCAACACCATCAGCAGGGTCTTCAACATCTTCAGCAAGGTGGTGGCATCAAGATCCAGTCTTGTGGGTATAGGGACCTTGTCAACTAGGTACAAGGTGCTTCAAGGCACAAACCCACTCTGTAAGGGGTCTGTTACCACCTAAAGTTGTACTTAGTGGTTTTTTATCAAGTGAGCCTGGTGAACTGGACAATGATAACTTGTTCGGACTTAAGAAGACCTTTGGAAGTACTTCTGGGAAGTGCTTGTTGTACTATATCACATGTTCTTCATACCCCATGGGGGAATTGTAATAAATGTTCTAGCATGATAGTGTCTGTAAAAGACTCGGTCTCTTAGACTTTATTTGTCAATCCGATCAGCCCAGGGTGTTTTTTCCCTTGGTTATTATTGGTTGTTGAATAAATGACTGATAATTTCTGAGTTTTTCACTCCATACCTCCAAAGTTGGGGTGGTCAGCTTGGCATTTAGGCCTATTGAGGTTTTTAGAGTCTATCTGTCAATGTATAAACATGCTAGACATCATGGTTGAGTCATATGAACATGTCTAAGTCCCCCTAGGTTTTTTCAATTTTTCAATTTTTTAGTTTTTTCATTGTTTTTTATTAAAATTTAATTTTTCCAAAAACTTAGGCTATTTTTAATAGTTTAATTGGAAAAATTGATTTTGTAATAAAAGTGGGCCAAATAATCAGTTTCAGTCATGTAGGTGCTCATTTTCAAGCTAAGAGTACCATGTAAACCCATGGACCCACTATTTCCTAGTTTTGAGTGATTTTCCATCACTCAGGTCAGAAAGCCCCAAAAATCAATTATTGATTATTTTAATTAATAAATTGATGAATAATGGAGCAAATCCAAAATCATAGATCAGTGGATTCTCAGCCGATTTGATTGAAATTAGTCAGATCTGAACAAGATTGACTGGATCTGACAAATCCTTGACTGAAGGAGGTGATCAAATCGGATCCAAAGTTGATCTTCAGCAGTGTTTATGGGGAATTGCGCCCTCTCTCTCTCCTCCACACGTGTGGACTCTCTTGGATGCTCTGTGGACTGATGTGTCGGTTTACGGGTTGATGTGTCAGCTCAATCAACCCCCCGGTTGACAAGTAGGCTCAGTTCAGCTTCAGATCTGCATTGATTGACTCTCCATCAGCTGATTTGATCTGTCTCCTTGGGATTTGCGCCCCCCCTGGGCTGGATCTCCTGGTTTTTGTATAAATCAAAGCATAAGCCTCCTCTTCCAAGCTAGTTAGAGTTGGATTGAAGGGCTTGCTATTGTAATACTGTTGTAATCTTTTGCTTGTTGAAATAAAGAAGCTTTGGAGGCCAAATGGTGTAATGCTCTCATATGTGTGGATTAAGCATTGTCTTACGGCTATTGATGTTGCCGACTTTTCTCTCAAATTCTGCATTTGAACCCTGTTTGGCTTGAACGATTCAATTGAATCAATAGGAGTATAGTTGGGCAAGTAAGGTTACTTGTTTTTCTTATATCTCATAGCATATATGTTAGAAGATCTAGATTATACATGTTTAATAAGTTTATTTGCATGTAATTCTTGTCTCTTTTTCATATATATATCCAGATCTCATGAGGTTTCGTGCAGGATTGTGTGTTTAGCTTTCAGGTAGCAAGGATTGTACGAGCTGTGGATCTAGTTTGACTCCACTGTACATCCAAAAGCTTTGGAAGACATTGCCCCTCTGTATTCCACTAACAAGTTTCCATTGCAGATCTTTTTCAGCAACAAGCACTTCTCTTCTCCTTTTCCTCCTTCAAAATCAATTTTTTTTTCCTGGTTACTTTGTTCACAGCTTTGATATTGTTTAGATCTATTATCTTAAAGTAAATTTAACATAGATCTATCTTCTCAATGCCCATAATCTAGATCTTGTTCTTAAAAGGTTTCATAAGCATTCTAGATCTAGCTTTAGGGAAATCGTCCTTTTTGCATGGAATTTTAAAGAGAATTTGTAGCTTGCATGCATTAGATTTTTTTTTATTTTTTTATAAAAGATAAATCTAGCAATTAGTGCACATCATATTGGCTGCTTAAAAGGCAAGCCAAGATCCCAAAGAAAGCTTGCTTTCTTGGGTCCCCTTTTTACCTTTTTTAACTAGTTTTAACTTAGCTTTTTTTGGTTAAAAGTAAGCTGACCCAAAGGTACTTTCCGAGTGCTTTTGGGCATATTTCAGTCTAATAAGCTTGCTGGTTTTTAGCAGGTATAACAGAAAAGAGGAGGAGCTGCTGTTCGAAAGTGACTTTTGGGCCTTCTGAATCCCCCCAGGGGTCTCCCTTTTTGACTGAAATCTTTAATTTTTGCACTTTGTAAGCTCTTGGTTTCATTCTGTATAAGAATCAAGAGGCATCATATCAGTTTGCTGATATTGTAACCGCTGGTAATAAAAATAATTCTTAATAGGCTCTTTCGAGCCCATTCCCCACCCCCCCTGGGGGGATTTGCGTTCGTGTCATTTTTTGCTTTTCGTTCATCTTTTTTCAATATAGCGTAGTACTAATCTGCAGAGTAGTATACTTTGATTTAAAATCATTTCCATATTCCATTTCTATTGGTTTCAAAGTAACTTTAATACTTACCCCACGAGCCTCATTTTGAACCGAAAGGTGAAGAAAGGTTCGTGGTAGTCTAATTAGAAAATTGTGGTTTGCTTATCTTTTTATGTTTCATTTGCTATCATCATTTGTTTCAGTAACCATAATAAAATCAACCCCTCCTTGATTCCCCGATTGAGGTCCACTTGGACCGAAAGAGGTTCCTGGAGGGTTTTCTTTTTAACAAGAACATCCATCTCAAAATTTACTAAAATTGACAAGACTCTTGTGTGTATGCTCTGCACTTGGCTGCGGTTCGTCCGATCAGTCAAGCTGTATCAAAAGCACTTGAGTGACTAGTATAATTAGGATTCACTCTCCCAAATTGACAAACCATTAGGTGAAAATCCAACACCTAGATCAAACCATTACGGTGGCAAAATACCCAAAGGAAGCGGGAACTTCTGAAAAGTGACCTCGGGGTGTCGATCTCTGTCACACCCTAACAGGTGCGTTATGAACAATTGCCCTAGAGACTCCATTCAACCCACATATTCCAGTGGGTAGCCGTGAAGGTTTAGTTTTGGACATACTCCAAGTACTCTAGGGTATATCTGGAGTACACCCCTTCACCTAATTTTAATCAACTCATATTTCACATTAACTTAAAACGTACCAAGAGGCAATTGCAAAACATTCACTCCAAGCACATGCAAGTACATTGATTTCCTTTTGACTCCATTTTAAGGCACTGGTTATTTTCTTGCTATATATATATATTGTGTTTCAGCATTGTGGTTTCGTGTGCTCATTTTGTATCTTGTCATCTATGGTTGTTTATGGTTAAATTTCAAACTCCTAAGTAATTCATTTAGTTTAACTTCACCATACTAAGTAATTAGCCTTAGTAACTTAATAGGGTCTACCCCCCTTGGCTTCGTTAGGAGTTGAGCCTAAACGGAGGAGTCAAGAACAAGGTGACAGCTTTTACTCGAGACTTGCCCCCAAGGACACACCGAGTGGCTTGAAGATTTCTGCCATGTGACCCAGGTGTGTGAAAGGCGGCAACAGGGTCCAAGGCAGTGCAAGTGGGACTTGGTGGCATCAATGACAACCTGTGGGGCCACTGCAAGTCCATGTTGGCATCAATGACAATTTCATCAACAATCTCCCCATTTGTCATTGATGACAACAACTCATGCTCCCCCTGTGAGCATGCTCCCCTTTTGTCTTCATCTCTCCCCCTTTGGCATCAATGGCAAAGGGTGACCAATACCATATATCTACATCTAAACCATTGATCACTGATCATTACTTACCCTGTCAATATGCACAATCCTAGGACCTGTTTGTACGCTTGGAGTAGTCATCCTTTCTTTCTTTGAGTTCATCTTCCAGCCTCATGAACTCAAGGTGTGCTAAGGTCTTTGAGAGACCTTACACTTGGCTTGCCATATGGTAGGCATCCTCCTTGCTCTGATGAACCTCTCCTATCTGCAACTGCTCTGTCTTCTTCATCCATACTTTCTTCTTGGCATCTGTCCTTTTAGCATTTGTTCCTTCATTTGAATTGGCTTTCCTTGATGAGCTGTATAGGAAACTTCTCAAGGGTTGTTTCTGTGTACTCCAACAATCTTGAGCTTTGTGCCCAAGGCCACTGCAACTATAACACTTCATCGTACGACAATATACAACAATGTGACCAACATTGTTACATATCCAGCACCAGACTGAGCTGTTGGAACTTCCAACACTTCTTTGATCAACTTCATGTCTCCATGCCTGAGAGTGTCCTTAACTGTAGGCCTTTGTCTTCTGATCTTCAAATCTTCCTGCATTGGTCTTCTTCCAAGGTTCATTGGTTCTTCTTGTTGATGTATAGGAAGGACTTTTTCTCGGTTGATTTCTCTGACTTGCACATTCTTGGGTTTTGTGACCAAACCCATTGCATGTGTAGCATCTCAATGTGTGACATGTGGCAACATGTCCAACATCTAACTGATTTATTGGGCGTTCCACCACTTCTTCTTCCGTAGAGTCTACACCCCACAACTTATGACCAAAGTTAGAACAAAAATAACAATAACCATTGAAACCACTTTCATACCTGGGTCTTGGAGTTGTTTCTTTTCTAAGCTTGCTTTGAGGAATAAACCGAACTCCTTGTTTCATCTTTGAACTTCCAAAGTCCTTGTTGTCATGTGCAGGTGCATGGGGAGCAATTTTAGACGTTGATGGACTTGCTTCTGGAGTCTTTGGAGACCAAGAGTCATCATCAGACTTTTCCTTGCCCTTCTTGTAACCAAGACCAGTTTTGTCAAGTGGAGATCTCTGGCAATCCAAGATCTTATCTAGGACAACTGAACTGTCCTTGAACTTAACAAAAAGATTCATTCTTCTCACCTTTCTTCCCGAGACCAACTACCTCCATTTCCAGCTTCTGGATTGTCTCCTCCTTTTCTTCCAGCTGAATCTTCAAGATTTCTTCTATCCTTTTGGCTTCCTCCAGCTGAGTCTTCAGATCATGATTGACCTTTCTAGTTTCTTCAAGCTCTTCAGCAGGCTCTTCTGGTTCTTCCTTTTGATTGATTAATTCAGTCTTTAGTTGTTCAATTTCAACATCCTTGTCTTTCATTTGATCCCACAACTTTTTGTCCTTGTTTTTGAACTTCACAAGCAACACTTTCATTGCCATGGTCTTCTGCTAATATTCATTCAAGGAATCCAAGATTTTCTTTTTGAACTTCGTGTCATCACTTTGGTTCATATTTACTGTGTTTAGGAACCAAGTGGCTCTGAGATCAATATTCAACAATATGAGATGTATCTCATGTGCTGCCTTTGATAGCCCTTCATCATCATCTGCAAGAACCTTCTCAATTTCATCACACAAGCTATCATTACAATCACAAGTGTCCATACCTTTACTGGAGTCCTCTTCTTGCTTCTCTTCTTCTTGATTGATCTCTTCAGTGGGCTTGTCTTCTGATTCATGATTTGTCTTTTCGGGTTCTGATCTTGCCTTCTGATACTCGCTCTCCAGTTTGAACCATAGGTCTTTTGTGGAAGTGTACTCTCCTACAATGTCCTTCACTGAGTTGGGAAGTCCATCCATGAGGAACTTCAAGGCTGTAGTATTGTCCTTTTTTGTTTCCTTCTGCGCAGTTGATTTGCCCTTCCTGTTTGATGGAGTGGGTGGATTGATCACAATCTCCCAAACACCAAATTTCTTCAAATAAGCCTTCATTTTGCTCCTCCAACTGAAATAATCTTTCATATCAGGTATAGGTACGTCATTGCTTGATGACTCTTCTTTTGCTTCCATTGTGTTTCCACGGATCTCCTTCAAGCTTGCTAGGCTTGTGACGAAGGCCGGCTCTGATATCAATTGTTGGACACAGTGGCCACACTGAGAGGGGGGGGTGAATTAGTGTGAGAGAAATTATAAATTTTTTCTTTCTTTTAATCAATCAGAGTATATCAATCAATTGCATAATCAAATTCATCATGAGTCATAAGCAAAACATCACATCAAAAGAGATACAAGAATATTTGGAATTTGACCTTTATTTATTGTACATGGAAGACAACAATCTTCTCGATTACAATCAGCACCAACTGATAAAAAGAGCACCAACTCTGTAATGGGACCCAACCTGGTTTTCTTAGCTCCAACTAAGAATGGTTTGAGGAGTCCAATCCTCAAGTGCAAGTCACTACTTGCAAGTTTGATGCCAATCACTGATTGTCATCAATCTGCTGCTCAACCATCTCTGCTCATCACTCTGCTGGTCAACCCTGCTGGTCAATCTCTGGTCAATTTGCTCATCAAAGGTCTGCTCACAATCCTGGTCAATTTGTTCATCAAAGGTCTGCTCACCAATACTACTGATCATCATTTAATCTGCTCATTGATGCAGCTGGTCATTTACTCAACACTGCTGATCAAGCATTGTCATTAGAGTCTGCTCATGCAAGAGATACTTCTGCACCATTGTTGCTGCAGGTTTGTCAAACTGAACATGTCATCTAGTCAACAAGATCTGGAACAACATCATAGAGTATGCTTTATCATAGGGTTTGCATCATCATAGGGTTTTCACTATTATCATCATCTAGTAGTGTATAGAATATCTGGATTATGCATGCACCATCATCCTTAGTACATCATCAAATCATTGTCTTAGTGTACTGTACACACATCTCTGTATACTTGGCTGTGTATGCATCATATATCATATTAGGGTACTATTACATCATCAAGTAGGATCAAGTAGTTTGTAATGAATTTCATACACGTCATTGTAGAAGATTTCCACCATGTACAGACTGTGCATACTTATCATCATCATACTATATATGTTCATAGGCAGTACACCAATCATCAACATCATACACCATTCATTCTTCACTACTGTATATTACTTTCAGTTCTTGACTGTGTATGTGTTAAGTACACATCATCATCACATTAGGTCTAGGGTATTATCACAGTTTGTAGGATAGCATACATACCTTGACTTTAGAAAAATCACAACCATGTACATTTATCTCATCATAAGGGTTGTGTGTGTGCTTTTAGGACAGACTTCATACTTCAATACTGTATTGTGTACTTCAGTGTTTGCACATCACTCTTCACAATACATACCTTGTATATATAATGGTAAAAGGTCATTGTTGACTGTTTGACTGTTTGACTTTCCGAAATTCTATAGCTTATAAAATAGTTCACCACCCAGACCCTTCAAGTCTTGCACTGTGTGCTAGTACAAACTCTCAAACAAGTCCAAAAAGGACTGTTAATTAGCAGCAATATTTAGGGACTTGGGGGAGAGAGTTGTCACAAAAATTCACCAAAAATTGGACTGTTTGTAAGTGTAGAAAAAGGAGCCTTCAACACTGCTTGCTGCTTCAAAAATATCTCAGTCAACTTACCTTTAAGATCACAAAATAGTTCAGCAGATAACCCACGACCAAGTCCAAGAATTGGACTGTCATAAAACCAAAGAAAACTTTATCTCTGTCGAAAGATTTGGGACTGTGTTTTCTTGGCTTGACTTCTCCTGCGAACTTCCTCAGTCCATCCTTAGCAAGCTTTCTTTCACATCTTCTTCGTTGGATGATAGAAGGTCAATAGTCATCATTCAAAATATACATCCTTCAATTTTGGAAGGATTAGGGCATCATTTCTTTTTCTTCTTTACTACTGCAAACAAATTAGGGCCACAAAAGACACCCAAAAAAAAATTCATCTGCTGTAACCCTCGTTTCTAGAATCTGGGCTACAAAAGTATACAAAAGTTTGTGTCTTTGTGGAAGAAATTCAAGACTGTTTTAAGTGTTGAGAAAGGCCCTAGACAAGTCTCAAAAAAATACCAGACTGTTTGAATAAATCTGCTGCTGCAAAAGAATTTGTGTCTGCTCCTCTGCTTGACTGCTGCTTCTAACCACCCGAAATTCCTCAGTCCTTCACAGCTGCAAATTCCTTTGTTAGCTCATTCGTTGGTGTCTTTGGAGTGAGCAAGGATGTGTTCAAAACTTCAAATACACATTAAAGTGTGTCCACATCCAGAAGTAAGGTAAGATTTTATTTTAATTTTAAATTTTATTTTTGACTTAAAAAAAATTCTTACCACCTAAGTAAGGTAAGAATTTTATTTAAATATTGAATTTAAATTTTATTTTTGATTTATAAAATTCTTACCACCTCAATGGTCAACTTTATGTATTTTTGTTATTTTTCTTACCACCTCAAGGTCACCTTTATGTATTTTTATTTTAAACCACCCTTCAAGGTCATCCACCTTATTAAAATTTATGTCCATAAGTCATTACCACATTTAAGTGTATTCTCCACTTCATTAGGCCATCAAGTCATAAGAGGGAACGGGGACCCTTATTTAAGGTCTTACCTTTGTCCATAAGCAACCTAGAGCACCACAAACCATGTCATTATCATGGTGTCATCATGCCACCATGTAAGTGGGTGCAAGGTCTTTCTTATGCCCTAGGACCATCCCCAAGGGTTCCAAGACCCCAAATGCCCATATCATCTTTATTTTTTCAAGACCATTAAACCATCTAGTGTGTGGGTCAAAAGGTTTCTTCAAGGCCTTCTTTAGAGCATCTTCACCAAGCAAGGGGCTTCAATCACCTCAACCATACCAGGAGACCTATAGGGGTCAAGATATCACCTGTGGGGTTACTAGGTCTTCTTCTGGGGTACCATGACACCATCATAGCATGAATGACCAGAGAATGGGCCATTAATGCTTCTCCAACCCATCTAGGGCTTCTGCATCATTTGCAAGGGCTTCAGGACCATCTCCAGGTTCTTCAACACCATCAGCAAGGTCTTCAACATCTTCAGCAAGGTGGTGGCATCAAGATCCAGTCTTGTGGGTATAGGGACCTTGTCAACTGGGTACAAGGTGCTTCAATGCACAAACCCACTCTGTAAGGGGTCCAAGGCACTGCAAGTGGGACCTGGTGGAATTAATGACAACCTGTGGGGCCACTGCAAGTCCATGTTGGCATCAATGCCAATTTCATCAACAAACCTTACTATTGGTTGTTTAATATCACGTGGAGCAACATTCCCTCTTTATATGGTTAAGGATCTACTGCGTATTCACTATTTTCATAGCATGAATGACCAAAGAATGGGCCATTAATGCTTCTCCAACCCATCTAGGGCTTCTGCATCATTTGCAAGGGCTTCAGGACCATCTCCAAGTTCTTCAACACCATCAGCAAGGTCTTCAACATCTTCAGCAAGGTGGTGGCATCAAGATCCAGTCTTGTGGGTATAGGGACCTTGTCAACTGGGTACAAGGTGCTTCAATGCACAAACCCACTCTGTAAGGGGTCCAAGGCACTGCAAGTGGGACTTGGTGGCATCAATGACAACCTGTGGGGCCACTGTAAGTCCATGTTGGCATCAATGCCAATTTCATCAACAAACCTTACTATTGGTTGTTTAATATCACGTGGAGCAACATTCCCTCTTTATATGGATAAGGATCTACTGCGTATTCACTATTTAAGGTGTGTTTAAAATGTATTTGTCGCTCTGCCGAATTGAACCAACAAATATACCTGTAATCTCCTATTAGCAGTGTGGAGCATGTACAAGTTATGGCAGTTGTGAGCATATATGCAGTGGTCGTTTTCCCAGTATAGAGGCAACAATATATCTACTTGATTCAGGCATATTTACTTAATTGAGTCGTATTTAGTCTGCTGCAAGAGATCTGCAATTGCAAACCTTGATCCATACCTTGTGTTACTGGTTGAAATGGCAATCCAAGCCACCAACAAGCATATGTGGAGAGAGTGACCACTATCACCTCGGTCACTTCTCCAAACGTCTTTGGAAGTCGAAACCTCCTAGGGGAGAGCCCTATGTAACTCTGCAAAAGACACTTTGACACCAAATATATCTCATATGTATTTAAGGTTAGTGACCAGTTCCTAATGGAGTCAATAAAAAAGTGGAATAGATGTACTACGTAAGTGTATGCGAAATATGCATTTATTTAATAATAAGCAAATGACCAATACTAGTCTCATAACAAGCATGCAATGCCATACACATACTGAGAATTGTTAATCTAATAAATCAATTACTTGCAATGTGTAATGTTACGAAACAAACGTCATCCATGAGTTTTCAGTTAATTTCATATATCAGTGCCTTAGAGTTACCATTTCTCTAGTAATAAGTGTGACATGCAATCATAAATATTTATCATTATCAAATAATAATTTAAAGCACATGTACATCAGTATGTATCAGTCACGCATGCTAATATTATGACAGCAGTTAGTAGTTTAGGCATTCTCTTTAGTATAAGAAATAACAACGTGCATGTAACTAAGCATTTACCAAAGATTTTGCAATTTTGCATCAACTTTGAAAGCAAGTTGCATGTGTTTATTAGTAACAATATCATAAATAGTATGCAGGAGTAGACATAACTAGCATTAACAATGTCCTTCCAATTCATACCAACAAAGGATGGTGACCATCGAACTGATGTTTGCTTGTCATTTTGCAGGGTTCAATGGATTGAAGTGCAAGGAAAGGTACAATTGAGTAAAAGGGAGGGCCCAAAATTTTAGGGTGCGGAATTTTATGGCCAAAAAATTTAGGGCGCATAATCTTAGGGCCCCAAAATTTAGGGCGCAAAATTTTAGGGTTCGAAAATTTAGGGCATGGAATTTTAGGGCCCGGAATTTCAGGGAGGGCCCAAAATTTAGGGCACGGAATTTTAGGGCCCAAAATTTTAGGAGACGAAAATTTCGCGAGGCCCTAAAATGGTCAAATATTTGATTTTTATGAAATTTTATAAATTTTACAGACCTAAAACTAACTTAGAACTAACCCTAGAAACTAGGTTTTGAAAATGAAAAGATGTGGAGACAAAGGAAAGCAACCCTAGCAAAAGCCCTACCCAATCTAGGGCATCTAGGGAGGATGGCTTATCTAGTGAGAAAGAGACCCTAGGTCAGATAACTATCCTAGAAAACTAAGGGAAAATCTTAGAGGAATCTCACAAGAAGACATCTCTCTACTTGCTAAGGTGACACGAAGGCTGGAAATGGCCTATTCATGAGAAAATGCAGCTCTAGGGCTACCATTTAGTCATGAACATGCATCATCTACCAACGTTCAAACAAAGAGATAAGAAACCAAACCTCCATGTGCCCGTGTTTAGACAACAAATCCAAGCATCACTTTACAAAAGAATTTCACCAAAGAACACCAGAAAAAACTTGCATAGCCCATAAAATCTCCCTCAATAGAGGCACATCTCTCTAAAGAGCCCTCGCAAGGGTAAAACAAATGGATAGTGTATTATCCCATGAGTCTTGTTTTTAAAATGAAAGTGAGGAGATCTATTTATATGATCTCACATTCACTTTTTATAAAATATCCAGCCCTACATGCCTTAAAATACGTCAACTTGAAATTATAAAATGTCAACTTAAAATTAAAAGAAGATAATAATAAAATATGGCCTAAGGTAGGCTACCAGGGGTATTTGTACCCCCAGGTACCAAAACACGCTTAAATAATCGAATTACTTTGAATGAAAGGATGGAGTGAGCTGGAGGGAGGGCGTTATACCCCGTTTAACCCCTAGAATGATGTAAAATCCCTCAACGCCCTCTTCAAAGCATGAAAATGGACAAGCATGGAGGATGTCTTCCTCTGAGGAGATAAGGCCAGGGAGAGCACACGCTAGCAATCTGAGAGGCCAAGAGGGTGTCATAAGTGGCTGTGAGTGAAGAAGAGTGTCTCGTAGCTGAAGCAGAGGCCACCAGAGCTTGTAAACAGGATATGGAGCCGTGTGACCCAGTTGTCAACCCTTAGGAGCCTCAGACACCAACCTCGAGGTTAAAAACCTCATCAAAGGGCAGTCAGTAGTGCCATTAAGCCATAATACTCCTAAAGGATGAACCAAAGGGCCTAACCATGACCATCATTGCTTGATAACACCCCTCCTGGTCGGAAAAGTGGCCCTCTCCCTAGGGTACATCTGAAGGTGCGCTGGGTACAGTTGCAACGTAACACCTTGACACGAGTTGCGACCTTACTATTGTGAAGGCATGTATGTTCATATGCATTGGGCAGCAGAGTGCCATATTACCTTTAGTAGGTGCGTGGAGTTCACGTGCTGCTTGTGGGCGTCCATCTAATTTGCAATCAAGCTGCTACAACCTCCTACATTTTATTGTCAACACTGTTGAAGTAATGCACTCGACTAGATGTGATCTCGCGCGACTAACTACTCAGGACAGGACTTTAGGCCATTGAAGGATCAGAGAACTTTTACAACACATTTGAGGATGTCATTCCTGTTGGAAAGACATCTAGAGAAAGCACTGAGATTGTTGGGCAAATTTTGAGGAATAGTTTGCTAGATGTAGTTGTGGTGCAACAAGTTGAATAACGACTATCTGCACTTGATAATTGTGTGGTGTGCAATGATCATGTTGCTCTCGTTCATACCGATCTCGACTGGAAGTTGAAAGAAGTTCGTAAGAATAAAATATAATATACTTCCATGAACTTCAGTGATTTATGAAATGGGGCAAAGATCAAGAAGGAGCCAACAAAACAGGCAAAGATAAGTATTTGTATTTAAATTGTTATTTTTGAATGTTTTGAACATATTTGTATAGTGAAGCATGATATATTCAGTTTTCTTCTATGCATGATTGAGATTGATGAGCAGTAGGCTCATATAATGCATTATATATATTGAATGTTGTGTAAGTAGCTTATAATGTTGCACAACATCCCATGAGCCCTTGATGGAGCTCGTCTAGGATGAAACTTCTTCTCTAACATACTGAGAACAGTGCATGCTCGTGTGTTCTGGTGGAGATGGAAGGCATCCAGATAGTTACCAAGTGTGTTTGGGATATGGATGTTTGTTGTGCTGAAGCATTGGCTAAGATGCTTTCATAACTGTTTGAACTATTGTCACTGCATTGAAATGTCAATATGATTTGATTGAATTTCATCATTATGTAATGTTGCTATCTATTTCACTGAATTTTACTTGTAGGAAAGACCATATTCTATGGCCTACAAGAGAGGGATAATGAGACTTGTTCCGAGGAACAAGTGATGACTGTTCAACAGTGACAACAGAGATACGCGGATCTAGTACATTCAGTCATATGTGGATCCACAGGTCTAGAGGATCTCATATGGAGATTGACGGTTGTGAGCAAGAGGCTCCAACAATGATTGGTTTCTTTACTACAGATGTTCATTCCTCCATGAAGAGCAGTTAGCTTCCGAATGGAGTCATGGCAGATTCTAGAAGTGGTTACAACAGTACTTGTGCCAAAGTGAAGAGTTAGTATGCTCTCTATTTTAGTCCCGGAGGACGAGAGCTACTCAGTTGACTTTTGAAGAGGTGCACATCTATTCAGTTAGAGTAGTGGCTCAGGATTAAGCCTGTGCAGATAACACATGTTGTTGATGATAATTCCTTAATCATGATGTTGTATACTGGTGATTTGTTCCTCACCAAGACTAAGAGAATTATTGACAGGTGCAGAAGAAGCTATCCTCTGGGCTCGAGATGAGGATCTTGGCTTGTTGTATCATTTATTGGTATTGGAGGTGTGGCTGAGATCTGATGAGATCTTCCTCGGTTAAGGGAAGAACATAGTTGAGATCCTGAGCAGATCTAACATGATGAATTGTGAGTCCATGGCTACACTGATGGTGATAAATCTAAAGAAGCTAAGTGATGCTATTATCGATTCAAATTTGGTGGATCCCATTGTACAGGAAGTTGAGAGGGTTCTTGATATACTTGTGTTGATGTTGAGGAAAATCAAAGAAGCTTGAACTTTAAAATTTTTATCGATCAATTTCAGAACATATGAATTTCATAAATCAACCACATATGAATCTCATAAATATGTCAGCCACATGTAAATCTCACAAATATATCAATCACATAGATCAGCTCCATAAATCGGCCATATTAATCAACTCCATAAATAATCCATATAAATCAATCAACCATGAGAGACAAGATATACCCTGGGAAAACCCTCCAAACATGGAGGATGAAAAAACCAACAATCCTTTGAGTATGATAGATAGATTTGCGGAGAATGGTTTACAACACATAAGCAAATTGCTCGATAAGAGATATCACCTAACAGTAGAGAAGAGAGATCCGATGCAACCCTGCAAAAACTACTTATGCAATTGTATTGAACTTGTCGTATGCCTAGCATATTAATAACAAGCCAAAAACCCTAGCATGCAGAAGGTAGTGTATAGGAGGCTCATTTAACACAATGAGAGCACCACATAGTGCGTTCACAAGGAGGAGCTAACTAGAACTCCCTCCATGCAAACATTAGCGCCCTTCCTTTCCTCAATTAGCTTTAATTGAATGTTCATTGTATTCAACTGAAAGTGAATTGACTTGAACTAGATGTTAACCGTCTTGAATTGAATGTTAACAGACTTGCATTGAATGTTAACTTTATTTGAACTGAATGTTAATTGATTGTGAACTGAACTCAATCTTTTACTGACTGCTAATCAATTAGTTAACAAGATAACTTAAGTTTCATCAGTGCTTCACTCTTAGTGCCTTCCATGCACAATTTCCATTATAAACTTTTGCATGGATCTCTTTAGTTAACTGATGCATGCTGATTGATGAACATTAAGCTCTTATTTACTTAACTGATTACATTAATTAGTAGTTCAACTGATGCTTTCATTGAGGCATTTATTGAGGCATTCATATTTAACTGAAGCTTTATAACTTGAGTTCACTCAAACATTTGCATGGGAAATTTGAATTCTCTTTCTCTATGCTTTATCTCATTATCATTAAATAATTAATGCATGGTCCATATGTGTATTATTTATCCATCTTATCATATCATACTTGGAAGAATTATTCCATACATACTGATGATCATATATATTACCCCGTGCCGTATAGTCATATGCTGAAGTAATTCATTCTAGGGATAGCTAATCCTTGAAGGAGACTTATAGCACTCAATGACCATAACTAGCAATATATCACATAGTATAACCACCTCAACAAATGGAGGTCCATGGTCTTGATACAACATAAGACTTCAATTTTGATACAACACGAGATCATCTCCACAATTGGAGATCCATTTTCATAGGGTACCTTCTATGATAATACTTGACTTGATATTACTCATAAGTCTAGTCTTGATATTACTTACAAGACAATCTTTACAATACAACATCACCACCTCAATCATATGAGGATACATAGGACTTGGTATGACTCACAAGTCCGACTTGATATTACTCACAAGTCCGGAGAATGACTCTTGGTGCTGTAAAAACAACACTCCCTCTCAGTGAGGGAGACATTCTCTGCTTTATCAGGAATTTTCTGCCATAACAAGCTTATCTCAGAAGTATCTCAACTTCGTTATTGATAGTGGTTTGTCCACACATTGCCCCAAAAGATTGAGCTGTAAACCTCGGATCACTGCTGCAAGATTTGGGTCCATTGAAGTGCAAAAGATTAGAAGGTGTTTAGCTGCCCTAGTCAAGCTAACTCCATAGAAAAACACAAAAGAAACTTCAAGAAGCTGCTGCTGTAAACAAATTCGGGACTGTTTTCCTTCCTCAGTTAACTGCTGCAACCATGAATTTCCACAGTCAAACCCCTCAAACAACCTCAACTGCGAACTCTTCTTCTTGTCTCTTCATTGGATGTTTGATGCTCCCACTGAGGGTATTCTAGCCTTTAATCCATTTGAATTTTCTTTAGTCACTATCCACCAGCTAGCGAGCCCTTTCACCTTCCTTTATTAATTTCGGGACAGTGTAAATCCTACCTTAGTCCACCGAGTTTTTCCTCAGTCCATTTACTTCATCTTGGTTGACTTTGTTTGAGTGTGAATGTCGTGAGTATATACTCCTTCAATGTGTCCACATTCATGAAAATAGGGCAGACATTAAGGTTAACAAAATGTTTTTATTACTTTATTTTTTTTTTATGTTTTTATTTTTGTCACATGACCTTAACTTTAGGGATGACTTTAAGGTCAACAAAAAGTTTTTCATGTTTTTATTTTGTTTCAAGGTCAACCTTAAGGTTTGTCCACATCCATAACTTTATGGCTTTATCACAAGTCATCAAGGTTTATCATGTCTTAGGGTTTGTTTTATTAAACCCAAGATTTCTTCAAGATTCAACTATAAGTCATTAAAGTCACAAAAAGCTCCTCAAGGTCACCACACACTCCCCATCATTATTGAAGAGGATATGCCAATAGGAGTGCATCAAGCCATTAGGGCTTCTAAGGACATGCCATGTGCAAGGGAATGCATGACCAAGGACCCCATCATCCACAAGCATCCAAATGTCCAAGATGTCATTACATGTGTGTGGGTGCCTTCATCATGCCATTATGCAAGCAACGGGCTTCATGACCTTTGCAAGGGCATTGAGGTCTTTATTAGGGGTTCCAAGAGCTCCATGACCCCAACAAGGGTTGCAAGGTCATCAAACCACTAAGTTTGGGTCGAAGGACTTCTTCAACCATCT
The DNA here is from genome assembly GCA_001517045.1 of Pseudotsuga menziesii. NCBI lineage: Eukaryota > Viridiplantae > Streptophyta > Pinopsida > Pinales > Pinaceae > Pseudotsuga > Pseudotsuga menziesii. The sequence continues at coordinate 230,507 of LPNX010810431.1, read as the reverse complement.
CAACCACACCAAGAGACCTCCAAGGGTCAAGATCCATCATGACATCACCTGTGGGGTTGCTAGGCCTTCTCCTAGGGTACCATGACACCATCAGAGCATGAATGACCACAAAATGGGTCATAAATGCTTCTCCAACCCATCTAGGGTTTCTCCATCATCTACAGAGGCTTCAACACCATCTATGGGGTCTTCAACACCATCAGTAGGGTCTTCAGCATCTTCAACAAGGTGGTGGCTCGATGATCCAACCTTGTGAGTACAAGTACCTTGTCAATTGGGTACAAGGTGCTTCAAGGCACAAACCCACTCTGTAAGGGGTCCAAGGCACTGCAAGTGGGACTTGGTGGCATCAATGACAATCTGTGTGGCCACTGCAAGTCCATGTTGGCATCAATGACAGTTTCATCAACAACACCGCTAAGTCAAGGTCTATTTCTTAGGTTCCTAAGCTAGGTGGGGTGATGGAATGAATATGATACTTGGGGAGGGAACACTATCTTTGCAAATTGCTCATCACAGTAATGAGTGTTAAGTCTACCCCTTAGCTTTCAAGAGCTAGGTATTATAGATTTTTCTTCCACATGTGTGGCTTTTGAAGGGAGTGTTTAGCATGAGTTACCCTTTTCTGCGTCCTTTTGTTCCTTTTATCTCATTTTGCCTTTTTTTGATCCCTTTTTCTTTAGATTTAGCTTTGATAACCATGGGACTTGGGGAATGGGATTTTAGCAAGGGGCATAGCTCATGTACTTTACAGTTTGATTTATCAGCATCAACCTTAGAGTAGTTTGACTCTTTTACTTTGATTTAGGCATTCATATATAGGAATAGTATTGAGACCTTGAAGAATTACATATGAGAGATCCCTTGCAAAGGAAAAACTAATGAAGATGGATGCTAGGGCTAGTGAAATGAAAACTAGCTAGGCGGAATATTATGAAATGAATGTAACGCCTATTTAGTTCACTAAGGATACAACTTGACCTTCAAGATGAGACACTTGTCTAAGGGAAAATTATGATTACACCATGATAAATCTCAGTAATGAATAAGCATTTTTAGTGCTATGAGCCTGTATAGAGCATAGAACTGACCTCCAATGGTCATATCAACATAAAAGAAAAACATCTCGTGTTAATGAGGGTGAGAGATATTGTAGAACTGGCACAATTGAGACCATTTCCTCCAAGCATATCCAAGGCGCAATAATAATCTTTCCATGCTGGGACTGCCTTTGACAAATGATCTATGGCAATCCACAGTTCTCTTCTTTGGTAAGCTGTTTGTGATGGAAACATAAACACAACTGATCATAGCTGTTTGTGATGGAAACATAAACAAAACTGATCATCAGGCCACCCCTGCAAATCTAGTGGTAACGGGCCTATTCAAATATCTTGTGAAGGCAATGGAATGCTAAGGGTTATTATATGTGTGAGGTTCTTGATTCTTCATCCATCTTGCTATTTTCTTATTTCTAGATGCTTATCTAATTTCTGCTGTGATAAGGGTTTGATTTCAGGGCAGTTCAATTGTTGGAGAAGGGTTTTGGTTGAGGTGATTCCTAGCCAATTCTCTTGTCGTTTTTACTCTTAAGTTGGATCATTATTATTATGTCATTTCTTTGAAAGAGCATGAGGTGTTTTCAGCTTGAAGTAGGATATCTTCTTATTGTCTTAGCATGCGCCTAAGAAGAGTACGTTTATAAGGGCCTATATGCTCTTATTATCTAGCAATCTGATTTAGCATTTGGCATGTTATAAAAACACTTCTTGCCATCTCCATTCACCTTATTTGAGCCCTCTTAAGTCTTAATGTCCTTTAGATTCCATTTGCCCAAGTTTGATAACCACCAGTCTCGGTCCACCCATTCATCTACTTCTGAGGTTTATCATGCAACTTCTAGGGATACCCTCCCGCCATACGAGAGCTGGCGTAAAGTTAGAAGAGGAGCTATTGTGGTAACAGTGATAGCCCTCTTGAGTTCCCTTTGACGTTGTACCCATGTTTAGGACTTTTAACTTAACTGCATCTTTGATTGGTAACAAACCCCAACTGCTAGATGCTAAGTTCCCCATGCATTCCATTGTAGATCTTTAATGTGTTAAGGCCTCAACAAGATGCTAATGACGGGAAAGACCCCTTGGTGATAGTTGAACCTCCCAATATGCTAAGGTGGCCCACAAATCCAAATTATGATGGCCCTCCACCTCTCACAATATCAACAACTCCAAGTGATTGAACTTTTATTGCTGGTTGGTTAATGACGTTTGGTCTCACTATGTTGGACTGTAAATTAATGTTGAAAACATTGTGTCAGTGAATATAATGTCGAGGGAAAGATACTTATCAACAATAGTGGGGAAAATACAAAATTATTGAGAAACTTAAAAAATACAAAAATTCAAAATATCTTTTCAAATTTTTGAACATCTAAAGAAAGCCCCTCCCTCTATCCCTTTTATGGGAAAATGTAATAATGAGTAACTCCTTTGTTCTCAATACCCTGCTTTCCCACTTCAAAGCAAGCGAAAAATCCAAAAAATCCAAAATTCTCACAACTCGGCTCATATCTTCCATTTTCTTGCAATATTTTGCCAGTATATCATGATATTTTCAAAATATCATGATATATTTCAAAATTTGAAAAATTTTGCAATTTTTTCCAAAGATAATATTGTCAAGCTAAGAGAATCATGATACATCGAAGATATTTGCAACACTGTTTTAAATAACATACTTTATGGTTTTGTATGGATGAAACGTTTTGTAGGTCGAAGGTTGGATTTGATAAAATACTAGTTAGGTTTAGATAGTTGAGGTCATAGAGGATTTTTCGTGTACCGCCCCTAGTATGACTTTATGGTGGTTGACCCTACTTGGCTCCCAATTTTTAGTAGATGTGCTGTACTTATTTTATATTTCGTAGATCATTTGAAGTATATTAAAAAAAGAAAAGAAAAGATTGCTTTGATACCTGCAGTGTACTTGACAGTCGTAAAATGAAATATTCTTTCATTCTTTCTCAACTTATCAAGATTTAACCTGCCATTTAATCCTACACTGCTCTTACATCTTGAAATCTACAAGTTTGTCTTTTTCCTAGTGAAATCTTGAAACACAAGTGTGAAGTAACTGAATCTAATAAGACATATTTCCAAAATATGCAAATTCTCATAGCAGTGGAACTATAAAGCAAAGGATCCGTGATAGCCTAACTTCCTGGTAATCAAACCCTATTTCTATGTATCCATGCTCAGTCAGGTATTGATAGTGGATCCTAAATTGTGTTGGATATCCTGTTCATGAAGATTGTTATCACCAACCTTGTAGTTGACTGTGTATGATGAATCCAGGATGGATGGTAGAGGGGCAAGCAACTAGGGAGGTGGAACCAAGATTGCTTAGACTCCCAAATGGATGGTTGTCACGTCAATCAAGGCAGTCTTCGCTTTATGTTATCTAAGTCCAAGACAACAACGGGGGAGACTCGGATCTACTCACGACAGGAGAGATCAGACCTAGACACTAGAACAGATCAAATGCACTTTGAGGTATGTAGGATGTAAGGTGTTCAGAAACTCTGGATCTACAGTAGGATTCAGTAGATGGATCAGGACTTCAGCAATATATTGGTTGATCCAAAGCAGTGATTGGATGACCTTTGGGGGAAATGGTTAGATCTAGGGTTTTGGTACTAGCAACTAAAGAAGATGATCTCTGCCTTGGGAAGCGTAACCAAGGCAGGATGGGCAGGAAATAGTCGGGACTATCTAGTACTTGGCTGACAGACTCAATGGAAAACGTGAACAGGTGTGATTGTCTGAGTCATCAAGGAACAACCAATTTCAAGGGGAAGAGATCAATTCAGGATAGTGCCTTTCGTGCATTGGGCAATGGAGTTAGTATACACCCAGCGTTGAGGTAAACCCACCTAGGGTAGACCCTGATCTGTGGACCCAGATAAGTGTTTTGGTCCAGATGGCTCAGTTAAGGCAGGAATTTAGTCAAGGAAGTCTAGCGCTAGGGTTGGATGAGACAGATCTATAGATTTGAGGCCACCAGCAGACAACCAGCTCAGCGTTGAAGGTGAAATGGGATCAGGAGGGGCTGATCTACACACTTGGTTAAGAGAAATTTGGAAAAGGTCAAATCTTGAAAAAGTCAAAGTTGATGATTGAGGATGAAAGGGTGAAAAACTGATTTCTTCAGATCTAGGGAAAGCAGGCTGAATCTAGCTCAGTGTTAGGGGTGATTTGGAGTGCTCAGGACTTGATCTATCAAATTTCGGAAACAGTAAAACTTCGGAAAGGTCCAGTTTTTCAGTGATGGCGCTAGGGTTGTTTTCAGTCTAAAATTCAGATCTAGGTCACACTGTCATGAATCTGGACAGCGTTGGGGGTGATTTGGACTGTGTGAGACCCGATCTATCAGTCTATGAAGTCAGAAATCAGAAAAAGTCAAAACCCTAGCAGGTCAAATTTTCAGTGGGGGCGCTATGCAGTTTTCAGACAATATTTTAGATCTAGGTCAAACTAGCAAGAATTTGGCCAGCGTTGCAGTAGATTCAGTGAGGGGGAGGCTCGATCTATGAAACCCAACAGTGGTTTGGCCAAAGATCGGACGGTTCTTGGATTAAGTATTTTTTAGGGGTTTTTTAGTATTTTAAGGATTTTCAGAAAAATGGAAGGACAACAGGTACAATGGATTGAGATCTGCTAAAGAGAAGAGAATTACCTGTTAGATCGTACCTGGAAATGCTTGTAGAAGCCTTAACAACGATGATCCTTGCTATCCCGATCAATTCTAGAAGATCCACATGATTTCTATGACAGATGTAAACCCCAAGCCACCAATGCGCCCCTTACCCTGCATGAGCAAATGTCAACAATATCAGATTTGCTAAGACAAGATAAAGAAACCAAATGCTATAGGAAAGTAAAAAGAAGTAATCATAGATCACAATGATACTAATGAAAACCCCCTGATCCAAGACGAAAATAACCGAACGAGTTGAGGTCCCCCTGCAAAAACGCTCCAGCCAAAATGCCCTCTTGTAGACAAGACAATGATAGCAGAAAAAATATAGATCTCACATGAATTTCCACAATGCTAGGAAGCAAAAGATTATCCAATCACCATTTGAGAACATCAGATGCAAAGCAGATCCAGAAAATATTCACGGAAAAATCTTTCTATTATTCAGATCCAAGAGCCAAAGACCCCTTGCAAATGGGGAGCTCTCTCCTTTAAATAGAAATGAGAGAACCACAATCATAACCAAATCCTAACCACTTTCAAAATGAGTGGCTAAGATTAAAAGATAAAATATTCTAATCAATGGTTGAGATGAGCTCAACATACAATACATGGATCAATATAACCATAAAGTACTAAAGTGGACTAAATCACCCATAAAGAGGGTACCCCACTCAACAAGAAATAAATGAAGCACATGGTGGGTCCATGGAGTGTTGACTAACTCCCTCTGGGTGTCCCCATGGCACAATAAAATAATATAATATTTTAATCCTTCGACTTTATGCCTTCTTGAGGAAATCGTGAGCCTCCCAAAAGCTCCAGAAAATAATATAAAAATTCCCAACAATAGGTGTGGGCCCAATCAGGGGATGCAACTGCTGGAGAAGGTGTGGATGACATCACTCTCATCATTATGACTCATCCCATGTCATTTCCTTGCCTCAGTAGCCCAAATCGATTTCTTCAATAGCCATTTAATCATTTTTTAATCTACCTTGGGAAACGTGAACTTGCCAAAACAATCTCCTAGGGTGCCTGCGTTGTCAAACTGAGCCCACCAGGTTCTCTGAGACGGGGGCACTATGGTACAAAAAAGTGGCTGCACTCGCTATGCCCATACAACGCCTTAGGAGATCCAACTAAAACATCTCCCTGCTCAGACATATCAACTTGTGAAGAAAAACTGCATCAGAAAGGCAGAATGAGCCTGATCATATCCGCAAGTGCCCGGAAATGGATATAAACTGTCTCATTAGACTCAGAGAGTCCCAATCCATCTAGGGTATATACTCATACCCCTCACAGGTCTCTACCTGCTCATCAACCATATCCAATAAACAATATAACCATCTGTAAATGATCAGACACCAATAATAACTCAAACTATCATCCATCTGCTGCAAGTGTTATAAGGCTCAGACATGCTCTACAACTCATTTAAGCAACAATCACACCAAGTAGTAGTCATTTCACTGGCGATACATCAACAAATACATATATAAAGCTTTATTTATTATTACTTAGACTTAGACTTTCATGACTATACTCACTTCATAGTTGTAGTCAATTTGCTAGTGAAGGATAGAGGATGAAATTGACAAGGCTAGGGCAAATGATGACTTCCTACTTAACATCCTGACACTTTGGATATGGAAAGGGAATACTCACTATAACCAATGCCAGACAAACAACAACACAGGGAATGGCAGTGCCTCACAAATGGTTGAGTTGTTTAGAGAGTGCTTATTCAACTTAGCCATCATGACTTCATCAAGCTTGATCCAGTTTCATTAGGATCATCAATTTGATTTCCATGGCCTTTTTGGCCTATATGACCCTTTAGGACTTCACCAGTGCTTAAAAGCACAGCTAATCGTAGCTTTCATCCGGGACATATTTATTTTATAAGGTCAGCAATATTTGGATATAACATATTTTTAACCATTGCTTTTTTGGACCTTTTCTTATACCCTTCAAGGTGTATTTTAGCATTTCATTGCTCTTGCCCTTTTTCACATATGTTAAGAAACACAGTTTTAGCATTTTCATTTTCCATGGGCGCCTATATAATATTTCCAATGCAGGTAGTACATGAGCTTTTAGTTTTAGCCAACAACGTCTCAAGTGACCAGGGGGAGTTCTGCACAGTGCCAAACATCGGGACAACCAACCAAAATGATTTAGGCATACAATCCAACTTACCAAAGGCAAGTTTTGTCACCAACTTAGAGCCGAGACACAATATAAACAGGGAAGCTTGTCCAACAAAGGTTCTAGCGGGGGAAAAGGTCCTCCATGCCATAAGTCAAGAAGTTAGTCGGGTTGAAAACTAAACTGGAAGGTAATGGATGGGTGGAGATAGTGAATGATGAAGCCAACACTAGCAAGCAAAAACACTGGTGGGAATGACTACCTCTATTCTCCCTAGGGAGGGTAAAAACCAATGAGTATAGATTAGGAACTTCAAAGTCAGAGTAGGGACATCAATACATAAATACAAATACATCCAAGTCCTTATTATTTTGACCACCAGATCATGACACTACATGTTAATACATGTCACAAAGATGAGTATAAGAGCAATGATAACCATAACACAATATAAAAAGCTGAGTCATAATCATGCATATAATCCATCTGAAACATCATCTGTCCAATGAGAAAGCACTAATATAAACTGGGCATCAATAACTGCTTTGTAATGACTAAATGGCTACATCGGTCCTCAGATCTGAGTGTCCCGAGACTCAATCCTGACATGGGAGAGTACAATAGTCCACCAATACAATAATGATCCATCAAAACTGCTCATCTCAGCATCTCATATGTAAGAGATCTGGCTGAAAAATGTAGTTTGTCTGAAAAATAGAATATGGTAGCCTGGCTACTATATATGTGATAACAAAGATTACACCTCATTATTATCCTTCCTTGATAGTTGGCAGCTATTTATGATTTGATCTAACTCATTTCCTTGACACTGCAGTATATACTTGGATTTTAAACTTATATATGCATGAAATTCACCCAATAGACAGCTTAAAATGTTGATTGAGTCTACAGTTGTTGCTGGAAGTCTTTTGGGATATTTTGTTTTAGAGGAAGTTGTACTTTTCTAAACCATTTGACAATTTACATAGTTAAGGCTAACTTATGCTACTTGTTATGTTTATCATTTCTTAGTTTCTCTAATCTGCATGAATGAAGTGCAGGCAGTTTCAAAAGGCAGGCAAGGGAGGGAGGCACGCAATATAGTAAGGGTATGTTGATCCTTCTTTTCAATCTGTTCCATTTCAAGGAATCACTGGGACATTTTCTACAACTTTGTTTTGGGTTTTTTTATGCAGGTTTATCTGGCAAACATCCGTCTGAAAGGAGTTGGCACTGATGTACTTATTACTGCATATGAACCTTTAATGATCAGGTTGGTCTGTGAAGGAAATCTTGTTTTCTTGCAAACCTAGATGAGTTTCCCTATTTTGTAATTTTTTAAAACATGCAGTAAATATTAAAAGTTTTTTTTTTTAACGTGTGTTTGGAAAAAAATAAAAATATTTTTTGTTATATGTAATGAACAAACCCGTCCATTAATTAGAAAATATGCAACATAAGAAGGACAGAGTTGAAACTTGAAATCCATAATGGATAAATGAATAACTTATATATGATTGAGTGATTAATTCGTACAATGGCACATGATGTCATATATAAACATTGAATAGATACATGCTGAACAGATCTGACTCATGCCCTTCTAAATAATAATAATAATAATTATTATGTAATTTATAATGTACGTTACATGTTGTCCCTCTTAAAGGATGCTTTATCCTCAAAGCATGATTTGGAGGAAGCAATGTCTTCGTTCCTACCTACAATGATTTTGCTTGCTGGGATGTTCCTGATGCTGTGATGGTTTAGGAAATGAGAGGGTATGCCATTCAAAGCTTTGAACAATTTTGTTACATGATAGAAGGGTCAATTTGCCCTAGATTGATTCTCTTCAGAATTGTATGCCGAGACATTTGATTAGGACTCCTTCGATTGCGACTCTCTGTGTGCCTTGAAAACAAGTTGAATTGGAGTCCCAACCTGTAAGAATGTAAAATGAGTTTTGTCTCGTGTGATATTGAAGTCTAAGCTATCAGAAATGTCCCAGTAGCCCTAGAGAAATGTCGTTCCCCATTTCGGATCCTGAAACAGAGGGGATACAGCCCCGAAAAGTTATCGATACGTGTTAGACTAGTACGGATATGTTACAAGTGTTTTGGATACCTTTCAGAGAAAATGTGGTATGTTTTAGGGTTAAAGTGATACGTTTAAACCTAGAGGTGATGCATTTCAGGATAATTGTGAAATGTATGAGAGAGAGAGGGCCATGTTTCTAGCAACATTTTATTCCTGAAATCGAGTTTTTAAATGTTTTCATGGTTACCGTTGAAACCCTAAAGGACTCACAACCCCTCCAACAAGTCTACGCTGCTAAAGGCAGTATGCCATGGTTTAGAACATGGAAGTTAAAAAGAATATTAAATTCTTATTTTTTATCCTTTTACTTAAATAATTAACATTACCATTAATTGTTTCAGGATGTTTGAGAGTAGTTCCAACATCATCAGACTTCATATGCAAAAAGTAGAATTTTTTATCCCATTCAGAATTCAAGAGAGTTCAGGATTTCAGGATTGCAACGTTTCCACTAGATTCTATCATATATGAGGATATAGGATTGGCATTTAATCAAGCACATCAACCCCTCTATGTACCTTGATGTTGGTGGCATTGATTGTTGAACTCTTTTGTCTTAATGGACTTGGATCCACTTCCACTTTACAATAAAATTTTATGGTCCTAGTATCCCAGAATACATTGCATATTTTAACTAAAATGTGTCCCTTTGGAAAAGTTACCTATACTCATTAAATAGATGAGATAGTTATCATGGGTTAAAACACTTTGTTTTAAGGAGCTATTAAAACTTTAAGATGAAGAATATGAAAATGTATAAGAAGGATAATGAGATCCATAAGGGTTCATTTTCATGTTACAACTCCCTATTACATGTTCATGGGTGTATTCAACAAGAGAAGGTCATTGTTTCTATAAACCCAAGTAGAAAGCGTAATTTAATAAATGTTAATGTGGCTAAAAATGACAAATCCCTGCAAAGCATATTCAAAGTACACAGATTGAGGGTGAAAATGTTCATATTTTCAAAGATTTGAATATGGAAAAATTTGTGTTGTATTTAGATTTTCATGCTATAGATATGAATGATGTGGATATTGTTTTGGGTATCCTTGGATGGACTCAATTGATACAATTATTATTAATCTGCAAAAGAAGTTTTTGAAGCTTCGGTACAAAAAAAGAAAATCACATTGTATGATATTTCTATTGCTAAAGGGTTCAAGGTGGTACATAAAAAGTTCTTGCAACACACTGACATATCAAATGAATAGTTTGATGTTGAGTCAAAAGAAGAAATCACAACAAAAGCATCTAAAAATGAAGAAGAATCTAAGGGGCCACAAGCATCAAAGGAAACACATGTTGAAGAGTAAAAAAAATAACCAATAGCTAAGGTTTCTATATATTGCGCCATCCACAATACCATGAGAAATGACAATCATCAAGGCAAGGTTGGGAGCATCAACAAAAATGGAACCGAAAAGGAAACCGATATGGAGGCACATGGATGACTAAAAGTAATTAAAATGAACAATGTTCATTCACTTGCAAATATTCAACATAGGAAGGAAAATAAGTAGAAATCCATATAGAACAATAATAAATATAATTGAGGGAATAGATACGTGATAGAGATGGCTTAGAATGACCACCGTGATCGTATATATACACACTGGTTGGTCACATGGTTGCTAAGTTACGAGGATTCGGATACGGATCCGGAAACGGCAGGCAAACGACAAGTACAAATAGTATAATTTTATTATTATTATAAAGTTTTAATAATAAAATTTAAAAATATATATATTTTAAATATATAATACTTATATAAAATAAACAATCTATGGATAATGTTTATAAATAATAACTAATCTAAGTCATATTATAAAGTTATTATATATATAATTCTAATTATGATATACCTATTTATTTATATGGATTGTGGTTACTATAAATTAATTAAATTAATTGAAATGGTTGATACAAATCTTTGTAATTTCATGGTATATCGATTCTTATTAATTAAATAAGCCAACAACTAAATAATGTTAATACCGAAATACCTTGAAATTTTTAATACAAATCCTTCTAATTTAGGATCTTTCTTTCGGTTGGCCGATGGTTCGAGACTGAGAATAAATAAATTATAGTCACCGCTAATATGGTCATGCTCGTGTGTTTGCAGCTGACGTCACTGGCATTTTTTTGTGTGGTTTTGGTTGTGGGTTTGAGGCCAATGTGAACAAACACAAATTCTAGCCAGCCAAATCATGGGTTCGAGACTGCGTACATACATAAATTATAGTCTCGTGGGTTATGGTAGTGTGTTTGAGGAAAACAACACTGGCATTTTCTGGTGCGATTTCGGTGTTGTTTTCAAGGCCACTGTGAGCATACATAAATTACAGCCGCGTTAATATGGTGGTGATTGTGTGTTTGAGCCCGATGGTGCTGGCATTTTCTGGCGCGATTTCTCATATAGCCTACCGCCTCTAAAACAAAGCGGTCAAGCAAAACCCATTTTATAAATATCTCAAATTTCGAGTTAGACCGAATCTTGGGCGGATCCGGATCTGTACCAGATCCGAGGATCCACGAATCCATCACCCAGGGCAGATGGATCCGGTAACAGAGCATGGTTGAGTAGTCATGGCCCTTAATTAGGTCATGTGTCTCTTCATTGATTATTGTTTAATTTTATTAATATTATTATTCTTATTTATTATTATTATCTATTAATGTTCATTACATTGCTTACCACTTTAGAAATACTTTGTCCTCAAAGCATATTTATGGAAGGCTTATCTTTATTTTTGGCTTGTAATCCCTCCTCATGGTCATTTGTTCTTCTTGTTGCGATAGTTGACGATACAAGGTGATATGATCTTCTAAGCATGGAGTAATTGTGGAGTTGTGAAAGGGTTTGCCGACACTAATTCAATCTTCTATGGACTTGCATAGCAAAAACATCAGTTTTGAGTCCCAATTGTATTGGCATTAATATTTTTTGAAGTATAAGTCAATTTCTTTTATTGATGTTGATATATTGATTAGTTAAGGTATTGACTTTTGTGATTAGGATGTTGATAAGATATCCTTGTAACATGATTTTTCCTTATCATACTTGTAATATTTTTGGTATGATGTCTTCTTCATGCACTTGTGTCACTTTATTAATCATTGAATATTTATTAGTAAGGTTACTTAGGTTTTTCATCACTTGTACTTTAATATTTGGTGATATCCCTTCTTCAATTGGACTTGCATCCCTAAGGTTTGTGATGTCAATTGTTTTTTTATCGACTTTTGTTTCCATGGTTTGGATTTTTACATCTAAAAACTTATCATTTCAATTAAATCATTCATGATTTTTTAGTAAGTTGCTCTAACTTGTTTTGTAGTGATTTTATCACTCTTTAGCTTCTTAATTTGTGTAAGCAATTTTTTATTAATGAACATTAGAAACTTTCTTCCTTAATAATTTTTTCATAAAATCTTAATCGTTTTGTTCCAACTTATTAACACATTGCTTTTATCTTTTGATTTCTTGTATGTAGTTTTTCAAGGATTTTTAGGAGAGAAATTTAATAATCTTTTTCTAATAATTCTTTGTAAAGTATATTCTCAAGATCTTTATATCTTTATATTTTTGTTGTTGTTTTGTTAGATAATTTTCTAATTTTTTTTATTTGTAATGCGCATTTCTGCATTTAGGTGTCACCTTTAAGAATTTAAAAATAATCTTTGACAATAGTCACGAAAACTTCTTTGAACTTCTAAGATGCTTATTTGTAATGCACATTTCTGCGTTTACGTGTCACCTTTAAATTCTTTTATTTTAAAGAATCTTTGACAATAGTCACAAGAACTTCTTTGAACTTCTAAGATCCACGCACCTTCGACAACTCGTCCAAAAAACAGGACATTTCATCAGTAATATAAAATTATCTGTGTAATTCATATTTCCCGATTTTACTTTTTCTCCAACTTCTTTGATTATTAATGGGCACACCATGTATTAGATTCCCACTAAAATATAATAATAAACCTTTTTAAAATTTTAATTTAGATAATATCTTTTAGTATACCCTTTAATATTTCTTTTTAAAGAATCAAATAGTTTTTCCTTTAAACAACACTTAAGTTTTAAGTACCCATCGCTTTATAAATGCCCTTTGTCTAAGCACGATTTTTGGGGTCCACTATTTTAATTGTATTTTTGTATTTTTTAATTTGTGGTTATGTCACCCTTTACCATTTTCCTTTAAATAACACTTCAATTTAAGACCCGTTGCTTTATGAATCCCCTTTGTCTGATTAACTCTCCTTATAAGCACGATTTGGGGTCCACTATTTTAATTGTATTTTTTAATTTGTTGTTATGTCACCCTTTAGCAGTAATAAAAAAAATAGTTTTTAAATTGGCTTGGGAGCGAAGTTATTATGCAATTGTTTTAACCCTAGTAATGTAATTCGAGTTGGACTTTACTATGTGCGCCCACCCGATGACCTTGTTATCAAGTGAATGTAATTCGAATTGGACTTAATTATGTGCGGCCACCCGATGACCTTTTTATGTAGTGATTTCGATGGTCCCTGTCACATTGGAAAAAACAACGCGATGCTTTAATTCTTTACCACCATAACTAAGTTGACAGTAATAAAGTGCCATCGATTAATTTGAGAATGACCCCACGATTTGGCACAACTCCCTCACCTGCTCCACGGAATAATGGTGGCTTACGTTTTTGAGCACAAAGATAGAGGCCAAGCCACAAATGCAACCTTTATATGATTTGGCTTGGAGATCAACCCGACATTTCCGCTGTTGACATTCACTCAGTCTAACCATAACCACAGATACTGCAACTTATATAATAAAACAACGACTTATAATTCTCAATATCACCTTGTTATCGCAATCTGGCTCACAATTGAGTTCATAATTTTTATCCACAGCTTATACTATTGCAATTCCGTTTCTTGGTGTTTCTCTCTATCGGAACCACATATTTTACTTGCAGCAGAATAATTTCTTGGTACTTTTTTTTTTTTNTTTTTATCCACAGCTTATACTATTGCAATTCCGTTTCTTGGTGTTTCTCTCTATCGGAACCACATATTTTACTTGCAGCAGAATAATTTCTTGGTACTTTTTTTTTTTCCAAAATGTTAACAGGGTATTTCTTTGATTTGTTTTTTTCTTTTCTTCTTTATTTAGATCTTCCTTCAATTTGTCTTGGGAACATAGTACTTCTTTCTTCAATAGAAATGCAGAACTTTAATTGGCAAAATCTTGTTATGTTAAAACACCGGATTCATAGAACTCTGAAAATTTGAGTGGCCAAAGGTCAAATCAAACAAGGTTTGATAAGAGGTGTGGCCAAAGGCTTAATCAGAAATGAAGTTTTGATACCAAATGAAATGAATAATGTTCATTTACTAGCAATTATCCAACATAGGAAGGACAATAAGTAGAAATCCATAGAGAACAATAGTAAATATAATTGAATGAATAGAAATGTGATATAGATGATTTACAATGACCACCATGATGGTATATATACACATTGATTGGTCACGTGGTAGAATAGTCATGCCTCTTAATTAGGTCACGTGTCTCTTTATTAATTATTTTTATATTACCAACATAGATCCATCTTAAATCTGCCTCTACCAAGCGCAGATAGAGATCATATCTCTTAAGGTGCAAACTCTTTTTAGAGTGCTAAACTTGTGGAAAATTTTGCACCTGAAGCAATTTAATGGCGTTTGGTAAAGCCAAAGTTAAGATGGATATAAGCTGGTATATGATAATTTAGAAAAATGTTTAATAAGTATTCATACTTGGAAGGGGAATAGCCATGTTGCTAAAGTAATTTCAAAATAACTTAAAGTCCATGAAAAGAATGAGATGAGTAATATTTGGATTTAATCTCACATTTCTAAATTGGATTTGAATTTAAAAAACATTTTATAGTTTTATACTTGGAAGGGGAATAACCATGTTGCTAAAGTAATTTCAAAATAACTTAAAGTCCATGAAAAGAATGAGATGAGTAATATTTGGATTTAATCTCACATTTCTAAATTGGATTTGAATTTAAAAAACATTTTATAGTTTTAACCATATAATAATCATATAATCAAACGTTTTCCAAAAAGTACTTTACTTGTTTTCCTTTAAAACTAATAATATATATTGACGATAGTTAATGAGTAAAATAGCCCATGTAAAATTCTAAAATCCAAATTTCCAAATTACATTGGAATTTGAAAACATTTTACTATCAAATAGAGATTTTAAACATATATCCATTTTTTTTTTTGAGAAATTACTTGTTTTTCTCTAAAACTAATAATAAACATTTACTTAACTTGTTTATCTTTAAAGTCAACGGAATTTTAATTTGAAATTTGATATATTTATATAAATGTGTTTTACAATTTAGTTAATTTAAATTTAGATTTTATATGTTCTTGGTTTTATAATTTTTCTTTTAAATGCTTTTGTTTGAGCCAACTTGTGACAGACGAGACACATCTCACTCACTTGGTCTGTAGAAAACGCCTCTCGGTGCAATTAAATTTATTATTTATTATCTAGTATCTATTATTATTCATTACATTGCCTTCCCCTTTAGAAATGCTATGCTTTGTCCTCGAAGCATATCTATGGAAGACTTATCTCTTGTTCTAGCTCGTAATTCCTTCTCATGATCATTTGTTCTTGTCATTGTAATGGTTGACAATACAAGATGATATGATCTAAGCACTGAGTAGAATTTTCGAATTGTGAAAGGGTCTGCCCACCCTAATTTGATCTTTTGTGTATTTGTGTAGAAACAACTTTTGTTTTAAGTCCGAGTTGTACCATATTAATATTCTTTGAAGTATAGGGAAATTGCTTTTGTTGATGTTGATATATTGATTGGTTAAGCTATCAACTCTTGTGATTACGATGTCGATAAGGTATCCTCGTAACATGATTTTTCCTTATCATACTTGTAATCTTTTCTTGATTCACTTTTGGTAAGGCATCCTCTTCATGCACTTGTGTTGCTTTATTAATCATTGGATATTTATTAGCAAGGGAACTTGGGTTTTCCATCATTTGTACTTTAATTTCTACCAATATCCCTTATTCAATTGGACTTGCATTCTTAAGATTTGTGATGTCAATTGGTTTTGTATTGATGCCCACCTTCATGACTTGGATTTTTACGTCTAAAAACTTACCTATTTCAATTGAATCAGTCATTGTTTCTTTATGAATTGCTTGTTTTGTGGTGGTAAGTTTCTCTAACTTGTTTCATAGCGAGTTCTTGTCACTCTTTAGCTTCTTAATTTGTGTAAGCTTACTTTCATTATGAACCTTTAGGCGTGAAAGTTATTCCTCATTCTCTAATTTGTTGACTTCATGTTTAATATTTCGATTATCTGCCTTTTTTTGTTTATCTTTTTAATTTGTTCAAGAAACATCTGGTTAAGGTTCCTTAAGCATGAACTTTCTTTGTCTTTCTCTGAAATCTTCTTAAGATCTTGATTGTCTTGTTCCAACTTCTGAATGCATTGCTTCTCATCTTTTGATTTCTTGATTTGTGGAAGTAGTTTTTGACTGTGATCTTTTAGCCAGATAAATTTCTTCATCTTTTTCTAATAATTCCTCAAATATATTCTAAAGATCTTTATATTTTTCTTGTTGTCTTGCTATTTTTCTTCTAATTTTTTAATTTGTAATGCACATTTCTACACTTTCAGATTCCTTATTTTAAAGGAACTTTGACAACAGCTGCGAAAACTTCGTTGAACTTCTAGGACCCATGCATCTTTGGCATCTCTTCCACAAAAGGGGCATTTCGTCATAAACATAGAATCATCCATGGATTCATGATTCCCGGTTTTACCTATTCGCCAACTTACTTCTTTTATTATTAATAGGCATACAATGTACAATATTTGCACTATAATATAATAAACCTCTTTAAACTTTGGAATTTAGAGAATATCTTTTCCCATGTAGTATGTTCATTTCATCATTAATAAAGAGATGGGTATTTAAATCGATGTGTTAATTTCAGGAAGAACTATTTGATTCTTTAAAATAGTTCCTTTAAAATAAGGAATCTCAAGGTGACACGAAAATAAAGTGTAGAAATGTGCATTACAAATTAAAAAATTAGAAGAAAAATAGCAAGACAACAAGAAAAATATAAAGATCTTTAGAATATATTTGAGGAATTATTAGAAAAAGATGAAAAAATTTATCTGGCTAAAAGATCACAGTCAAAAACTACTTCCACAAATCAAGAAATCAAAAGATGAGAAGCAATGCATTCAGAAGTTGGAACAAGACAATCAAGATCTTAAGAAGATTTCAGAGAAAAACAAAGAAAGTTCATGCTTAAGGAACCTTAACCAGATGTTTCTTGAACAAATTAAAATGATAATAAACCTCTTTAAACTTTGGAATTTAGAGAATATCTTTTCCCATATAGTATGTCTCTTTAAAGAATCAAATAGTTCTTCCTGAAATTAACACATCGATTTAAATACCCATCTCTTTATTAATGATGTAATGAACATAATAAATAAACATCTATTTATTAATGATGTAATAAACATAATAAATAAACATTAAATGAATAAATAAAATAAAGAATAATGATTAATAATAACAATAACTAAATAAACAGTACACCATTCCATGGCATTGTATAATCTCTTCTTTTCATATTATATTTCATTCATATTCTTATAGATGCTTGTTTGTTGTCATATCTATTTTGGACCATTCCATGGCATTGTATAATCTCTTCTTTTCATATTATATTTCATTCATATTCTTATAGATGCTTGTTTGTTGTCATATCTATTTTGGATATTTATTGTATGAACCAGATTGATTCTCACCATTTGGTATCAAAGCTAATAATTAATGAAGGGACATGTCTTAACTAAAGGATATTTCCATTCATCCATGGAGACTAGCCACTGCTTATAAACAGTACCAGTACACCATTCCATGGCATTGTATAATCTCTTCTTTTCATGTTATATTTTATTCATATTCTTATAGATGCTTGTTTGTTGTCATATCTATTTTGGATATTTATTGTATGAACCAGATTGGTTCTCACCATTTGGTATCAAAGCTTTGTTTTCTGGTCTGACGCTTGCCTACACTACTTATCAGACTTTGTTTGATCCAACCTTTGGCTAACCCATATTTTTCGGAGCTTCTCTAACCTTTTGGTCTTTGACCAATCAACCTCTGGCCACTCAAAATTAAGAATTTCTACAAAAGAAGAATAACACAAGAAAGAATCGTCAAGGAAGAATCTGGTGCTGTTGTGGGGAGGAGAGATAGAGACCAAAGCCAAAATCATGGTTACTTAGAAATTAGAATCACAAACATTCTATGCAAGATAGAACTAACACATGGGTGCATATCAATCACGAGGGATGCAGTAAAAATCTAAATCATCAAGTAAATTTGTAGGGATTTGCTGTCTCCAAGCTTCAAAGTTGCTTTTGCGGTCACAAAAATAAAATTGGGGCACATTTTGAACTTCCCATATTTAACAGTTGGAAAGAGGTCAAACACGGGACCATGCTTCGAGAGAAGTCAAGCACGCTATCTGGTTGCGGATTTAATACGTTGTCTGAAAGCTCCTGCAGAAGGTTAAAGAAAATCCAAAGTCTAAAAGAGATAAGTTGGGATCTGAAAGCGGAGCATCTCAATCAATGAGTGGAAATGACATTCACATTCTGGCAATGACATTCACGTTCAATGCTGCTGGAGCTTGACACCTGGAGGTATGAGCTCTTCATGTCATGGAACATCACCTTGGTGTGTTGAAGACTGATGTGACTGTTGATGAGACTCCTCTCCTCTCTCTGCCTGAATTGTGTGCGTGGCATTGTTACTAGTTGAATGTGAGTATAATTTAAATTCTCCATATCACGAGTTTGTGTCATTGATAAGCCCATTAGACACATACGCATGGTGTACATGGCTATGGAGATAGAGTAATAAGTTGGGCCAAACCTTTCTCATAAGAAAAGGGCATGACAAAGTGATGAAAGGCGTTAGAGATGGCAATGAGGAGTGGCCAAATGTGAATACACCCGTCGCATATTCTGGTGCCTATTGTGAGGCTCGAACCCACAACAATTCTTGAGCACAAATATGTTAGAACTGGAATGGGACTTGATCTTTCACCTTTGTCTTTCTTGCCATGATACCTTCCTCCCTTACCTTTTCCCTTCTTAGCATGAGCTGTAAGGGCTTGGATTTCTTCATGTAGAGTGTCATGCAATCTGCCTCTAGCTGCAAGTCTAACTTCTTTTTGTTTACAATTTGCCCATAATCGATCAAAGTTGGGAAATTTGGATCGCCCACTAATTCTCTGAATGAATGGTTCCCAGGAAGGGCAGAAACCATTGAGAGTCATCATAACAAGTTCTTTGTCATCAATCATTTCTCCAATAGTGCTCAATTGATCTCTTAGCTCCGAAATCTTCATGAGGTAGGATGCAACTAAGTCTGACCTTGTCATCTTGATATTGGAGAGTTGTTCTCTTAAGGCAAGAGCTCGGTTGATGTTGCTATTTTGAAACAACTTCTTCAAGACTCCAAACATCTTCTTGGCCGTCTTCTTTTGAGAGATCTATAGGACCAAGTGGTCTTTTACTGAATCTATCAAGATCCTTCTTACCTTAGCATCATTCTTCCTCCACTGAGTCTTCTCGGCTTCCTCTTCTGGTTCCGAAACCTTCTCATTTACAAACTTTAGGAGATCATTTTCTTCCAAGATAATGAGAACCCTAGACTTCCAAGAGTTGAAGTTGAAAACCCCATCAAGTCTATCTTCAACGTTCATACCAATCATCTTAACCGCAACTTGAAAACTGATATAGAAACCCTAGCGGGAGCTAGGTCAAAATGATGTTTGGATTCTTGCAATTCTGACTCCATAGAGAGATGCGCCTACCAATGTGAGTTGGATAATGTCAAGATCGAACCAAAACAGTGGACAAAAGGGATTGAAACAAGAAACCCTAGATCTCGACCTCAACAGATTTGGGTAAAAAATTGAAAGTTCACCAATTTGGATTTTGCCTCCACAGATTGGTGCGCCCTCCTTGGCCAAATTCCACTATGCTCTTTCAAGATAAAACTGATGTAACATTTCGAAGTGTGGAGCCCTAGCTTACAACAATGGCTTCTTTTAGAACTGCTCTGATATCATGTTGGATTTTTAAGATATAATAGTGTAATTTCAATTGCATCAAATAAAAAGGATCATTAAAAGATTAACCTAGCACAGAAACAATAGACACAAAGATTTTGATCTCGGAAACCATGAAGGGAGAAAACCCAACAACCTTTTTATAGAGATAATTAGTTCAAAGAACAGTGTACATCCAGATACATCATTAGAGAAAATTTCAACTCAAAATGGTACTCCTAAGAAAAATAATTAAATAATAGTTAAAATAATAAAATAATATTTATTAATTTTGGAGGAAGAAAAGAAAAAACTACTTTTTTTGTTCGTATTTTCGACATATCTCTCTATGATTTTACTTAAATTTCGATTGGGATAGCTCATTGGATGCGAAATTAAATTCCGCATCCAACGAGTACCCACTTCGCATACTTTTGACGGACTCTGCTACCCCAAAAACAAGAAATACCTAAAAAACGAGATGATGATGTCAGCATCATGTTTTTTTAGGTATTTCTTGTTTTTAGGGTAGCGGGGTCCGTCAAAAGTATACCGAGTGGGTACTTGTTGGATGCGGAATTTAATTTCACATCCAGGGAGCTTTCCCGATCAAAATTTGAGTAAAAACATAGGGAGATATGTTGTAATGTTCCGTTTTGATAAAAAGGGAATAACTGAGGACTAATAGCACTAGGAGCATAAAAGTACATCAATCAGTATTATTAAGTCATCAGTGTAGTAAGAAGGCAATCCTTAGTTCATATCATAAATCATGCGGAGCATGTAAGCCTTATTTCTTAAGTGTTAAAGTCAACATGAAATTAGAATTGCATGCATGCAAAAGTGAAGCGTAAACCCTAAAAGTGACATGCAAACCCTAAAAGTACATGCTATTCTATTTAAGAAAGGTTATTGGACCAAAGAGAATATCTATTGTTATTGTTGATTGATTTTGGATTTTCGAGCAGTAGTACAACGTGCAGTTGCGACAATTGGGGTTGGAGACGGTGTCTTCAGCTAGCGAGGGTTTGACAGTGAGATATCTTCCCTAGTCTCTTATTGGGATACATCATCCAGGTTTATCCATTGCATCCATCATATACTACATATTCGGAGATCCAACACATTCCGAAGGGTTATTAGCAGATCCATGTTTTGCAGCCTGAAGTAGTAGGGAAAACACAGAAGGATTCACTGGGTCCACAAAACCTAGTCTTTCCTCTGCATGTCAGCTTCCTCTTTCTCAGCAGGCCTATCCTACGGTATGCAATGATTATCGGCCATCAGTTTGCTCATCCGGAGCAACTATCAGCCAAACAGATCATTTGGGGGCGTGAGCAACAAAACTGCTAATCAATTCGCTAGGGCACTTAGAGGCAGCCAAACCTCCGCATGTGCCAGGCCATCTCTTCGGCATCAGCAGACGGACAAACTCAGAAAGTTTCAGCTCGAACGAACCTCTCCTCCTACAAAAACGTCACCTTTACTCTGGAGGGTTTTTACGGTACTACGAGGCGGTAACACTGGAGGAAAAGAGCATTATTAGACCACCCATCCGGATCCTTATGCATACAGCTATCTCTGGAGTCATTATCAGCCAGAATATCAGTGGTAAGTGTTAATTTCTCTCTGCAAAACCCTAACCCTAATCCAGCTATATTTTAGGGCATTTTTGCATGGCGAGTTTGCATGCACAGCTATTTTGCAAATTTGTATGAGATTGAGTGTGCTAGTCAGCACTATCATAGAACATTAGGGAATATCAGTATTTGGGATATTACAGTGGTATCAGAGCATCATCCTTGCCAGCTTTGGGCACATAGCAATTGAATAAAAGTGCATGTTGATGCATGCGTGTACATGCAAATGCATGTCAGTGATTTTGGTGAAGTGCATGTCAGAACAAAGGTTTTTCTTTGCTAGCTTGTGAGAACATGAAGATAATGAGAAGGATCTTGACTGGAAATTGGCAGAGGTTAGTAGTACTTCAACACTTGCCTCGATATCAGGAGTATCTAGCCTTGGGTGATGAGGTATGTGCAGCATTGTCCTTTCAAGATTATTACACCATCAAGTTCGGGAGCCAGCCCAAGGATTTGGATGAGGATCTCCTTAAAGGCATAGTTGGGGGAGGGAAGAAAGATGAGAATGAAGTACAGGTTGTTGGTGAGCTTCATTTGGAGTTAACAGTACATGATGAGGATGTGCATGAGGATATCACATTAGAGCCATCCTGTGAGTCTAGCGACACAAGCACATTCGCTAGTCAGATTGTGGACAAGCCGTGTGATGAGTTGGAGTTGGTATACTCTTCATCACCTACAGCAGGAGTCCAGACAGTTATGACAGGTGAAATACATGAGGTGCAAGGCAATGAGCACAACAGTCGAGATAGAGCTTCCAGATGATAGTCACCGAAAGAAGATTGAACGTGTCAAAGAAGGCATTCTAGCAATGAAAGAGAGGACCAAGATACTCCGAGACACCATAGTACAACAAGATGTTGAGCTTACAGTTCTTCGAGTTGTATGTAGCGAGTCAACGGTCAGGCTTTCTAGTATTGAAGAGTAGTTGGATTCCTTGATAGGGTAGCAGAAGAAACATGCTATTGCATTTCAAAGCAGTCTTTTTCAGGAGTACATAGACAAGGCTTGCAGTAGCTTGAGTCCACATTTGCATAATGGCAGATGGTTTTTATAGGTTGGCCAGGATCGAGAAATTGGGCAGCAGTATATGAGCATTCCAGTTGAAATTAGAAGAGTAGAATGTCAGCTTCGTAAGATTATTCCTTGTGATGGTGCTTATGGATGAGGTCCTTTTTGGTGGTTGGATTGGAGAGAGATTAAGAGTTGGTGTTCTATCGAGTGGGTGATTCTTGGGAAGACATTCCTAGCCAAGGGTATAGTCCCACTAGAGCCTTTAGATATTTGTGATGAAATATGCACAAGTTTGCATTGGGATCTAGGTGGGAGATCTGATGAGGGATGGATACAGTGTTTACTGATGGCGTTACTTGGGAGTCTACAGGATGCTCCTTATGTCTATACTACGCAGGGTAGCCGTGGTTGCATTTTGACCTCTGCAATTCTCATATTAAATTGGGACCCTGGGATTATAGTGACTGACAGTTTAGTGATTGCTAGAGGATGCTTTTAGGAGGTCTCTTTTGATGGTACCTTGTTTACACCATGGTTAGTCACTCTACTTATAGGAGGCTTACATGGGACATTTTGTGATGGTACCGTGCAGTGCAGTGCTTTGAGCAGAGGGTGCTACAGATCTCTTATATAATTTGGGACCCTAGGATCATCCCCGGATTCAATTGGTTCAGTTGATAGATTGTGGATTGTTACCACTTAAGTTGTACTTAGTGTTTTTTTATCAAGTGGTGAAGCGGACAAAGATGATTTGTTCGGACTTCAGAAGACATTCGGAAGTGCTTCTGGGAAGTGCTTGTACTATATCACATGTTCATACCCCATGAGGGAGTTGTAATAAAATGTTCTAGCATGATAGTGTCTGTAAAAAACTCGGTCTCTTAGACTTTATTTGTCAATCCGATCAGCCCAGGGTATTTTTTCCCTTGGTTATTATTGGTTGTTGAATAAAGGAGTGATAATTTTTGAGTTTTTCACTCAATACCTCCAAAGTTGGGGTGGTCGGCTTGGCATTTAGGCCTATTGAGGTTATTAGAGTCTATGTGTCAATGTATAAACATGCTAGGCATCATGGTTGAGTCATATGAACATGTCTAAGTCCCACTAGGTTTTTAATTATTTTAATTTTTTAAGTTTTTTTAATTTTAATTTTTCCACAAAACTTAGGCTATTTTTTAATAGTCTAATTGGAAAAATTGGTTTTGTAATAAAAATAGGCCAAATAATCAGTTTCAGTCATGGGGGTGCTCATTTTCAAGCTAAGAGCACCATGTAAACCCATAGACCCACTTTTTCTAAGTTTTGGGTGATTTGTCCATCACTCAAGTCAAAAGCCCCAAAAAATCAATTATTGATTATTTTAATTGATAAATTGATGAATAATGGAGCAAATCCAAAATCCTAGATCAATGGATTCTCAACCGATTTGATTGAAATCAGTCTCATCGGCACCAGATTAACCAGAGATTGCAATTCCTTGACTGAAGGAGCTAATAAGGGCAGATCCAGTGTTGAACTTCAGCCTCCTTTATGGGGAATTGCGCCCTCTCTCTCTCCTCCACACATGTGGGCTCTTCTGGAAGCTCTGTGGTTGATGATTCAGTCAACAGGTTGATGTGTCAACTCAATCAACGCTCCGATTGACAGTTAGACTTAGTGGAAGCTCAGTTCAGCTTCAGATCAGGCATTGATGGACTCTCCTTCAGCTGCAGTTGTCTATCTCCTTGGGATTTGCGCCCCCTCTGGGCTAGGGTTTCAATTTTTTGTATAAATAAAGCATGGCTGCCTCCTTTTCAAGTTAGTGAGAGTTGGATCGAGGAGCTATTGCTGTTGTAATACTGTGTAATATCTTTTGCTATTGGAATAAAGTGAAGCTTTGGAGGCCAAAACGGTGTAATGCTCTTATGTGTGTGGAATTAACATTGTCTTGCAGCTTTTGTTGTTACCGGTGTCTTTCTCTCAATTTCTGCATCTGAATCTTGTCTGGCCTGAATGATTTAGCTGAATCAATAAGAGTATAGTTGGGCAAGTAAGATTACTTGCTTTTCAATATCTCATAGCATATATGTTTGAAGATTCAGATTATACATGTTTAAATAAGTTTATTTGCATGTAATCCTTCTCTTTTTTCATATATCTCTATCCAGATCTCATAAGTTTTTTGTGCAGGATTGTTTCTTAGTTTTCAGGTAGCAGGGGTTGGACGAACTGTGGATCTAGCTTGACTCCACTGGGCATCCGACTGTTTTGTGAAGGCATTGCCCCTTGACATTCCACTAATTATTCTTTTTTGCAGATCCATTCCAACAACAAGCGCTCTTCTTTTCCTCTTCCTCCTTCAATTTTTTTTAAAATCAGTTCGGTTACTTGTTTTGCAGCTTTAAAATTGTTTAGATCTATCAATTTCAGAATTCATTTTACATAGATCTTGCTGCGTTAAAGCTCATAAACTAGATCTCATTCCTAAAGAAATTTTACAAGCATTCTAGATCTAGTTTTAGGAGAAAAATGTCAGTTTTCAAGGCTGTGAAAGTAGATCTAAAGCTTGTTGAATGCATGGTTGTTTCCTTAGAATCTAAAAAGTTATATTCAACAATTTAAGTGCTTCATATTGGCTGCCCCAAAAGCAGGCCAAGATCCCAAGGAAAACTTGCTTTCCTTGGTTCTTTTTCCGCTTCTTTA
Source organism: Pseudotsuga menziesii (assembly GCA_001517045.1). NCBI lineage: Eukaryota > Viridiplantae > Streptophyta > Pinopsida > Pinales > Pinaceae > Pseudotsuga > Pseudotsuga menziesii. The sequence continues at coordinate 204,985 of LPNX010810431.1, read as the reverse complement.
AAAACTAATTTTAACTTAGAATTTTTTGGTAAAAAGTGTGTTCATCCAAAAGTACTTTCAAAGTACTTTTGGGCATATTTAACTGTGATAAGCTTGCTGGCTTTTAGCAGGTATAATAGAAAAGAGGAGGAGGTGCTGTTCGGAAAGCATTTTTGGACCATTCAAAACCCCGCAGGGGGTCTCCATCTTCCCAAAATTTCAAAATTTCGCAATTTGTAAACCTTTGGTCTCATTCTGTATAAGGACCAAGTGGATTAATTTCAGTTTGCTGATATTGTAATTGCTACTAATAAAAGGAAAAATCTCTTCGAATAGGCTCTTTCGAGCCTATTCACCACCCCCCCCCCCCTGGGGGATTCGCATCCGTGTTATTTTTTACATTTTTTCATCTTTTTTCAATCTAGTGTAGTTCTAATCTGCAGGGGTAGTATACTTTGACTTATAATCATTGTCATATTCCATATCTGGTGGTTTCAAAGTAATTTTAATACTTACCCCATGAGCCTCCTTTTGAGCCGAAAGGTGAAAAAATGGTCGTGGTAGTTTAATTAGAAAGTTGTGGTTTGTTTATTTGTTTATGCTTCATCTGCTATCATTAATTGTTTTAATAATCATAATAAAATCAACCCCTCCTTGATTCCCCGATTGAGGTCCACTTGGACCGAAAGAGGTTCTCGGAGGGTTTTCTTTTTAATAAGAACACCTCTTTTAAAATTTACTAAAAATAACAAAGACTCCAGTGTGTATGCTTTGTACTTGGCTTCGTTCGATTAGTCAAGTTGCATCAAAAGCACTTGAGTGACTAGATTAATTAGTCTTCACCTCCCAAGTTGACAAACCATCGGGCGAAAATCCAATATCTTGAATGAATTGTAAACGGTGGCAAAATACCCAAAAAAGTGGGAACAACTGGAAAGTGACCTCGAGGCGCCGATCTCTGTCACACCCTGACAGGTGCGTTACGAACACAGTCTCCGAGACTCTGTTCCAGCCCACAAACACCTTGCGGGTAGCCGTGAAAGTTCACTTTTGGACATACTCCATGTACCCCTCGGGTATATCTGGAGTCCCCTTTTTTCGCCTAATTTAATTCATTCACATTCCACATTAATTTAAAATCTACTAAGAGACATTTGCAAGACATTCTTTCAAGCGCATGCAAGCACATTATTTTCTTTGTTGACTCCATTTAAGGCACTGGTGATTTATTTGATCAATTCTTTCAATTATATATATATTGAGTGTCATTACTGTGCTTATCTGCTTTAAATCTTGCATCTTGTTATCTTTTGTTTCGACTGGTTAATTTCAAAAAACTCCTAAACAACCTAATCAATATAACACCATCACACAAAGTAATTAGCCTTAGTAATTTAATAGGGTCTACCCCCCTTGGCTTCGTTAGGAGTTACCCTGAACGGAGGAGTCAAGAACGAGGTGACAGCCTTGATTCGAGACTTGCCCCCAAGGACACACCGAGTGGCTTGAAGATTTCTGCCACGTAACCCAGGTGTGTGAAAGACAGCAACATGGATTTGCCTTGGCATTGCTTGAGGACAAGCAATCTTTGGCGAGGGAGGGCTGTATGTTCCGTTTTGATAAAAAGGGAATAACTGAGGACTAATAGCACTAGGAGCATAAAGGTACATCAATTCAGTATTATTAAGAAGGCAATCAGAGTTCATATCATAAAGCATGCAGAGCATGTAATCCTTATCTCTTAAGTGTTAAAGTCAACATGAAATTAGAATTGCATGCATGCAAAAGTGAAGCGTAAACCCTAAAAGTGACATGCAAACCCTAAAAGTACATGTTATTCTATTTAAGAAGGGTTATTGGACCAAAGAGAATATCTATTGTTATTGTTGATTGATTTTGGAGTTTCGAGCAGCAACACAACGTGTAGCCACAGTAGTTGGGGTTGGAGACGGTGTCTTCAGCTAGCAAGGGTTCGACAGTGAGATATCTGCCCTAGTCTCTTATTGGGATAGATCATCCAGGTTTATCCATTGCATCCATCATATACTACATATTTGGAGATCCAACACATTCCGAAGGGTTATTAGCAGATCCACGTTTTGTAGCCGAAAGTAGCAGGGAAAACACAGAAGGATTTGCTGGGACCACAAAACCCAGTCTTTCCTCCGCATGTCAGCGTCCTCTTTCTCAACAAGCCTATCCTACAGTATGCAATGATTATCGGCCATCAGTTTGTTCACCTGGAGCAGCTATCAGCCAAACAGATCAGTTGGGGGCATGAGCAGCAAAACTGCTAATCAATTTGCTAGGGTACTTAGAGGTAGCCAAACCTCCGCATGTGTCAGGCCATCTCTCCGGCATCAGCAGACGGACAAGCTCAGAAAGTTTCAGCCCGAATGGACCTCTCCTCCTACAAAAACGTCACCTTCAATCTGGAGGGTTTTTACGGTACTACGGGGTGGTAACATCGAAAGAAAAGAGCATTATTGGACCACCCATCCGGATCCTTATGCATGCAGCTATCTCTGGAGTCATTATCAGCCAGAATATCAGTGGTAAGTGTTAATTTCTCTCTGCAAAACCCTAACCCTAATTCAGCTATATTTTAGGGCATTTTTGCATGGCGAGTTTGCATGCACAGTTATTTTGCAAATTTGTATGAGATTGACTGTGCTAGTCAACACTATCATAGAACATTAGAGAATATCAGTATTTGAGATATTACATATGTCAAAAATACGAACAAAAAAAGTAGTTTTTTTATGATATCTATCCCCAAATTTATATTAAAAAATTGTTTAAGACCTATACGGTATTTCAAATTTAAATCAATTTCATTGGGTAACATATGATGACATGGAATTTGAATTATGGTTAAAGGGTCCATTTGTGTTGAAATTTCCTCTAATGATAGCAAAACGATAAACCTCAAGAATAAATGAGAAACTTCTCCAGTGATAAAGAACTCCATAAAATCTTCTTCTTGTAGCTTATAGCGAACTTCTCTTGCTTGGAGCGAACTTGCTTGAGTGAAAATGAGTGAGGTGCCTTCTTATTCATAGATGACTTTATATTTGCTTGTTCACTTTAACTAGGGCCGACTTGCACACTTAATCTGTGCTGATTTGTCTTTTATGCACAATAATAATTGTTTATTATTATATTTTTCCGGGGCCGACTTGGTGAGGATGCCTCACACAGCTACTACACCAACATTAATGTATGCTCAAACAATCTTGGTCTCTTGACAGAACTAGAAGGAGGTATCTCCTCATCACCTGAAGGCTGACTCCCTAAACTGGAAGTCTGTGAACTTTGTTCTCCCTTTGGAGTCTCCTGCTTGTTATATAAAAAATAAAACATAATACAATAAATATAAATAGAAATAGTAATTATAATAATAACAACAACAACAAACAATGCTATTATGATAATATAATAATAATTAGTGAAAAGGTGTAACTCTTTATGAAGAGTTGTGTTAGAGGCCCTTTACGTGATTATATATACGCACAATTCTATTTTGTAGAATACCATATCTTATCTCATATTCATGCTTATTCGATATTCCAAATATTTTGGTAATCTTTGTGTGAGTGAACTTTTGTTTGGCTCATTTGGTATCAAAGCCTGTTGTCTAATTCGACCTTTGGCCATTATTTAGATGGTCTAATTTGGTTTTTTGGCCATCATTTCGAATTAATTAATTATTTGTACAAATAAGAAGTGGGGAAAGAAAAAAAAGAAGTTAAAAAGAAAAAGAAGAAAGACAACATTTGAACGAAAAAAGACAAAAAGAGAAGTAAAACCACACGTGGTTTTTCCAAAGTACGCGATGTAAAGTAACTCTTTAATAAAATGAAAGAGAGAAAGTTTCAAAAATTTATTAATTAGATATAGATATATATTATTGGGTTATTGGTACATATTATCAAACTTTATTATTTGGTTTACAAGTTTGATGTAATTATTACTTTTAATAATAGTAATAATAGTAATAACAAGTTTGGTTCCATATTGGTAATTATTACTTTTAATAATAGTAATAATAATTATTGGACCAAAAAAAAGGATATTGATAAAAAATTCAGAAAAATCAAGAATATGGATTATAATGTTGAAAAGAGGGAAAAGTTTCCTATCACCTCAAAAATAAATGTTTCAATACTATTTAGAATTAAAGGGACACTTGTAGGGAAGGATATTAGCATTTCTATTGCACTTGCTGAAAGTAATAATTATATTAGTACTGAATTCGCTAACCATTTAGTGATTCTTGAGTCAAATATAGGTGAAAGGCTAGACGTTTGGGACAAGAAACGGTTTGAAATAAGTGGCTTACAATTGAATGTTGGAGAATATATGGTCACATCAAAATTCACTATTAGTTCCTTATGGAGCTTTGACGGTGACATAATTTTATGTGCACCCTGGATGGAAACATTGAAGACCTCATCCTTGTCTTTATGAAATAGATTCATGTTTTCTTGGAAAAGTGATCAATGAACGTCATGTAGTATGATGCTCCCTGCATCGATACTACAGACATAGGCCCACATAGATTTGAATGAACGAGATTCAAGATCTCCTTGGACCTACTCTCACTACTCAAAAAAGTAGTCTTGACATTCTTTCCAAGTGCACACCCTTTGCATATTCTTTGCTACTCAACACCGAAATCTAGAAGACTAGTGAGAATCTTGCTCACAATCGACAACGCTTTGTAAATGTAAATGTCCCATTCTCCTGCGCCAAAGCTCGCATAGGTTTTCATTGTCATGTACCAAAGCCTGAACATGGCTCCCTTACAACTTGTAAAAGTTTCCCTCTCTAGCCCCAATCCTTGCTACTTTGTTTGGGTTAGTTCCCTCTGGATGTACGAGTACTTTCCCTCTTCTAAAGTTAACGATAAAACCCCTGTCCTCCATAACTAATATTGAGAGCAAGTTCTTCAGTCCTGGTACAAATAACACATTTTGGGCATCAAACAAACCACTTGACTCAAGTTGGAACGAAATTGTTCCCTCTCCTTTGATTGCATGATCGACATCATCACCAAGCTCCACATGGATCCCTTAGTTCGACTTCGTCACTATGTTGAAGAGCATCTGTGCTTTCGTCACGTGCGAGATGCACCACTGTCCAAGTACCTGTTGATTAAGTTGTCATTGATGCCAACAGTGCCTGGTCATTGATGCCAACAGTTGAGTCTTGGTGCCCCTTGTGGAGCCCCTGAGGGTTAGTGTTTGATTTGTGGTCGTCTGTGTCAAGAGGAGACCTTTTGACTCTGTCCAAGCCCAAGCTTGAAGCCCTTGGAGGCTTATGGACATTGGAAAAAGCCCTGAACACCCTTTAGAGTGTTTAAGTACCCCTAAGTTGTTTCCTTGGTCCCCCATACCACAACCTATGCCCTAGTACCCTAGGAAGTGTTCTTGTTGGGTTGAAGAAGGTCTGAAGAAGTCCTTGGTTCCACACTTAGTGGATTGATGACCTTGCAACCCCTGTTGAAGTCATGGATCTCTTATATGTGAAGATGTCATAAACGACTTAATAAAGTCAAGGAACCCACATCGTAATATGGAGAAGACCTTGATGTCCACTATTTGCAATCAAAGAGGTTAAGGAACCCACACCGCCATATGGAGAAGCCCTTGATGGGGTCATGAGAATCCCACACACATGATGAAGAAGCCCTCAAAATTTGAGGAAGCCCATACAAATGGTGGTATGTTGGTGTTCGTGGTGCCCTAGGAGGATTGGGTCTTGAACTTACACATTTGTTGATGACAATATGGAAGCAAAAATAAAATATCAATTGATTAAATAAATTTAAATATGGTCAGCCCTCCAAAAGGTGTGAAGACATTCATTTCTAAAATTTGAGGTGTATTCTTGATGTGCCCTAACTTACACAACGTATTACCAGCCCTTGACGTTGTACTTAGAAAGCATTCCCTTATGGTCTAACCCCAATAAAACAAGGATGTTGTACATCCATGAAGCCAAGGAGAGTAAAGGTATCAAAGCCTTAAAGCATTGAATAAATAAAATTCAAATTCAAATAAAAACAAAATAATAAATTGTTTATTGTTAAAAGTCGGCTCCACAAATGAAGCTTTTTGACAAAATAAAAATAAAATGAAATTTTATGACAAGTCGGCCCAGCTATATTTAAAATTATAATAATAAGAAATAAACTCAATTTGTGACAAGTCGGCTCAGAATAATTAATTGAAAAAGTAATAAAAAGCTATACACTGATTCATCCCCCCTCTCAGTGTCTACAATTGGTATCAGAGCGGGTCCTTCACAGAAATCCTTACCAGCTTGAAGTAGATCCTTGACACACCATGGGGTTTTCAGTGAATGGAGCACCATTGTTTTGTGGGACAAATTACTTGATCTGGAAAAGAAGAATGCAAGGTTATCTTGAAGCAGAAGGCAGTGGAGTATGGCAGTCAGTGCTTACTGGGTACAATCATCCGAAGAAAGTGAAAACAACAGCTCTCCTAGCAACTATGTTGGTAGAAAGAAAGGAAACTAGTGAGAAGTCACTCTTAAACTTCCTAGCAAACTCACTCAACTAAATGTCTGCAGATGTTGTTACATGTTGCTTCTTCCCTTTACCTTTCTTCTTCTATGGACACTAAGAGGCATAGTGCCCATTCTTGCGGCACACGAAACACTTGATTTTACTCAAGTCTTTCTTCTTCCCCTACTGTGAGGCATCCCCCTCAATGCTACCCTTCTTACTGGAACTCTTTCCTTTTCCCTTTCTTGCCTTTTTGACAAGGGCCAAGTTCTCTTCACCATCTTCTTACTTGCGTGCTCTAGACTCCTCCTGGAATTTATCGTCCCATAAACTCTCCCTGTTGGGAATCTTTCCTTAGCACAAAGACCTTTTAAAATGGTTCCCAATGCCTGGTGAATCCATTCAACGCCACTTCTGTTGGAATAGTAGCTGCGTGAGGCTCATCCTCAAGTCGACCTTGCAAAAGAAAACAAAAGTTGGCCCAGAAAAGAACATGTTAAGTCAAGTCGGCCCAGAAAAAGCACCAGTCAAGTCAAGCCGACCCTAGAGAAAGAGAACAAGTCGGCCCTGTTATGTTGCACCTGTACCCAGCGCACCTTCAGGTGTACCCCAGGGAGAGAGGGCCAATTTTCTCGACTAGGAGGGGTGTTATCGAGTAATGGTGGTCATGGCTGGGCCCTTTAGTCCATCCTTTAAGAGTAATATGGATTAATGGCGCTGTTGACTGTCCTTTGTTGGGGTTTTTAACCTCGGGGTTAGTGTCCGGGGCTCCTAAGGGTTGACCACTGGGTCACATGGCTCCATATTTTGTTTATGTGCCTTGGTGGCCTCTGCTTTAGTTGCGAGACATTTGTCTCCCTTCACAGCCACTTTGGACACCCTCTTGTCCCTTCAGTTAGTGGGCACCTACTCTTCCTGGCCTTATCTCCTTAGAGGAAGCCATCCTCCCTGCCATGCCTTTTTCATGCTTTGAGTAGGGCGTTGAGGGATTTTATAGCATTCTATGGGTTAGATGGGGTATAACGCTCTCCCTCCAGCTCTCTCCAGCCTTTCGTTCGGGGTGATTTGCTTATTTGAGAGTATTTTGGTAGGGTACAAATACCTTAGGTAGCCTACCTTGAGCCTACCTTAGGCCATATTTTATTATTATTTTGTTTTACTTTTAAGTTGACATTTTATAATTTCAAATTGACATGTTTTAAGGCATGTAGGCTTGTATATTTTGTAAAAAGTGAGTGTGAGTTCATATAAATAGATCTCCTCACTTTCATTTTAAAGATAAGACTCATGGAATAAAACACTATGCATTTGTTCTACCCTTCTTAGGGCTCTTAGGAGAGATGCACCCCTCTTGATGGAAGATTTTTTTGGGTTATGCAAGCTTTTTCTTGGTGTTCTTTGGTGAAATTCTTTTGCAAGGTGATGCTTGGATTTGTTGGTTAAATACTAGCACATGGAGGTTAGGTTTCTTATCTCTCTGTTTGAATGTTGGTAGATGATGCATGTTTATGACTAAATGGTAGCCTTAGTGCTGCATTTCTTCTAGAATAGGCCATTTCCAACCTTTTTGTCACCTTAGCAAGTACATAGATGTCTTCTTGTGAGAGTCCTCTAGGATTTTCCCTTAGTTTTCTAGGATAGTTGTTTGACCTAGGATCTCTTTCACACTAGGTATTTTCGTGCAATTTTTATGCTTGATGCGGGCATTGCAGATAGATACCTTACATAAAATGAGGGCTTGCGGGCATATTCAATGTTTCCTGCAGGCATTTTCTCCCTTCAAGCCTACTGGTATCACTTCATTCTCCAAGATATTACATTATCATTCTCTCTTCAACATTTTAAACAAAATATCAGACTCGGCATCTATCATGTAACCAACAAATTTCTTGTTGAATAGTGGTTATTTTCCTTCACTTGCAGACATCTTTCTATTTGCTTCGGGCATCTTTACATCATACTGCGAGCATTTCTTTTATGAGTTTGTGATCAACATCATCTGGTGTAGGCATATTCATTCCTTACTCCTGTAGGCATTCTTTCTTCAAATGCGGGCATTATTAATTCGCAGGCATGCACCTTTTCATTACTTCACTTCCCAAGCATTTCTCACTTATTCATCACTTCCCATTTATTCTGTCCAGTAATTGGTTGAGTTAACTGCTGCATTACAAATACATCTCTACTCATGTCTTCTATAATCATGTCAGGTCATCAAGAGATTGCTAACATCAAGGTAATTTTTTTTGCTCCATAAGGAACTTGCTCATTACAGGCTTGCTCTCTAATAACTGCTCCTTTGAAAGACTATAACCTCTGTCTTGAAGATAGTACATGCTTGGATTGTACAACCTGTTGTAACTGCCTTTATAATAGAAAGTCTCACTACTTCAACATCACCGAAGATAACATCAGTGCAGTTCTCACTGAGTTTGTAGTTGCTTTCAATTCACCCGAATTCCAAAAGTTAGAGACAATAAAAGATACTGCTGCTACCTCAGTGCACTCGAGATCAGAGCTATATCTTCTTTCACAGACTTCGAGACTATGCAAACATATGGACACAAGATGTGACCCTCAGCTACTTTAGTTCACCTGCTCCCAATAGATCCGAAATTCCTCTGTTAAAATAACAACTACAAGCTCATTTCTGTTTTTCTAATTGTGAGTTTTAGAGATTCTTCATTGGGTATTTAGGCTTCACTGTATGTTTTCATCATGTCCTATGACAATGCTACCAATTGTTCTTCATACAATGATAAAAATCTCAATAACCACCTGGATTATAACCGACTATATTACCAATATAAGTCATACAATCAGATATCAACAACAAGTGTTTCTTAAAGACATCTGTGTCAATCACTTTAGGAATGCATCAACAATTTGCTTGTAAATTCATAGAAGATAAACATGCATAAATGAAACATCACTTCAGTGCTACTGCTCCCCTTATTAACATGCATCTTCCTTGAGCCAAGTTGTAACATCTCACACTTTCCAGACTTCATTTCTGCATTGCATTAGCTTTGCTTCAATCTATGTTGGCAGTCACGATCCTAGGACCCGATTCATTGCTTGGAGTGACCTTCATTTTCTCTTGAATCCGTCCTCCAAACTCCATGGACTCAAGGAGTACTTAAGTCTTTGAGAGACCTTAAGTTTGGCTTGCTAAATGGAAGCCATCTTCCCTGCATTGATCTACTTCATTCATATTCAACAAATCGATCTTTTTTACCCATACCTTAGAGTATCCTTGGCTGAGATCATTTGTCCTTTGGCCTTCAAGTCTGTCTGTGTCATTCTTCTTCGAAGATCCATTGTCTTTCCTTGTTGATGGGTATGAGAACCTTCTCATAGGATCTCTTCTTGGACCTGCACATGCTTGGGCTTCATGGCCAACACCACCACAAGTGTAGCATTTCATGGTGTGGCAATTTGCAGCAACATAGCCAATGTGATTACAAGTCCAGCATCTAACTGTGTTATTGGGACTTCCACCACATCTTCTTCCATGGAATGTACAGTCCATAGCCTTGTGACCAAAACCATTACAAGAGTAGCAATAACCATTGAATCTATATTCATACCTGGATGCCTGGTTCCACTTCGAAGATGTATCTTTTCTGAACTTGCTTTGAGGTGTAGGACTAACTCCTTGATATCCTCCAAGTTTTCTGATGTATTTTGTAGGTATGTGAGGAGCAGCTTGGCTTTCATCTTTGGAAAATGAGGGACCTGCTTCTGGAGTTTTGGGAGACCAAGTGCCACCTTCAGCTTTGTCTTCTTCCTTCTTGTATCCAAGACCAGATTTGTCAAAGGGAGGTCTTTGACAATTCAATATAACCGAGCTGCTATTGAACTTCACATGATTGTTTGATTTTTCAATTTTCTTTCTAAGACTTATAACTTCCATCTCAAGCTTTTGATTTATCATCTCTTTTTCTTCTAGTTGTAGCTTCATGATTTCTTCTACTCTTTTGGTTTCCTCCAACTGAGTCTTCAAATCAATATTTTCCTTTCTTGTCTCTTCAAGTTCTTTAGGGTCTTTACCAGACTTTCCTTGTTCTTTTGCTATTTCAGTCTTCAATCTTCCAACTTCATCATTTTGATCTTCTAGCTCATCTTGCAAATCTTTGTTCTTGAGTTTCAATCTCATGAGCAATGTCTCTGTCTCCTTTTTGTACTTTTCAAATGACCCTAAAATCTTCTTCTTAAGTCTTGGATTGAATTTGAGATCAACATCCAATAGGGTGCGTGCAAATGCATTATTGACCTTTAACAATTCTTCTTTTTCATCTCCTGTAAATGGAATTTCAATATCATCAGGATTATCACCAATAGAAGAGTTCTTACCTTCACTTATATTTGAAGCTTGTTCCTCCTTTTCTCCTTGCTTCTCATCCTTGACTTTTGTTTCATTTTCTTTGTTTTGACTCCTCCTTTGGTATTCTTCTTCCATCTTGAACCAGAGATCCTTGGCAGAGGTGTACTCCTTTACGCTTTCTTTGATAGGGCTTGAGAATCCATCCATCAAAAACTTCAAGGCAATGTTATTTGTCTTTCTCAGCTGCTGTCTTTGTCTTCTTGTTGGGTTGGACAGGTGGATTAACCACAATTTCCCAAACACCGAATTTCTTCAAGTAAGCTTTCATCTTACTTCTCCATCCAAGTAATCGGTCACATCAAGTACTGGAACTTCATCATTGTCGGGGGACTCTGACTTTGCATCCAT
>LPNX010810431.1:152159-191687 GCA_001517045.1 Pseudotsuga menziesii | reverse complement strand
CTGAATGGTTCAGATCCAGAACAAATAGAGGACAGAGGTTGAAGACTCTCCCTAGACGCCGTAGATACCTGGAATGTAATGCTTCGATCGTTACCCTGTGTACCGGCAATAAGCTTCAACACACAAACATATCGAAACCACCAGAATATAATCTACTAATCTATGTTAGTGACTAAGGAATCTAACAACATACATGTGAAATCATATAACAACAATATATGTGGAACGGAAATCAACTTGCATTAAAGAAATATGAAGAAGTTTACAACCAAGTGTTAGTGTTGACATGCATCTCCATGAAACCAAACATTCTCATCCCCGTAAACTTTGACTCTAGCTCTCTCTATGCTCTCCAATGGTATGGACCAAGTGATCAATCCAACAGCATAACAATACCTTAAGAGTTCTCCCCCTCAACCATGGCCATAAGATTGTATTTATAAGGCTTAATGGATAGGGTAGGTTGAGAGATTAGTGGGTGAGGTGGCCTCTAAGATCCTAGGATGAGGGATCTTGAGCTCAACTAACCCACAACAGTAGGGATAAGGGAGGACACGAGGCTTATCATCTAGAAGCCTCGAGAAGCTTCTCTTTTTCCCTTTTTACCCAGGGTACCACATTTCTCCTTCAATGACAGAGCGGTTCTGGTAATAACTGCTTATGGACCAAGGGCCATAAGTGGTGGCACCGCTTGTGGGCAACAGGGGATGGGCGGTGCGAACAAGGGTACCGCTTCTGGATAAAGGGGCAAGCGCGGTGCTAGGAATTTTCATAGAAGATTGATGATAACCATGAGTTTCCACTCCAAGAGCTGGGATTCAGGGCAAGTAGGCATGCCAAAGTTCTTATCACATGATGGTGACAGGATTTTGGTATAACACACCCATGCATGCCTTGGAGTCTTTAATGACTCAGCACACCTCACCAACACTCACACATCAATTCGAGTCTGTTTGGGCTGAGTTGGGTCTCCATTGGTCCACCTAGGGGGGATTGAGGTTATTTCTCACATTGACACATGTACAACTCCAATTGGCTTCCAGAGCCACTCGAATTTGTCCATTGTTTTATAAATGATGTATGATAATAATATGACATGTAATCAACACCTTTCACATGTGTTGTTCCAGTTATTTTCTATCTCTTTGTTTTCTCTTGCATGTTTTGTCAAACACTTTGATGGTGAAATTGTTCTAGCTCCTAGATCTAACTTGAGAAGCAATTTCTCACATGGTATCAGAGCTAGATGGAGCTGCAACAAATCCTGTGAGGTTGAGTTGCTGTTTAGGGCATATTTCCAGTTTATGTGAGTGTTTTTCATTGCAGGTTTCTACAACAACTTCATGGATTCGAAAGTTGTTCCTCTTCTTTCCTCTTTCAACTATTTTGAATGGCAGTCGAAGATGTGTGCATATCTCAAGAGGCAATGTCTCTATGGTGTGTCCATTGGTGTTGTGAGAGAACCAGAGTCCTGTCAAGAGAAGGATGCTTGGCTTAATGACAATGATAGAGCCTATGGAACTATGTGTCTAGCTATACCTCCTACAATGCGCTACATCCTTGATTCTGCTGATTACCCATTCGAGCTTTGGAGAAATCTAGATGAAGCTCTTGGCATGGAGCAAGAAGATGTGAGCTATATGGAGAGCAAGCAAATGGGCACCTCCTTATGTGTTCTTCCTATGATCTTGGCCTCATGCATTTCTCAAGAAGCTATTCAAAATGAAGAAGAAGAAGTAGCCGAAGATTCAGCAAATGATCCAACTCAAGTTTCTTTCTCTGTGGCTTCCTCTCCTTGTCAAGAAGCTATGTTTCACGAAGAGAGCATACGAGTTGCTACCATCACTATTGCTGAAGATTTACTTTCACCCTTCTCCTCTAAGTCTTCTATTACGAATGGGCAAGATGTATTACTAGTTGATGTCCACAGCGAGCCTTCTTTAGAAGATGGGTTTTCTTCACAGGAGAGTATTGGTTCGAAAAATGGAGATGTTTCCTCCACAATCACTGGTAGAGTTCCTTCAAGTTCATATGAAGATGGAGAAGCTTTTGCCATCACAATGGCACATTTGGGACTTTTGTTCCACATTCTTGTAGTTGATTACAACCTTCATTCGAAGTTGATGCTTCAAGATTCTTATGACTCGCTTGGGGTCTCCTATTCTCGAGCAATTACAGTCTCTTTCAGGCATGGCATCCTGTGTGGTTCGAATTTCTCACATGGAATCCTGTTTGGTTCGAATTACTCACCTGGTGGTTCGAAGTTCAAATATGAAGAGTACCATTTGCTCTCCCATTAGTGCATTTCAGTTGTTCTACATGGTCTAAGGATTCATCATGCAGCTGTTCCTGAGTTGATTGAGCACATTCCTCTTCTTCCCAAGAAGAAGATTCCTCCAGACATTTTTTAGTTTGGAAGTATATGCAGATTTTGTTTCAGTTTCATAATCCATTTTTTGAGGGGAGTTTTTTCCCATGAGGTTTTCCTCCTTACCTCTGTTACATGGATCAATAAAATTTGTAAAAGGGTGACTTGTGCCTTAGTTGCCAAGGCCTCAAACACTAAATTGTACTAAGTTTGGATTAAGGGAGGGTGTTGGAGCAGTGATACATCCTTAGTATATAGTTTAGACCTTAGGCTAACTTGATTTTCCTAAATTTCATTAATGTCCTATGGTTTAGACTTAGGAGAGTTAATCCAACAATATATCTGTTTATTTTGGCCTATTCACACCTACAACAACGCTTGGTTTGGTCAACCTAGCCCATGTGCTCCCTCATTAATGCATTGGAGCGCTACCTCCTTGATTTGTGGGGCCCTGTTTTGATCAAGTGCGCTAGGGGTGTATCTGGCCTGTTTTAGCTCTCCTATGAGCATTTATTGCCACCTAGAGCACCCCACTTGCCTCTATATTCTCACCCACGCATGCCTTGGAGTCTTTAATGACCCAGCACACCTCACCAACACTCACACATCAATTCGAGTCTGTTTGGGCTGAGTTGGGTCTCCATTGGTCCACCTAGGGGGGATTGAGGTTATTTCCCACATTGACACATGTACTACTCCAATGGGCTTCCAGAGCCACTCGAATTTGTCCATTGTATTATAAACGATGTATGATAATAATATGACATGTAATCAACACCTTCCACATGTGCTGTTCCAGCTATTTTCTATCTCTTTGTTTTCTCTTACATGTTTTGTCAAACACTTTGATGGTGACATTGTTCTAGCTCCTAGATCTAACTTGAGAAGCAATTTCTCACACCCATCAATCAAGTACATCTTTGCCTTTTGAAGGTGACTATAATTCTGCAAAATGTGTTAATAAACATGATCGTTAGCTGCAAAGCATTCACATCAATCATACATTACTTACCTGCATTGGAAACATCATATATTGACAACTTTGTCAAATCATAGAATTTTCTTTTCACAAAGAACGACGGTCTCAGGGGGATGACCGGGGTCAAGGGGGCTTGCCCCCTTGTGGCTTCCCGACGCCACTGTCGGGTGGGTCAAGGGCAATGCCTTCATTTTTTTTTGTAAATGCATCGATTTTGTGCAATCTGGTGCATAAACAGGCTGCCATTTTTCACCCTTCGGGCCCCTAAAATCCCACTGAAAAATCCTGCTGAATTTCTCTGTTTCGGCAAAATTTTCAAAATTTTCACCCGCTGCATTGGAAATATTTTTGAATTTCTCCCGCTACAGCGGTTCAATCTTCGACTTCCATCTACTGTAGTTGGCTACAATTTCTTTTTCTAGCCACTGCCGTAGCGGCTCGACTTTCGGATTCCAACTGTTGTTGCGGCTCGTTCTTCGTTTTCTAGCCGCCGCTACGTCGGCTCCATTTCCATCTTTTCTCCGTTGTGGGTCGGCCCGAAATTTATTTTCTGTCAACCGCCGTTGCGGCTCAAACTCTAATTTTCGTCCACCGTACTGGCTCTATCATCAACTTTCGTCCGCCGTAGCGGCTCTATCATCAACTTTCGTCCGCCGCCGTTGTAGCTTGAAGTTTGGTTTCCAGTCGCTTCGTTGGCTTGGTCTTTGTCTTTCGGCCGTCGACTACACACTTAGAAAAATTTCCGAAATGTTTCTTCTACGACCCAAACTCCAACTTCCTTCCGCCACACATCGGCTCCGAATCGAACTTACACACATCGCGTATCGGCTCGAATTTCATCTCCTGTCCGATGTCGTTGCGGCTCGGACCTCAACTTTTTGCCGCCGCTGCGGCTCAATTCTTTTCTTTCGCTCACTGCCGTTGCGGCTCGAATTTTAGTTTTCGGTCGCCGTTGCGGAAGATTCTTCATCTTCTTGCCGCCGCAACGTCCCGTCAACTCTATCTTCGTTATTCGTCCGCCGTTGCGGAAAGATTTGCCACTTCCAACTCTACAGCAGCTTGGTCTTTGTCTTCTTGCCGCCGATTCCATACTTAGAAAAATTTCTTTTCTTTTCAGGCCATCGCCACGCCGACCCTTCCTCATCTTCCTGCCGCTGCCGCTATATCGAAAGACTTTCCGATTTCTACCCACAACTGTGGCCCGTTCCTCGTCTTTTGCTCGCCGTAGCGGAGAACACTTGGACTTTCGCCTGCTCCTACGGCTCTTCAGCCCGTCGGCTCCTTTCGAGCGATGCAGCCGCTATAGTGGCTTGAACTTAAGCTTTCACCCGTCGATTCCATACTTGGGAAGTTTCCGAAATTTCCTCCATGTCGGCGACAACTTTAACTTGCACCCACCGTTGCAGCTCTGCTTCGGTCAACTCAGCCGCTACTGCAGCTCCACTTCATGTTTCTCAGCCGCCACACAGAGAAGAGTTTTCACACTTAGTGATTTTCCAAAAATTCTCTCTGCTGGTCTGTGCTCAATAGAGGTTATCCTACCTCTGTTAGCTGCTTTTCTTGGCCTATAAAGGCCCACTGCTGCAACCTGGATGCTCTGATACCAATCTGTTACGTCCCCACCCTTCTACCGACGAGAAGACGCGACTATAATGCTAACAATCTGGGCTATCTAGCCCCATGAACGTAAAATAAAATGCATTGGAAATAAACATATGCATAAATTTCTATCAAACAACAGAAGCACATTCATTCATTCACAACATTTAACATGTTCATATGGATTTATAAAAAAACAACACAGTTGCAAGGATTTAAGCACAATAATACTTATCTTAGAAGAAGCTTGTCCCGCAACCAACTACGTTGCTGCAACGTTCCACCCAACCATAGGCCAGTGTGCTCATCAATCACTCAACAACACTGCCACCCCTGAGCTGGGCATGAATTCACAAGGAATAAGGGGAAACTAGCAGGCTCACACGTAGCCAAGGATACACAAAACTCAGCCAAACCAACACAGTTGGGTTTATCAGGCTAACAGGGAGCTGGAAAGGTTGGCTGCTAAGCTAGTGAGTTCAATCCAAGAGCTATGGACACCTGCACCAGAACTAGCCTGACTTCTAAAACATCCATACACACCCAACACAAGGAAGCATCCCCTTCTCTGCTACGCAGTCCCTCGGTCCATGCCTTCCCTTACAGTGCTATTCAGGGGGTGTAAAGAAGAAAGCCAACCCTCTAGCTCTGTCTGTGAGGCTCCTGCACCCACTAGGTTTGTCAAGCAAGCTTAGACCCCATTTCCACACCCAAAGACAGTTCAAAGGCCAACAAACGATATGCACGCAACAATAATAGTTCTGGACTGAAGGAAAAACACCACAGAGACCAAAATCAGGTATGGCAACTGGGTAGAAACAACTCAGTCTGAGCAACTCGAATTCTAGAGTCGTTTATGGCCCTAACGTGGCCAAAACGACCTCAACAGTACCCAGAAATTTGTGGATTTGTTCCCCCACTTGTTGGGAAACACTAAACAACGAAATTCCCCACCGTGGGCATGTGGAAACAACACCAAAACACCCAACAGAGATCCCAACCACTAGAAGTTAACAAAAACACTTCACAACCATGGTAAAAACACATGAAATTGCAAAATCGTGAGTGGAAAATGCACTGGCAGCTCCAAAAACGTGAGGAAAACCAACCCAATCCTTGACATTACAAAAATGACCTCCCATCCATGGGAAAATGAAGCCAACAACCAAAATGTGGAATGAAAGCACACACAAGAAGTTCTGGATGCCTGAGAGAGCTCACGTGAAGGAGAAAAATGGTGGTGAAAACATGCCAACATGAAAGCATGGTAGAATGGCCTACGTTTTTGGGTTTTTTCTTGCCCAAGGAGTCAAAACGCGTTTCCCAAAAACTGATGGCTTCTCCAATTCGAATTTGGGTTGTCATACCTTGCCCATCCCATGCAATAACCAACCCAACCAATTTCTGGTAGTAATAAATGATTGAGTGAATGAGACAAGAAATATAGTTGACAGTTTGATGGGTTCTCCCTCTGACATTTGGATTTTCTCCATTGGCCCCAAAGGTTTGAATATTCCCCCCCCCTTGTCCTTAGGAAATCATGCCCCTTCTCATTATTGTTGCATTGACATAGCTGGTTGTGGGTATTTTTAATTAAAATGCATATTTACATGATGTCCAATTTATAATGTGCTTGGCTAGCACAAAACACCATTGGCATCGATTTTAATCGCCGAACATATAACGTTAAATCGATGGTGGGGCTTTTTCCTATAGCTCCACACCATGATTAATTACAATATATACATCATATACATTTAATGCAAACGGGGTCAAAACCGGGGTGTTACAGAGGGGTTTGCCAGACCCCCTCTTAAATGAAACAGTGCCAACTCCTTGTGCTTGATACCGCGCATCATCACCCAGCTCAACGTGGATCCCTGTTCCACCCTCCTGCAAGCCTTTGAAGAATTTCTTCTGTCCAGTCATGTGACTAGATGCTCCACTGTCAATGTACCATATGCTGCTCCCTGTGGTGCTTGCCATGCAAGCTATCAAACAAAGCTCCTCATCGAAGTTCCTGTTGAACTCATCCACCTCTGCAGATCCAGCCATCTGAGTATTACTCTTCTTCTTCCTGTCTGGGGACTGGGAGGTAAAGTGTCCCTGCTTGTGGCAGATAAAACACTTGACCTTTGACACGTCAAGGTTCTTCTTACCATCTTTCTTCCTCTTTTCCTTCCCCTTGCTCTTCCTTGTAAGGGCTAGAGCCTCCTCATCCACAATCTGTGGGGCACTGCTGGATGAGCCTGATCCTTGACCCATGCGGGTCTCCTCCTGTACAAAGTCATCCCATAGTCTCTGCCAATCAGGGAGCTTGTCACTAGCCACAACACCTTTGACAAAGGTGTCCCATGGCTTAGAGAAACCATTGAGGGCTATTCGAACTCGCTCCTCATCATTAGTTTTAGAGCCAACAACTCCAAGCTCATTCTTGATCTGTGTGAGCCTTGTGAGATAAGGCACCACTCCTTCTCCCTTGGTCATCTTGGTGTTGCGCATCCTCTCTTGCAACACCATCCTTTGGTTCTCGTTCTTGCTTAGGTACAGACTTTCCAAAGCCTTCCACATCTCCAATGCAGTCTTCTTACCAAAAATGTGAGGGACTATATGGTCCTTCACTCCATCCATGATAATCAACATGGCTCTGGAATCAATCTTCTTCCAGGCTATCAGATCTGCCGGATCTGTGGATGCAACTTTTATGGAGTCAATGTACTCCTCAGCATCATTGACGTCCAGGATCCTTGGGATCCTCTCTTTCCATGTAGGAAAGTTCTGAGCACCCTGGAGTCTATCCTCAACTCTCAATTGCATGGCCATTGTGAAGTGTACCTGTCAAACCCTAGATCTGGAAGTCTAGGTTTGTGTCTTTCTATAGATCTTCCCCTGATCTATCACTGCTGCTGCAAATCTCTCAGCTTTAGCTCACCAGAGCTCTAATACCATGTAAATTTTCCTTTAATATTCAACTAGGGCTAAACAGTGCATGCAAAATATCAATTGATAACCACACATGAATACTCTTTTACAGTATGCAGCGAAATATAAAACTGAGAAATAATTCACAACATCACATCACAATATTGACACTATTATTTTGGGTATGGAAACCCTCGGAAAAACCCAAGACGGGAAAACCGGTGCAACAGACAACTATGGGCTTGAATGAAAGCTCTGGGTTCCGTTGGGTACCTGATAGCTAGTTTGGTGGAAAATATATCCTCTGAAATTTTAGATCTTGGTTGTATTTAAAATTTTAAATGCTACTTTATCTATTATAATTATTGTTTTTCTTTCCCAAGAAAAGAATCTCATCCCAGCTCACACAAGTGTCTATCAATCAAATCAGTCTCTGATTGTTGGCAGCTCTATGTACTATTCTTCTGGGTTTAATAATTTTTATTAGTTGGAATATATTGAATGGGAGATGGACCTTATTATTGCAACTATGGGCTTGAATGAAAGCTCTGGGTTCCGTTGGGTACCTGATAGCTAGTTTGGTGGAAAAGATATCCTCTGAACTTTTAGATCTTGGTTGTATTTAAAATTTTAAATGATACTTTATCTATTATAATTATTGTTTTTCTTTCCCAAGAAAATAATCTCATCCCAGCTCACACAAGTGTCTATCGATCGAGCTAACCCTTAGGGAAATTTTAAATATAGGAACCCCACATCCCCACACTTAAGTGAATAAGTTAAGTGTGAAGAATGGGGGTGCTGGTACTAGGCCAGTCCTCGCAGAGCTGTCCGCCTTCTTCCCTGAAATTTCCGGATGAAAGGCATATTGACTTCCAGCTGTCTATGTGGCTGGTAACTCCAAAGGGCATGATGAGATTTGATCCCGAAACCTCTGCAGACTTGGCACAAGAGCATCTACCAATCGAGTTCACCCTTGGGCCTTCTCGACAAATAGTTGGAACAATATAATGAAATTTTGATTTTTTCACAAGTGAAACAGAATTGAAATGATACTCACCAACCATCGTGTTTTTGCCATGGTTGGGATGAGTGGTAATTGCTGCTAGACACTGACTGTTATACATGTTGCAGATTTGGCTGTTGACACATGTCATCTTGAGAATTAACTTCTTCCAATAAAACGTCAGTCTGCATTGCATCATAAGGATGTTCTTCTGGAAAACATGGTCATATTGACCACTAGTGCTTTTTGTGAGTCTAGATGTGCTAAACTACATAGTCATGTTGATCAATAGTTGCTTAACAGTTTGGATGTGCTAATGTTCTCTGGAAATTAGTTCTCTGATGATTTCTGTCCAAACTATTCTAATGAAATGTCTATAAATAGAAATTCATGGCCATGAAAACTGGTCAACTCGGAACCAGAACCGGCCGAGCTGACTGGTTTAACCCTCATCAATTTTGAATTGGTACAAAGCTTGTCCGGGAGGCTGGTTTGGTGCCGAACTGGTCGAGTTAGACCTTGACTTGTTCGGTTTGGCACCAGACCGGTCGGTTCTGCATTAACTCAGCTAAGTTAATCCAATAATGCCCAGGGTGCATGCATGGAGGCTAGGCACATATGTTTTTAAAAAATATTTACCGATTTTGTAATAGTGACATTGAAGTCAGTAATAGTGAATGGTAAAATGATAGAAATTGAAAGATATGGAGAATGTCACTTTTACTTTCATTTTCTCCTTATCTTTCATTTTCTATCATTTTACTTAAATTTTTAACATTACCATTAATTGTTTCAGGATGTTTGAGAATGGTTCCAACCTCATTAGACTTCATATGCCAAAAGTAGAATTTTAGATCCCGTTCAGGATTCAACAAACTTAATAGTTTTCAGGATTGCAACGTTTCCACTGGATTCTATCATGTATCAGGGTACGGGATTGGAATTTAATCAAGCACATCAATGCTCTACGTACCTTGATGTTGATGGTGTTGATCCCTGACTGTTAAAGTTGATTGAACTCCTCTGTCATGACCTTAATAAAAATGTATCCTTCAGTCACGCAAAATCACTTATTAAGCAGGGGAAGCTTTTTCTACCTTATTAAGTTATTTTATTGCTTGGATTAGGAAGTTTCATCAAAATTGTAGGGTGTTGGCTAATGTCCTTGGAGGATCAACTTTGAGATTCGAGGTTGAGGCAAGGGCTAGAGCCTAGAGGAGGAGGAAACATGTTGCTATTGATGAATATGATTCCAATATAGGCAATGATTATGTATTTTCAATTTTGATTCAGATCTGTATTGCACTTGGTGCGATTTTGATATATTAACCCTTATACGAGTAGTCTTTGCATATTTTGTGTCTAATGGTTTGGAATCATACTTGGAATGTTAATTAATTTTTTTTATATTAAAATTGTAAAATTTTATGTATTTTTGAATAGCTTGAGTCATCAAAATCAATCCACTCCGGTTCATTGCTGGTTCTGGCTCCGGTTCGAGTTGACCTTCGACCAATTCAACTCCCGGTTCTGAGTTTTAAAACACACACATATATATACCTGCAACTTAATATTGATTGCAAGGCCCCACTTTCCCCTTTTTCAATTTCCTGTGCATGTAACGGGGTAATGAAATGCTGAAAGAAACTCAAATAATGAATATGATTACATGTTACATGTAGCAGACAGTGAGCAGGAGTTGATTGCTTGCTTCATGACTATGATATCTGCTTTTCTTTAACATTAGTTTTGACTCGTGGCAAATTTTTGTAGATTGTGTTTAGTATTTTGACAATTACGTCCTGCTTCCAGTGGTCTGAGTGAGAGTGCTGCAACTGTTGGACCAGGAGTTCCAGTTCCTGCAGCAGCAGCTGGTTGCGTGCCTGTTGTGGAGGCTTTCAAGCTATGTCTTGCTACATTTAAAATTCACAATTGGAGACTTTTTGGATCTTGAAAGGTTTGCTCGGGGATTTTCAAATTTTGGTGTCTGACGTCTTTATTTTATGCAGTTGTCTTTAATCTCTTTGAGGTTTAATTCGAACAGACAATAAACAACAGTTTGGTACAGTGTTTGTCTTTAACATATATATATTTATGTATATATATATATTGCATCATTATTTCACTTTATTTATTGAATGGCAGATGTTGCATAATGGTTAAGAACCAATATTTCTGAAACACTCAATTTCTTGGGGTTTATGACAAATTGTACTCTATGAGTTTGTTGCTAAAGCTGCTCAAGAATCTTGCAAGTTAAATGATTGCCAGGAAGCCATGACAAATAAATTAATAATGGTCATGATGATATTTGGCTTAGTATGCCTGTGTGAACCGCTATGTTTTTAACATGAAGAATCTATTATTAGATTTGTCCCTGCCTCTGTTATAAATGATGACATCAGTATCTTGTTTTCAAGCTGTCTTGCTACATTTAAAATTCACAATGGGAGACTTTTTGGGCCTTGAAAGGTTTGCTCGGGGATTTTCAAATTTTGGTGTCTGACGTCTTTATTTTATGTAGTTGTCTTTAATCTCTTTGAGGTTTAATTCGAACAGACAACAAACAACAGTTTGGTACAGTGTTTGTCTTTAACATATATATATTGCATCATTATTTCACTTTATTTATTTAATGGAAGATGTTGCATAATGGTTAAGAACCAATATTTCTGAAACACTCAATTTCTTGGGGTTTATGACAACTCTGAGTTTGTTGCTAAAGCTGCTCAAGAATCTTGCAAGTTAAATGATTGCCAGGAAGCCATGACAAATAAATTAATAATGGTCATGATGATATTTGGCTTAGTATGCCTGTGTGAACCGCTATGTTTCTAACATGAAGAATCTATTATTAGATTTGTCCCTGCCTCTGTTATAAATAATGACATGAGTATCTTGTTTGTGCAAGGCAAACTAGATAACAAATTGATATATGCAGTAATGGGAGGAGTTGTTTGGAAAGAGTCTTGTGTTGTATGTGGGACAAATATCTAAATGTGATGAAAATTGCAACCCCTTGAAAGAGAGCTAAAGACATGAAGTAAGCTAAGTGGGCATCTGTTGTTGCTCTTATAGACATGCAGTAATCTGAAAATAAAGTTATAAATAGTATTTTCAAAAGTTGTAGAGAATATTTGCAAATGCATGTTAAATTCCCTAAAATTCCCCAAAATCCCCCATGGTTGCCTTTTGAATTATAACATTGCATAACTAGTATCCATGTTTTATACAACTACGTGAACATATTCTGTGCCATTGTGCTTCCCACCCCCTTAGAGTCATTGTTGTATACCATAGATATTAAAATGAAATCACAACAGAGATATCAGAAATTCCCCACACTATATTAATATCAAGACCCTTAAGGTAGCACAATACCTTAAAATTGATCCTTTTATGGAAGGAATCCACTCTTGTGCACTTGCCCCTTAAGGTTGGCTGACCTTGCTAGAGCCAAGCTCCAATTACAATATTCTTCCACACATGATTCATAATTCATAAGGAGGAATCCATCTTTATTTAAAGATCACAAGCAAACTTTAACCATAACAACCTCCTAACCACTTAGTGGACATTCTTTAATGATGTCTCATTACTTTTATTCAATAATCTACCATCGTGGGATTTATTTGATAATAACAAACATAGTGTACCTAGCCCACTTTACATTGAATGACCTCCACTATTATTACTCCCATTACACCTAGGTAGGATTAGAACACTCCAACCCCCTTAGAGAAGAGTTGCCTTCAATGCTTGATGTAAAGAGGTACAACTATAAACTAGGGTTCCATGGATGAATGTTGACCTTGATGTTTGTTACCACCTAAGTTGTACGTAGTGGTTTTTTATCAAGTGATCTTGGTGAACCGGGCAAAGATTTTTTGTTCGGACTTCAGAAGACCTTCAGTCTTGCTTTTGGGAAGCTTTGTTGTACTATATCACATGTTCATACCCCCTTGGGGGAATTGTAATAAATGTTCTAGCATGATCGTGTCTGTAAAAGACTCGGTCTCCTAGACTTTATTTGTCAATCCGATTAGCCTAGGGTGTTTTTTCCCTTGGTTATTATTGGTTGTTGAATAAACGACTGATAATTTCTGAGTTTTTCACTCCATACCTCCAAAGTTGGGGTGGTCGGCTTGGCATTTAGGCCTATTGAGGTTATTAGAGTCTATGTGTCAATGTATAAACATGTTAGGCGTCATGGTTGAGTCATATGAACATGTCTAAGTCCCCCTAATTTTTTCAATTTTTTTCAGTGTTTTTTATTAAAATTTATTTTTTCCAAAACTTAGGCTATTTTTTAATAGTTTAATTGGAAAAATTGATTTTGTAATAAAAGTGGGCCAAATAATTAGTTTCAGTCATGTAGGTGCTCATTTTCAAGCTAAGAGCACCATGTAAACCCATGGCCCCACTATTTCCTAGTTTTGAGTGATTTTCCATCACCCAGGTCAGAAAGCCCCAAAAATCTATTATTGATTATTTTAATTAATAAATTGATGAATAATGGAGCAAATCCAGAATCATAGATCAGTGGATTCTCAGCCGATTTGATTGAAATCAGTCAGATCTGAACCAGATTGACTGGATCTGACAAATCCTTGACTGATGGAGGTGATCTGGACAAATCCAGAGTTGATCTTCAGCATCCTTTATGGAGAATTTCGCCCTCCCTCTCTCCTCCACATGTTTTGGCTCATGTGGATGAGTTTTGGTGGATGCTTCAGTCAACAGGTTGAGGTGTCAGTCAGATCAGCCCCCCGATTGACAGTTGCATTCAGTGAGACTCAGATCTGGCTCAGTTAGACACAGATCAGGCATTGATGGACTCTCCTTCAGCTACAGTGGTCTATCTCCTTGGGATTTGCGCCCCCTGGGCTGGATCTCATTTTTTTTGTATAAATAAAGTACAAATTGCCTCTTCCAAGCTAGTTAGAACTGGGATTGAGGTGCTGATGCTATTGTACTGTTGTTATTGTTCATTTGAAATAAAGAGAAGCTTTGGAGGCAAGACGATGATGTGCCATTGTATGTGTGGATGATCATTGCCATTTTTTACTGAGGTAACCTGTATCTATGTTCATAATTTGCTGATTGCTTGTGGATTCATTGCTAAGATTGATAATAAGCTTATTATAATCTTGATAGGAAAGGTGTTTTTTAATAAGTTTATTGGCCATCTCTTTCTTTTGATGCATGTTTAGAGACCTAGATTCAGCATGTTTTATAAGTTTATATGCGTGTTATTCTGAATCTCTGTGTATGTACTAATCGGATCTCACAAGTATTTCGGCAAGTTTTTTGATTTCAGCTGAGCTCTAGGTTCCTAGATTGGAGAGGATGCTGATCTAGTTTGCTTCTTCACTCTCTCCAAAACCTTCCAAAGGCATAGTCCCTCGACATTCCACCTGAAAGCTCCATGGTGGATCTTCAAGGCTACCAGCATTTCTTTCCTCCTCTTCCTCCTTCAAAATCAATTCTTTTACCTGGTTACTTTGTTCACAGCTTTGATATTGTTTAGATCTATTATCTTAAAGTAAATTTAACATATATCTATCTTCTCAAAGCCTATAATCTAGATCTTGTTCTTAAAATGTTTCATAAGCATTGTAGATCTAGCTTTAGAGAAATCGTCCTTTTTGCATGGAATTTTAAAGAGAATTTGTAGCTTGCATGCATTAGATTTTTATTTTCTGTTATAAAAGATAAATCTAGCAATCAATGCACATCATATTGGCTGCCTAAAATGAAAGCCAAGATCCCAAGGAAAGCTTGCTTTCCTTGGTTCTCTTTTTACCTTTTTTAACTAGTTTTAATTTATTTTTTTGGGTTAAAAGTAAGCTGACCCAAAGGTACTTTTAGAGTGATTTTGGGCATATTTTAGTCTAATAAGCTTGCTGGTTTTTATCAGGTATAACAAAAAGAGGAGGAGCTGCTGTTCGAAAGTGACTTTTGGGCCTTCTGAATTTCCCCAGGGGTCTCCCTTTTTGACTGAAATCTTTAATTTTTGCACTTTGTAAGCTCTTGGTTTCATTCTGTATAAGAATCAAGAGGCATCATATTAGTTTGCTGATATTGTAATCGATGGTAATAAAAATAATTTTGAATAGGCTCTTTCGAGCCCATTCCCCATCCCCCCTGGGGGGATTTGCGTCCGTGTCATTTTTTGCTTTTCGTTCATCTTTTTTCAATCTAGCGTAGTACTAAACTGTAGGGTAGTATACTTTGATTTAAAATCAATTCCATATTCCATTTCTAATGGTTTCAAAGTAACTTTAGTACTTACCGCACGAGCCTCCTTTTGAACCGAAAGGTGAACAAAGGTTTGTTGTAGTCTAATTAGAAAATTGTGGTTTGGTTATCTTTTTATGTTTCATTTGCCATCATCATTTGTTTCAGTAACCATAATAAAATCAACCCCTCCTTGATTCCCCGATTGAGGTCCACTTGGACCGAAAGAGGTTCCTAGAGGGTTTTTTTTTAACAAGAACATCCATCTCAAAATTTACTAAAATTGACAAGACTCCGGTGTGTATGCTCTGCACTTGGCTGCGGTTCGTCCGATCAGTCAAGCTGTATCAAAATCATTTGAGTGACGAGTATAATTAGGATTCACTTTCCTAAATTGACAAACCATCAGGTGAAAATCCAACACCTAGATCAAACCATTACGGTGGAAAAATACCCAAAGGAAGCGAGAGCTTCTGAAAAGTGACCTCGGGGCGCCAATCTCTATCACACCCTAACAGGTGCGTTATGAACAATAGCCCCAAAGACTCCATTCAGCTCACATATTCCTTGCGGGTAGCTGTGAAGGTTTAGTTTTGGACATACTCCAAGTACTCTCGGGTATATCTGGAGTCCACCCCTTGGCCTAATTTTAATCAACTCATATTTTCACATTAACTTAAAACGTGCCTAAAGGCAATTGCAAAACATTTACTCCAAGCACATGCAAGTATATTGATTTCTTTTTGACTCCATTTTAAGGCACTGGCTATTTTCTTGTTATATATTTATATTGTGTCTCAGCATTGTGCTTTCATGTGCTCATTTTGTATCTTGTCATCTATGGTTGTTTATGGTTAAATTTCAAACTCCTAAGTAACTCATTCAGTTCAACATCACATTACTAAGTAATTTAGCCTTAGTAACTTAATAGGGTCTACCCCCCTTGGCTTCGTTAGGAGTTGAGCCTAAACGGAGGAGTCAAGAACAGAGTGACAACCTTGACTCGAGACTTGCCCTCAAGGACACACCGAGTGGCTTGAAGATTTCTGCCACGTGACCCAAGTGTGTGTAAGGCGGCAACAATGTTAAAGTAGGCTAAGGAACCAGGGTCCCATGTACAAGTGTGATCCATCACGTTGAAGTAGTGCAACAAGCTCCATCTTAAGTTGGGGTCACATGCTCAAGAGCTAACTGCCATGGTGACGTAACCGATATCTTATGTAGAGAGTCATTCCTAAACCTCAATGTGCTCCATCTAACACCCCATTGATGACACCTAAGCTCCACGAACCTTCACTTTCCCATGATGGTCATGTGGATTCAAGTAAGTATACTTGTACAACACAAACAAATCCTCCATATAACAGTGAAATGATGGATCTAAGAGGAATTGTAGTACTAAGAAATGTACTGGAAATTGATAGGAACCAATTGTTGTTGTCTTTTCTCCACAAGTTTATCTTTATATGCACTAGTAGAGTCATAAAAAAGATGGAAGTAGTTGTCTTCCCAAAAATTACAATTACCCATATAGCAATCCTCATAAGCATCTTCTAAATCATACCATGCATATCGTTTTTGGTTATGCTCTTTAATGATGAAATAATATGTGATAATAATAACACAATCCTCCAATTAAAAAAAATCCTCCTTAAATTTACTCATTGTCTACTGCATAGATTTAAAATTTGAATGCATATCTTGTAAAGCTTTTGCAAGCCACATTTGTCTGTCCCATGGCATAGTCCACCACCTTTCCATTCTTCAATTTCGTGAGGGTTTGAGGGAGAAACTTTGAAAGGGATACAATGTATTGGATATTAGTTGGAAATATGCCATATAATATGCTAGATGAAAGCCTTGGAAATGCTCTATTTAATGGCACTGATTTGGATGCAATGTGATCACCCTGTCAAAATCTATGCCCCCTATAAGATCCACAACAATCATTAAAAACCCTAAAAAATAACAAATTTCAAATGGCAATATCTCTTTCATATAGACTTTTATTTGAGCATTTCTTTGAAATTGCATATGTTTTCGAGAGGAACTTAGATCTACAATCAATTTTACAAATTCTATAAAAAATTACTCAAAAATGGAATTGAGTGTTGTGGCCCTCTTTTTCTCTTTGAAAACTTACAAAATAGAAGGAAAAACAATCTTTGTTGCGTGGCCCTGGGAAGTGCTATGATATCATTTGTTGTATACAATAGATATTGAAATGAAATCACAAAAATGATATCAAGAATTCCCCACACTATATTAATATCAAAACCCTCGAGGTAGGGCAATGCCTTACAACTGACCCTTTTATGAAAGGAATCCACTCATGTTCACTTGCCTCTTAAGATTGGACGATCTCTCTATAGCTAACTCCAATTACCACATTTTTCCATACATGATTCATAAGGAAGATTTCATCTTTAGTTATAGATCATAAGAGAACTCTAACCATAACAACCTCCTAACTACCTAACGAACCTTCTTTAATGAGGTCCCGTTAAATTTAATTCAATAATAACTACCATAGTAAACGTTATTTAATAATAACAAACTTAGTGTACCTAGTATTACTCTAATGGGCCCTTCGGCTCCTGTTTACATCCCTAGGGAGGATCATAACAATAATAATAGACAACTTAGACTTAACTTGGTCCAAGTTTGAGATGGCATCGAGAAGTATAATAAGATAAAGTTATAAATAGATATTAAAATGGGAAGAAAAAGTTACCTTTTGTATCCAAGCAACATTAATATTCATTTTTTCCCGATGTATATACAACCTAAAGTAATTGAATATTGAATGCGATATTTGGGCTTGGATTTTGATTGGTACACATTGCTATAAAGTTATTTTTTCTCAAGGTTTAGCTGTGAATGTTGTCCTTCAACAAAGTTTGTGAGAAATAATTGGGCATTATAAGATGTCACTAATGCATTTCTAGTGAAAATGAACATGTTGTAGGAAGACATTGTGTCAAAGCTAGCACAAAAACCACCATTTATAATTGAGTTGAATTTGTTCAATACTTCCAAGCATCCCTTCAACAAGAGAGTGAAGACGTGATAAATGAAGAATATTTTTTTTCGGAATTGGCAATGTCTTGGTGACATTAAAGCCAAAAATTCATAATAATGTTTTGGAATGCCAAATTGTCAATTTAATGATGTTATGATGAGGAAACGCTCTCTCCACAGTTTGATATATAAATAAAATCTTTTTATTTTATTTTATTTTCAAATTCAAACATTGATATGTTTATAAGTTATAGAAGAGCGATATTAATTCAAAAGCTTGGAACTCTAATTAGTTCAAACTTTCCACCTACATAGTTGAGAGTATCAAAACCTTTCTAAATGATGTGAAATAGTATCTTTGGCATAAAAATATTTTTAAAGAATTTATACGTTTATTAATATAATACTAATTAGGCTTGAATATGAATGGGGTAGGGTATGTACACTTTCGTAAACTTTAACAACTAAATTATTGCAGGGAGAGGGTCCTTGTCCCACAAACAAAGGGGTCTTATACATTATATGAATTGGATCAATATATATTTTGTCATCTATTTTGGTGCTTTATGGGTGGAAATATTGGTTGAATTGGCTTGCAGGGCCCATTTTAGGGGCATGTCTCACCTTTTAGATTTGGGGTAAAAAAACTCTCCAAAACCTTCCAAAGCCATTTTGAGGGATTAAATGGCATTTTTGGTCTTGATTGTACATAAAAACTAAAATTCCATATTCCACAAACCAAAACCTTTCCAATGGTGCAAGAATTGCCTCAATCGGAGTTCGTTTGAGGAAGTTATGCCTCTTGTAAGTTGGCCTATTCAATTGACCACCATGGTATCAAGTGGATTCCACGTCAGCTCTCATTACCCACACATGTGGAGCTAGTCACATGTGGACTTTCAAGAACATTCTAGTGGGTCCAAAACCTTAATTGGGAGTTTTGGCATGTACAAGCCCTAAAACTAACCCTGGACGACTATCAAGCTATGTTAAATACCAGACTATTAGGAGGAGAATGGGTTCTATTATGATTATGTTATTGTATTGTTCCATGGTTGAACAACACTAAGGGAGTGGATATTAGAGAAAAATAGAGGAAGTAGGAGATATTGTGGTAGTCGTGCAGACCACAGTGCTAAAGGTAACTCTATAATGAGTACCACTTTCTTTGTATTTGCATTGCATATTAGAGAAGAAAAGAGCAAGGCATAGTCCTCACGTCTGACTGAGTTTTTCTTCATAATGAGTTTTCCCAAGGTATATTGTGTTATTTGTGGATGTATTATTTTACTCTACTCATTTTTTTTCTTTCTCAGTTTTAGTTTTTAAATCATTACGTGGAATTCATCTAACGCAATGAATTAAGTTGTAAGATTTGTTGTGGTGAATTGTTCCAATGGAATACCCACGACAATTTATAGATCATATTTGGGTTTTGTTGGAAATTGCAAGAGCTAGGAGTTGCCCAAATAAAGAAAAGGTTTTCCAACCCTAGCCATGGTGGATGATTTTGGAGAAGAATTGAAGGGTGAATATGACCAATGATTTAGAAAGCTAGAAATACAAGTCATTGATATTTCATGCAATATGCCAATCCTCTTGGTGACTCTAAAGAGAAAGTTTGGATCTTTTGGTGATTTTGGAGGCTCTAACTCAAAGATCAGATTAGAGGGGACATTGAGAGGCAAAGGCGACCCATAAAAGGAGTTGAGGAAAGAGCTAGAGAAAGAGCAAGCAAGTTCCAGTGCCATCGCCACTTCCCAACTATTATTTGGAAGCGAAAATGGATATTAAGCCCTACCAATATGAGATCGATACTTCAAAGTTGAATCATTGGTTGCAACAATTGGAGGTCTATTTTAGTATCCACAACATAGATTAGGAACAAAAGATTTCATTTTCTTAATTGAAATTAGAGGGCCATGCATTAACTTGGTGGAAAATTCACACGGAGGTACTTCGGCTGGAGGGTGATCTGTCAATAACTAAGTGGTGTTGGGATATTATAAACCCACTCCATACTTAGGATAACAGTATTTATTTATTATTGATTAATTTCCTATCCACTAGCCTAGATAGTTGTCATCCACTTGCACCACTTGGTCAACACTTGCCATATATACCCCAGGAGCGCCTTTATCCTGATTCTGGTGTTGAAATATTGTAACTTAAAAGAATATTCTATTGTATTTTATTATTGTAATTTATTTGGAGATGTTTTATTCCTTCGTCGGGATGTTGTTATTGTATTTTGTCATCATAGAGTCATAAGGTAAAACCTCTATTGTACGTCGGGTCGATAGAACCCTCCAGAAAGTAACATTATATTGTTTTGAGTCTTTCTAGGTAAGTCGACTCAGTTAAGTTTGTTGGGGTCGACCTAGTTAGGGAAAAAGTCAAGTGGAAGATAAAGTATAAATAAGAGTGATGTGCTCCTCATTTGGACACACACACGCACTCACTTGTTTAATGCGCATAGGAGAGAGAGAGAGAGATATTTGTAAGGGGAAAGAGCCCTTGTTTGTGGTTTTGTCCCTGCACTCTTGATCATCTATATTAAGGAAGTTTTGTTGGGTTTTCTTCCCCTAGAGGGTTTCTTAGGATAAATCAATGTCTATGTTGTGATTGTGTTTCTTTTAGTGATCATGTATATGCTATTGTTGTGAAATTGAATTGAATACTAATGTTATCTATCTTAACATATTGAATCTTAACATGGTATCAGAGTTGGCTTGAATAGGACAACTTTCACAAGGTGAAACTCTCTCTCTTCTCCTTTCGACAATAAATTAGAGTTTCTGTCAAAGTTGGAATTTTGGAAATCTAATTACATAGAAAGTTGCGCCTCCCTAGGCGCATCTATGGAGCCCTAGATCAAAATTTTTGAGTGGGTTGGATCTTCGAGAAAGTCAAACCCTAGTTTGACCTTGGACTAAAAAACCATAAAGCCAGAAAACTGCAGATCGGAATTTTGCAAGTCAATTTTGAGAGGTGAAAATTTGGAATCTCCAAAAACCATGTGTATCAGCCAATTCGCCTCAGTCAAGCGCATCTCCTGGTAAGGTTAGTTTTTCATTTTGATAAATTTGTTTTTTGGGTGACCTCTTGGATAAGATGGCCCCAGGCACTAAGCTTGAGGATAAGCTAGAAGGGATAGAGAATTTTCGAGCATGGAAATATAGGACTGGTCTCCTTCTTAGAGAGAATGATCTTTCCAAATACATCAAGGAAGAAGTTGTAGAACTTGAAGATGATGAAGCTAAGGAGAAGCACAAGAAGGATTTGATTAGGGCAATGGAGATCATTGTTGATTCTATCAAAGACCACTTGATTCATCAAGTGTCATCCAAGGAGACCCTAATGGAGATGTATGATGCCCTAGACAAAATATATGAAGGAAGAAACATTAATAGAAAGATGAATTTGAGAACGCAATTGAAGAGTATCATGATGTGCCAAGGAGAATCCATCCAAGACTACCATTAGAGGAATTTTGGAGTCTAAAATGGGCCTTATAAGAAAATGAGCCAATAATAAATTCTTGTGATTTGGAATTCAAGAACCAATAGAATTTCAATAAAATGAGTCAACCATAATGGTTGAGTTGATATATTTGTCATAAAAACACTACTTTTTTTGTTTGTATATTCAACATATCTTGCTATGTTTTTACTCAAATTTCGAGCGGGAGGGCTCGTTGGATGTGGAATTTAATTACCCATCCAACGAGTATCCACATGACATACTTTTGACGGACCCCGCTACCCCAAAATCATGAAATACTTGAAAAAATGTGATGATGATGTAGTGTTCTAAAGGGTTGGGCGCATGTTTGGCAGATCTTGGCGCTTTAGTTACAACACCATGAAAAACTTAACAGATCCATACAACATTGATTTCCACGCAACATGATGGCATGTAGATGAGGGCAAAGCAGTAGAATATAATATGGGGGGCATATCACTATTTATAGGCTTCCAATAGTGAGGGTGCATGCATGCATACATGCACTGGCTATAGATAGGATAAGATAAGGTTATTCTTTGAGTCCAGTTAAGGAATAAGTGTTGATCCCTAGGAAATAAGGCATTGTTGTGTGGCTTTGCTTTTATTAAAAGGTGCAGTTGACTTGAGGATAGTGGTGCATGCATGCCGCATGTCATCATCACATTTTTCAAGTATTTCGTGTTTTTGGGGTAGCAGGGTTCGTCAAAAGTATGCCGTGTGGGTACTTGTTGGATGCGTAATTAAATTCCTCATCCAACGAGTCCTCTCACTGAAAATTTGAGTAAAAACAATGGAAGATATGTTGAAAATACGAACAAAAAAGTAGTTTTTTTCTTTCTTCCTAAAAAAAAAATTATTTTATTATTTTCCTTAGGAGGCCCATTTTAGACTTCAAATTTCCTCTAATGTTCAGAAGGGTCTCCCAGTTCAAGGAGCAACTAAAATCCATTGGAGACTCCCTTGATGAAGATGAGCTAGTTACGTCTGCTCTCAATGGTCTCACTAGACCTTGGGATTCATTCATCGAGACTATGTGTGCCAGAAAGGAAAGCATGAAATTCAACATTGTATGGGAAGATTGCATCTAAGAGGAGGCTAGAGTAGCCAATATAGAAGCTCTAATTAAAGAATATGATCAATCCCTAGCCACCCATACCAAGAGAGGAAGAAGTCAATCTAAATTCAAGAAGGAAAGCCACACAGAGTCTCAACCTCCCAAGAAGTTCCAAAGGACAAGAGGAAACAATCCAAGAAGAAACTACTCCAACTTTTAATGTTTCAATTGTGACAAGGTAGGACACATTGCCAGAAACTGTCCATTGAAAAAAGAAGAATACAAGAAGAGGAACAACAACAAAATAAATCATGCACACCTAGCTGAAGATGAAGATGAAGAAGAAGAGGAAGGAGGACCTCTAAGAAAACAAGCAAAAGAATAAGATTCATAAGAGTATGTATTATTCTCTGCACTCTGGGTTTGTGTCACATGGAGAAGATACTTGACTTATTGATAGTGGCGCTTCAAAGCACATGACAGGACAAAAGAAAACTTTGTCAAAACTTGAAGAGAAGAACTCTCCTAAGAAGGTATCATTAGGAGATGACTATCAATACCATATCAAAGGAATTGGTGAAGCAAGCTACAAGCTTGATTCTGGAACCCCCATGAAGATGAAGGAAGTCTTATATGTACTAGGCTGAAGAAGAACTTACTTTCTATCTCAACATTAGATAAGAAAGGATATAGGGTTGTATTCATAAATAGACAAGTACTTATGTGGCCCAAAGGAAAATCAATTGAAGATGCAGTTGTCATTGGTGAAGAAGAAGAAGGCTTATATAAACTTAAGGGACATTCATAAACAACCCTTGTTCATGAGACCACTAGCCCAAGTGAATTATGGCATAGGAGGCTTGTTTACATTAACTACAAAGAACTACCCCATGTGAGCAAAGTAGTGACGGGTTTACTAGATTTGAAGATCGATTGTGAAGGCATTTGCAAAGGATGTGCAAGAGGAAAGAATATCAAGAATCCATTTCCGAAGAGTGAGACAAAGACTAAAGAATGGTGCTGCAGAAAGAAATCTTAGGACCATTATAAAAGCAATGAAGATAATGATACATGATCAAGATCTTTCAATGCATCTATGGGCTGAAGTAGCAAGGATGGCAGTTTATGTACAAAATAGATTATCCCATAGTGCCCTTGGATTCAAGACTTAAGAAGAAATGTTCACATGAAAGAAGCCTGAAGTGAGCCACCTCAAGATATTTGGTTGCTTAGTATATGTTCACATACCAAAAAAAAAGAGAACCAAGCTAGACCCTTCCGGAAAGAAGGGAATATTTGTTGGATACTGTGAAGTCTCCAAATCCTTCAGAATATACATTCTAGGATTCCATCACATGGATACTAGTAGAGATGTAACATTTGACGAAGAAGCAACTCTCAAGAAATTCAGAAAGTGCCAACATGAAGAAGTATATGCTGAAGTGTATGAAAAAGATGTACCTCCTAGAAATGTAGAAGCTGCACCCTCCCCTGAAGATGAAACACTAGAAGACCATGATATGCTAGAACCTCAAGAACCTCCTACTATGAATATGTCACGAAAGAGAAAGCCTACTTGGGAAAGAGAAATTATACAAGAAGCAAAGAAGTATGGAGCTCCATAAGGCTCCACAAGAGTAAGCAAAAATCCAAAGCCATTTTCTAGTTATGTGGCTTTGATGTGTGATCTTGTAAATCTAGAACCTACTAGTTATGAAGAAGATATACAGAAGAAAGAATGGGTAGAAGCAATGACGGAAGAATACCAATCAATAATGAAGAATAATGTTTGGGATATAGTTCCCAAACTAGAAGGAAAAAGTGTGGTATCTTCCAAGTGGATCTACAAGATAAAGCATGCATCTGATGGAATATTGAGAAATACAAGGCAAGGTTTGTGGCTAGAAGATTCTCCTAGAAAGAGGGAATTGATTATGAAGATACATTTGTGCAAGTAGCAAGGTACACTTCCATTAGAACTATCATGGCACTTACATCCATGATGAAGTGGAGCTTACTCCAGATGGATGTGAAGACAACTTTCTTGAATGGTGTTATTGAGGAAGAAGTGTACATAGTACAAACACAAGGATTTGAAGTTGAAGAAAGACAGAGTCATGCATGCAAGTTAAAGAAGGCTCCGTATGGATTGAAGCAAGCTCCTAGAGCTTGGTATGGAATGATAGATAAATATTTGACGAGCTTGGGATTTACCAAAAGTAAAGCTGAGACTGACCTTTATTTTAAGGTTATGGATGATAAAGCTGTCATATTATTGTTGTATGTGAATGACTGATTTTTGACAGGAAATGAGAAATAGATTTTAGAGTGAAAGAAGAAGCTCACTGAAGAATTTGAGATGAAAGACCTTGGATTGATGCACTATTTTCTAGGTCTGGATGTATGGTAGAACCCAGAAGGAATATTTCTCAACTAGGGAAAGTATGTTGTGGAAATCTTAAAAAGATTTGATATGTTGGAATGTAAAGCCATGGCCACACCCATGGATACCAACTTGAAGCTGTTAGCCGATGAATCGTCAGAGTTAGTGGATGTGACTCAGTACAAACAAATTATTGGGTCGTTGATGTATTTGACTAATACCAGGACAGATATATGCTTTACTGTGAACACCCTGAGTCAACATCTAGTTAATCCTAGACGTGTTCACCTGGTAGCTGCAAAGCATGTGATGAGGTACCTAAAAGGTATGATAGAATTTGGTTTATACTATACTGGAGATATTTACTATAGATTGTATGATTATAGAGATGCAGATTGGGCTGGAAATGACTCAAATAGGATGAGCACCTCAAGTGGATGTTATTGTCTGGGATCCTCCATGATCTCATGGTTTAGAAGGAAGCAGTCCAGTGTTGCTCTCAACACAAGAACAACTGAAGCAGAGTATATAGCAGCTTGTTCTGCTAGTTGTGAATGTAGACACTGAGAGGGGGGGGGGTGAATCAGTGTAAAGCAATTTTTACAATTTTCCTTGACCTGTCACACTTAACTACCAATTCATCATTTCATTATTCTACCAATCTCATAATCATTTCATAAACTTCATCAGATCATAGCATTTAACTCATCAAGAACCATAACACAGAAGAACACCACACCATATAAATTTGTAATATTTTTATATTAGTTTTGGTTCGGCTACAACCATTAGGTAAAATCAGCACCTACTGATACATAGAGCACCTACTCTGCATCCAGGACCCTGCCTGGTTTTCTTAGACCTTGCTAAGAAGGGTTTGAGGTATCCTAACCTCAAAAGCAAGACAAGCTTGCTTTTACAATACGGTGTACTTGTGTCACACAAGAAATATCTGTCACATCAAAGCTGCTCATCTTCTCTGCTCATCACATCAACTGTTTGTCAATCTGCTCAACACTGCTGCAATAGTCTTCTCAATCTTATCTGTTCATCTTCTGCTGGTCGACACTATTCATCACTGCTAGTCAATCTTTGCTGCTGGTCATCATCAACGCTGCTTATCATCTCTGCTCAGCACACATCAACTCTGCTCGTCCAAAACTGTTGGCCAATCAGCTCATCAACAGTTGCTCATTCTGATCATCTGCTCTACTGCTCAAGGATCATGCCAATCACATCTACTCTGCTCTTATGCTTAGTAAGTAGTGCATGTCAAAACTCATACCTTGACTGCGGATAACTTCAGACTTTATGCTACCAGACATAACTCATTTCTAACTCAATAACAATCAATTCTGAAGATATTCAATCAGTGTATGACTTGACAAGACATAGGAGTTGTATCATCACTATGCAGACAATATTGTTCACTCACTTCACATAAACCACTGCTACAAAATCTACTGAAAAGATCCACATACTGCTGCTACCTCTGGACTTTTTACTTCATCACAATTTTTGCGATATCAGGGCTTGACCACAATGCTGTAGCATATCCTTTTAAGAACTTCACCCAAAACTGGACTCTGCAATTTCTGGGTATTAGCCTTGGACTTGGAAGCAACAAAAGTTGATCTGTGGAAGAAATTCGGGCCTGTCTACATGCTGAGAAAGACTTCATCCAAATCCCAGGTCTGAACTATGAGCTTCAAAGTTCAAACCTTGTCAAATCAGTCTGTGTATTCTCTATTCAAACTGTGAGACTGTCCAAAGAAGGCAGCAGTAAAACTGTAGATGATTTCCAATCTCAGACTAGTCAGCAGTCAATTTCACTCATCCATTACATCATTACAACTTTGTCCACAATTGAATCATCCTCTTGTCATCATTTTGCCTGTACATTCATATTAATTCTGTCCACAACACAACATGTCATTGCCACTGCCCTATTTCCATTCTGTCGATAAACTCTACATTGTCCATATGCACATCAAATCAACCAGTCTGTCCAAGCTTCATTATGCCCGACATTTTTCTCATTCTTTCCATCAAATTACTTATACTGCTGCTCAGAAATCAGATATAAAAGGTCTTCATCATGCTGCTATTATGTCATCAACTAAGCACCAAGTCTTCATCAATCCACTCAACACATGCTGTTCACAATCAACCTGTCATTATCTCCTCAGACTCCCGACAAAAGAAACCATTGCTGCTGCCTTCAAGCTTTCATGCTTGAATTTCTGGACTATCACAAAGATGACAAGGAAGGCTGTTACTGCTGTCTAAAAACTTAGTCAATTTGCTGCTCCTTCATGAAGAACTCAGGTCTGCAATCTCTCTCTGCTTTTTGAACAGTTTACACCAACAAAAACTCGCAGAGGTTACAGTAGTGACCCAAGAGACATAGGCCTGTGGAAAAGATTCGGATCTGCTTCACAGTCAGCGAAGTTCCTCAGACAAATCTCAATTCAGAGCACTCCTGTACTCCCACGAAATCTCCAAATACATTGCTCCCACGAATTAAAAAAAATTCCTTGACTGCTCCCACGAAATTTCATTCTATTCTGCGACTGCCACTACAGAGTTCGTCCTTCAACTGAGGATGACTGCTATAGAGACGTTTTTCTAAATGATAACTCCAAAATCGGGCTGCTACAGGAAAAGAAAAATATCTAGTCTTCAAGCAAAGCCAAGTAAATAATTGTTACGACACTCAATGCAACTTCTCTAAGCCTGTAAATGATGCATGGGACTGTCTGTGCGCCCTCCACAGAGAACTCAGCTGAACAATACTAGTGGATCAGCAAAAATGTGTTACTATAGCAGAGAGATAGTGGTCACTCCTTCAAATCGTGGTATTCTCCTTTGATTTCTCCCACGGAAGTGACTGGAGTAATACTGTGTCAGCCCTTCCTAGTCACACAGTCCTCTTCTTTGATGGATGTGCCCTCTTCTTCACACTATGTTCAATAGCTGTGCCCTCTACAGCGAATGAACTCTTCATCCTCAAGTGCACCCTTAGTAGACGACCAATAACCACTAGAAAAATTCCATTCTAAAACTCAGATCTGAAATAAATATAAATTCTCTTCACGGCAATGAAAAATAAAGAGAAATCTAAGATGATCATAGATTTGATGCCCACGATTTTTCTAACCAACAGAGAGTGTGCCCTCGTGTAAACCCAGGAAACTCGTCCTCTCTCTTCCTTGTTTGCCTATGAAATCTCTGCTTCACATACAGATCTGAAGATGAAAAGGAGTGTAATAAGAAAATAATCAACATAATGCCTCCTTTAAAAATCTCAGTCAATAGCCCACGTGTTTCCCAAAAATTTCCTTTGCTGTTCTGCGGTTGCCTCAGAGCTCCACCAAAAATTTCCTCAGTTCAGCGAAATTTCCACAGTAGCTGCTCCCACAAATTTTACCTCAGTGCTCCACGAATTTTTCCTTGCAAAAATGAATACTTTGAAAGGGGTATTTATACACTTTTTGCACCACGTTTTGCTGAGCCGACTTGCTCTTTTTTTAATTTATTTTATTAAAAAAAAATTTAATGTTTTGAGCCGACTTGTATTGGGGCCGACATGCTATTGAAAAAATATTTTAGATTTGGAGCCGACTTAGCAATTCAATATTTTATTTTTTATTGTGTGGGCCGACCTGACATAATCTTCTTTTGTCTTTGTCATGCATACTTCAAAGTTAATTTTAGAGCTGGTCCATATTCAAAGATTCACAAACTTGTTCATCAACACATCAAAGACTCCATATACTTCAAGAGCTCCAACAAGGGATTCAAGGGTTATGCCACATCATACAAATGACCTACCTTGCCTTCACCATTCCTTCAAGGTTCCAAAGGCTTCTTCATCAGGAAAGAGGCATCATGGGCTTCTTCAACGTCTACCAGGGCTTCAAGACCATCTCTAGGGTCTTCTGCATCATCAGCAAAGTGGTGGCATCAATGACATCAAGACCATGTTGGCATCAATGACAATTTCATCAACAATCTCCCTCTTTGTCATTGATGACAACAACTCATGCTCCCCCTATGAGCATGCTCCCTTTTTTGTCTTCATCTCTCCCTTTGTTTTCATTTCTCCCCCTTTGGCATCAATGGCAAAGGGTGTCCACATACCTGTGACTGAAATCTCTGATCACTGCTGACTGCTCCCCCTGTCAATATGCACAATCCTAGGACCTGTCTCTATGCTTGGAGTAACCATCCTTTCTCCTTTGAGTTCATTCTCCAGCCTCATGAACTCAAGGTGTGCTAAGGTCTTTGAGAGACCTTACACTTGGCTTGCCATACGGCAGCCATCCTCCCTGCTCTGATCAGCTTCTCCTATCTGCAACTGCTCGGTCTTCCTCGTCCATACCTGCTTCTTGACATCTGTTCTTTGAGCATTTGTTCCTTCATTTGTACTGGCTTTCCTTGATGAGTTGTCTAGGTAACTTTTCAAGGATTGTTTTCGTGTACTCCAACAATCTTGAGCTTTGTGCCCAAGGCCACTGCAGTTATAGCATCTCATCGTACAACAATGTGCAGCAATGTGGACGACATTGTTGCATGACCAACATCTGACTGAGCTGTTGGAACTTCCAACACTTCTTTGATCAACTTCATTTCTCCATGCTTGAGAGTGTCCTTGACTGTAGACATTTGTCTTCTGATCTTCAAATCTTCTTGGTGATGTGTATGGAGTATTCCTTCTTGCTTGACTTCTTTGACTGGCACATTCATGTGCTTTGTGTCCAAACCCACTACAGGTGTAGCATCTCAATGTGTGACATGTGGCAGCAACATGTCCAACATCTAACCGAGTCATTGGGGCTTTCAGCCCTTCTTCTTCCATAGAACCTACAATCCATAGCCTTATGACCAAAGTTAGAACAATAATAACAATAACCATTGAAGCCACTTTCATACCTGGGTCTTGTAGTTGTTTCCTTTATGAAGTTGCTTTGATGAACATACCTAACTCCTTGTTTCATCTTTGAACTTCCAAAGTCCTTGTTGACATGTGCAGGTGCATGGGGATCAGCTTTGGACATTGATGGACCTGCTTCTGGAGTCTTCAGAGACCAAGTGTCATCTTCAGATTTTTCTTTGTTCTTGTTGTAACCAAGACCATTTTTGTCGAGTGGAGATCTTTGGCAATCTAAGATCTTATCTAGGATAATTGAACTGTCCTGGAGCTTGACAGAGTTGCGGGTGAACTTCTCATGATGCTTTGATTTTTCAATCTTCTTTCTGAGATTGACAATCTTAAACTCATGCTTCTGATTTGTCACTTCTTTTTCTTCTAATTGATCTCTTAATGCTTCTTCTATTCTCTTGGCTTCTTCTAGCTGATTTTTTAGATCAAGATTTGCCTCTCTTGCTTCTTCAAGTATTTTTGAATCTTTATTATGGTTCTTTTGTTCTAGGGTTAGATCGATCAAATCAATTTTTAGCTTTTCTTTTTCTACTTCCTTTTCCTTCAGCAATTTCAGCCAACCTACTCCTTCATGCTTAAGTTTCTTAAGAAACTCCTTTAGTTCAACATTTTGCTTTTGGAGATTATCCATATAATCAAAGGTTGTCGTCCTAAACATCTTGTAATCAGATTGATTAAGATCAACTTTGTTCAAGAACCAATCAGCTCTGAGATCTATGTTGCATACATAGTTTATAATTCTCTGTTTAGCTTTCAACATTGCTTCATCATCATCTGCAAGAACTTTCTTAATTTCATCACACAAGCTATCATAATCACAAGAGATCATACCTTTACTGGAGTCCTCTTCTTGTTTGAGCTCTTCTGGGGGCTTGTCTTCTGATTCCTGATTTGTCTTTTCGGGTTCTGGTCTCGCCTTCTGATACTCCCTTTCTAACTTGAACCATAGGTATTTTGCTGAAGTGTTCTCTCCTACACTTTCCTTCACTGAGCTGGGATGTCCATCCATGAGGAAATTCAAGGCTGTAGTGTTTTCCTTCTTCGCTTCCTTCTATACAGCTGGTTTTCCTTTCTTGTTTGATGGAGCGGGTGGATTGATGACAATTTCCCAAACACCAAACTTCTTTAGATAAGCTTTCATTTTTCTCCTCCAGCTGAAATACTCTGCAATATCCAGTACTGGCATGTCATTGCTTGATGACTCTTTCTTTTCCTCCATTGTGTCTAAAGATGTCCTTCAAGCTTGCTAGGATCGTGACGAGGGCCGACTCTGATACCAATTGTAGACACTGAGAGGGGAGGGTGAATCAGTGTAAAGCAATTTTTACAATTTTCCTTGACCTGTCACACTTAACTACCAATTCATCATTTCATTATTCTAGCAATCTCATAATCATTTCATAAACTTCATTAGATCATAGCATTTAACTCATCAAGAACCATAACACAGAAGAACACCACACCATATAAATTTGTAATATTTTTATATTAGTTTTGGTTCGGCTACAACTGTTAGGTAAAATCAGCACCTACTGATACATAGAGCACCTACTCTGCATCCAGGACCCTGCCTGGTTTTCTTAGACCCTGCTAAGAAGGGTTTGAGGTATCCTAACCTCAAAAGCAAGACAAGCTTGCTTTTACAATACAGTATACTTGTGTCACACAAGAAATCTCTGTCACATCAAAGCTGCTCATATTCTCTGCTCATCACATCAACTGTTTGTCAATCTGCTCAACACTGCTGCAATAGTCTTCTCAATCTTCTCTGTTCATCTTCTGCTGGTCAACACTATTCATCACTGCTGGTCAATCTTTGTTGCTGGTCATCATCAACGCTGCTTATCATCTCTGCTCAGCACACATCAACTCTGCTGGTCCAAAACTGTTGGCCAATCAGCTCATCAACAATTGCTCATTCTGATCATCTGCTCTACTGCTCAAGGATCATGCCAATCACACCTACTCTGCTCTTATGCTTAGCAAGTAGTGCATGTCAAAACTCATACCTTGACTATGGATAACTTCAGACTTTATGCTACCAGACATAACTCATTTCTAACTCAATAACAATCAATTCTGAAGATCTTCAATCAGTGTATGACTTGACAAGGCATAGGAGTTGTATCATCACTATGCAGACAATATTGTTCACTCACTTCACATAAACCACTGCTACAAAATCTACTGAAAATATCCACATACTGCTGCTACCTTTGGACTTTTCACTTCATCACAATTTCTGCGATATCAGGGCTTGACCACAATGCTGTAGCATATCCTTTTAAGAACTTCACCCAAAACTGGACTCTGCAATTTCTGTGTATCAGCCTTGGACTTGGAAGCAACAAAAGTTGATCTGTGGAAGAAACTTGGGCCGGTCTACATGCTGAGAAAGACTTCATCCAAATCCCAGGTCTGAACTATGAGCTTCAAAGTTCAAACCCTGTCAAATCGGTCTGTGTATTCTCTATTCAAACTGTGAGACTGTCCAAAGAAGGCAGCAGTAAAACTGTAGATGATTTCCAATCTCAGACTAGTCAGTAGTCAATTTCACTCATCCATTACATCATTACAACTTTGTCCACAATTGAATCATCCTCTTGTCATCATTCTGCGTGTACATTCATATTAATTCTTTCCACAGCACAACATGTCATTGCCACTGCCCTATTTCCATTTCGTCCATAAACTCTACGTTGTCCATATGCACATCAAATCAACCAGTCTGTCCAAGCTTCATTATGCCCAACATTTTTCTCATTCTTTCCATCAAATTACTCATACTGCTGCTCAGAAATCAGATATAAAAGGTGTTCATCATGCTGCTGTTATGTCATCAACTAAGCACCAAGTCTTCATCAATCCACTCAACACATGCTGTTCACAATCAACCTGTCATTATCTCCTCAGACTCCTGACAAAAGAAACCATTGTTGCTGCCTTCAAGCTTTCATGCTTGAATTTCTGGACTGTCACAAAGATGACAAGGAAGGTTGTTACTGCTGTCTGAAAACTCAGTCAATTTGCTGCTCCTTCATGAAGAACTCAGGTCTACAATCTCTCTCTGCTTTTTGAACAGTTTACACCAACAAAAACTCGCAGAGGTTACAGTAGTGACCCAAGAGACATAGGCCTGTGGAAAATATTCAGATCTGCTTCATAGTCAGCGAAGTTCCTTAGACAAATCTCAATTCAGAGCACTCCTGTACTCCCACGAAATCTCCAAATACACTGCTCCCACGAATTAAAAAAAATTCCTTGACTGCTCCCACGAAATTTCATTCTATTCTGCGATTGCCACTACAGAGTTCGTCCTTCAACTGAGGATGACTGCTATAGAGACGTTTTTCTAAATGATAACTCCAAAATCGGGCTGCTACAGGAAAAGGAAAATATCCAGTCTTCAAGCAAAGACAAGTAAATAATTGTTACGACACTCAATGTAACTTCTCTAAGCCTGTAAATTTTGCATGGGGCTGTCTGTGCGCCCTCCACAGAGAACTCAGCTGAACAATACTAG
This sequence comes from Pseudotsuga menziesii, assembly GCA_001517045.1. NCBI lineage: Eukaryota > Viridiplantae > Streptophyta > Pinopsida > Pinales > Pinaceae > Pseudotsuga > Pseudotsuga menziesii. The sequence goes on along the minus strand of LPNX010810431.1, from coordinate 158,140 downwards.
TGGATCAGCAAAAATGTGTTACTATAGCAGAGAGATAGTGGTCACTCTTCTTCAAATTGTGGTATTCTCCTTTGATTTCTCCCATGGAAGTGACTGGAGTAATACTGTGTCAGCCCTTCCTAGTCACACAATCCTCTTCTTTGATGGATGTGCCCTCTTCTTCACACTATGTTCAATAGATGTGCCCTCTACAACGAATGAACTCTTCATCCTCAAGTGCACCCTTAGCAGACGACCAATAACCACTAGAAAAATTCCATTCTAAAACTCAGATCTGAAATAAATATAAATTCTCTTCATGGCAATGAAAAACAAAGAGAAATCTAAGATGATCATAGATTTGATGCCCATGATTTTGCTAACCAGCAGAGAGTGTGCCCTCGTGTAAACCCAGGAAACTCGTCCTCTCTCTTCCTTGTTTGCCTATGAAATCTCTGCTTCACATACAGATCTGAAGATGAAAAGGACTGTAATAAGAAAATAATCAATAGAATGCCTCCTTTAAAAATCTCAGTCAATAGCCCACGTGTTTCCCAAAAATTTCCTTTGTTGTTCTGCGGCTGCCTCAGAGCTCCACCAAAAATTTCCTCAGTCTAGCAAAATTTCCACAGTAGCTGCTCCCACAAATTTTACCTCAGTGCTCCACGAATTTTTCCTTGCAAAAATGAATACTTTGAAAGGGGTATTTATACACTTTTTGCACCATGTTTTGCTGAGCCAACCTGCTCTTTTTTTAATTTATTTTATTAGAAAAAAACTTAATGTTTTGAGCCGACTTGTATTGGGGCCGACATGCTATTGAAAAAATATTTTAGATTTGGAGCCAACTTAGCAATTCAATATTTTATTTTTTATTGTGTGGGCCGACTTGACATAATCTTCTTTTGTCTTTGTCATGCATACTTCAAAGTTAATTTTAGAGCTGGTCCATATTCAAAGATTCACAAACTTGTTCATCAACACATCAAAGACTCCATATACTTCAAGAGCTCCAACAAGGGATTCAAGGGTTATGCCACATCATACAAATGACCTACCTTGCCTTCACCATTCCTTCAAGGTTCCAAAGGCTTCTTCATCAGGTAAGAGGCATCATGGGCTTCTTCAACGTCTACCAGGGCTTCAAGACCATCTCTAGGGTCTTCTGCATCATCAGCAAAGTGGTGGCATCAATGACATCAAGACCATGTTGGCTTCAATGAAAATTTCATCAACAGTGAATCCATATGGATTCAAAATTTGATGTCAGGTCTATTTGTAATTCTATGTGGCAACCAGAGTTGTATAAAGATGTCGAAGAACCTAGTGTTCCATGACAAATCAAAGAACATAGAAATCCAATATTTTTACAAATGAAATATGGTACAGAAGGGAGATATAAAACTCCAGTGTGTGAGCATTGATGAGCAAGTTATTGATGTGTTAACTAATCCTTTATATTGAGTGAAGTTTGAATACTTCAGTGACAAGCTTGGTGTGGTTCGAAAGGACCTTCCTCGAAAGGGGGAGTATTGATGATGATGTTGTAGTGGGATTGTATCATCCCTGGACATTAGTCCTAAAGTGATCCACATAATTTTGTCTCTGTGATGTGGTTGGGATTGTATCATCCCTGGACATTAGTACTAAAGTGATCCACAGACTTTTGTCTCCGTGATGTGGTTGGAATTGCATCATCCGCAGACATTAGTCCTAAAATGATCTGTAGAATTTTGTCTCCGTGATGTGGTTGGGATTGTATAATCCCTCGACATTAGTCCTAAAGTGATCCTAAAACTTTTTTCTGAGATATGTAGTTAGGATTGCATCATCTTTGGACTTATGTCCTAAAATGAGAGGGATTGATCATCTCGTAATTGGACCATGTGTGTTGCAGGTTATGTTGCTACAAATGATGTTCTTGCTGATAGAAAGATCAAGTGTTGCTGTAGATGATTGAGTGACCGACTGCTGCAGAATATGAAGACTCAGTGTTGTAGAAGATGATGCTCCAGTATTGAAGATATTGAAGATGTTCCAGTTGCTGATGTTGTTGAATAAAACTTCCAATGATTTATAGATGTATCACCTTGATGCTGTTGATGATGCTCTCTCTCCTTGTTCCTACATTTGATGTTGTTGATGATCTCTCTCCTTGTTCCTACAGTTGATGTTGATGATGATGCCACTCTCCTTGCTCCTACAATTGATGCTGCTACTGTCAGTAGAATACCCTTCTCATTAAGGGGGAGTGTTGAAATATTGTAACTTCAAAGAATATTCTATTGTATTTTATTATTGTAATTTATTTGGAGATGTTTTATTCCTCTGTCGGATGTTGTTATTGTATTTGGTCATCATAGAGTCATGAGGTAAAACCTTCGTTGTAATTTGGGTTGATAGAACCCTCCAAAAAGTAATATTATACTGCTTTGAGTCTTCCTAGGTAAGTCGGCCCAGTTAAGTTTGTTGGGGCCGACCTAGTTAGGGAAAAATTCAAGTGGAAGATAAAGTATAAATATGAGTGATGTGCTCCTCATTTGGAAACACACACTCACTTGTGTAATGCACATAGGAGAGAGAGAGAGAGATATCTGCTAGGAGAAGGAGCACTTGTTTGGGGTTTTGTCCTTGTGCTTTTGATCATCTATTATGAAGAAGTTTTGCTGGGTTTTCTTCCCCTAGAGGGTTTGTCAGGATAAATCGATGTCTATTTTGTGAGTCTGTTTCTTTCGGTGATCCTGTATATGCTATTGTTGTGAAATTTAATTGAATACTAATGTTATCTATCTTTGCATACTGATTCTTAACATCTGGTTAGATACTCCCCACTTTATTGACTACCAGATTTAGTAACTACACCTTCTTGTAGATTTTGACTTTATCCCTATTTATTTCGGCCTTTCAGTGGATAAGGTAAAGCTAGTAAACTAGGAAACTACTATCTTTTGTTGCCAACCCATCCTCCATGATTTTCTCTCCAAATTCTAACATTAACATGTTTTTCCATCACTCATGACAACCCACTCATGATTTAGCTAATTCATGAGGTCCTTGAAAGAGTTGGAAAGTGCTTTAGCCACCTATGGGGTTTTTTATAATTAGTAAGCATGATTTATGAGCTAACATTGGTTGTCTTCTAGCAACTCAATTTTCCTTTATAAATATGTATTACTATTGTAATAATCAATCAATTATTCATTGTTCACTTCTTCATGTGATTCGGTCTCTTTATTTTTTCTCTCTATTTTCCTTGTGCATGCTTGTGAGAATTATCTTGTAGTTAGATCTACATCCTATGCTTCTTCTCAGCATTAAGTCTCTATTTCTTCATAGCATTAGAGATGCTATTTCTACATGGTATAAGAGATCACAGGTTATAAAGTTCATATCACAAGGTTTATTAAGGTCTATAGAGTTGAGGAGCTATCAGTTCTCTACATCAGAGCACATCTAGTCTCCTATTCCTCTCTGAAGAAGAGCTTGAATTGAGATTACAAGATTTTCTCATAGTTTTTATTTGTTCAGGTTGTAGAGAGTATATTCTTGAGCGCATCAACTTCTTAGTATGTATTCCTCTTCGACTTTGATCTTGACTCCCTTCAACTATCATGAATGGAAATCCAAAATTGGCATTCTATTGCGTAGTAAGGGACTATAGAGAGTTACTCTAGCTTTGGAGAATGATCCTAATGCTATTGTTGAGAAAGCTAAGTGGCATAATAGGTTGGGTGAAGCCTATGGTTTTCTTTACCTCTTTATTTTTCCTGATCTATCTAGATGGTTTGACCACTCCAAACCAAGTATGGACCAAACTTGAGTCTCTCTTTGGAGTACAAGATGAGATAAGAGCGCATCAGTTGGAGAATGAGTTATTTTCATTGAGTCCAAGTAGTTTCAATTCCATTGAATGATTCTTCACCAAATTCAAGTTACTTGTTCTATTTCTCATGCAATGTGGTATTGAGAAGAAGGAATATCAGTTGATTCTTTCCATTCTATCAAAATTGGGTCCTGAATACTCAGTTTTTATGCCTACTTTTCATGCTACTAGGCTTTCTATTTCTAGTTGGAAAATGCCTTCTTTGAGGACATTCTTTGATTTACTAACAAAGGAGAAAGATAAATTGATCCATATGGGTTCTCTTAGATCCTCCAAGGGAAAGGTTATTCTCTCATAGTTCAAGGAAGCAAGAATGAAATATCAAAAGAAAAACAAATAGTGAAAGCCAAAGTCAGATAATGAAGATGAAAGTTCGAAGCCTACTGATGAAGGTTCAATGAAGGAAGTCAAGAAGTAAGGGAGCACATCCAAGTGTTCTTATTGTAGCAAGGGATTCCATCCTGAGAAGAAATATTTCAAGAATAAGATGGAAATCATGTCTTAGCTACTTGAGAATCATAACATTGAAGTTCCAGATGAGTGAGAGAAGCCTATTGAATCCTCAGATCATTGCCATAGTGCGTAGTTCCAAGGTGATATGAACTATGCCTTGAGTGCCAGAGTTAAATACTTTCCTCATATATCTGATATAGATTAACTTTCTAATAAATCGGAATCAGAAACATCAGTTTCTTTCTTGAATAATCCACTTATCAGTATCCTAGATTCATCTCCCAATACTTGTGATTTTTCACTAGATCCTGACTTGTCCTTAAGAAACGTTTCCCCACTTCATTCAAATGATAATAATTCTGATTTAGAATCATATTTACAGACTGATATGCATGTTATGACATCATCCATACTATCTACCATACCTTTGAATACTCCTAAGACTATACAAATCCCAAGTTCACTAGTTGATTCCTCATTGGTTTCTTATGCAATGTTACTTATATTTAATGGTTTCAAGTCTTATAAATTTTTCATTGGTTGGTTATCCACGACCTTATTCATCGTTGGACTTATCTTACACATGTTTGGATTTTTTCTAAACACTTATGGTTCAGATCTCAAGTCCATACATGATTCATATTTTTACACTCATTAGTTTTCCCCAGTTGCCCAAACGTTTCCTACTCCAGCCCTATGTCCTCATGGAGACACTGAACCTTTGGTATTTGCTGCTCCATATAATAATATTTCTGATATACAAGAGTCTTTTCTGCCTCATTTCAGATTTGGGAATGTGCTACATCAGTTTGGAAGGAAGATATGTGATCAACATCACCATTTTGCAGCTATACAAGGAACTGATTATGTAGTTGATTGTCTTAATTTTTATACTCTTTGGGAAGGAGTATGGACATAATTCTTTTCCTTTTCAGATTGTGTTTGCATATCATAGTTTGTTAGCAGCAAGAAGGATTTAGATAATGCTCCTACTTCATCAGATGATGAGATACAATGAGTCTCTCCTCTTCTTTCTTGTAGATTCTACACTCTAGCGCATGATCATATAGTTCACAATTTCTTCATCAAAGTCCTTCACCAGAAGAAGTTCATTCAACTCATTCAAGTGAAGATAAAGACATCGAAGACATGTTAGTCAAATTTTGTGCCTTGTCCTTTCTTGAGGGAGGATTTCCCCCATGTGTTTTTTCCTCTTTCCTCAGTTCTTTAGACATTAATAATTGTAAAGGGTGATCGTAGTCTCCTTGCTCGAACCATTAGAGGAAATTTGGGGTCTAAAATGGGCCTTACAAGAAAACGCACCAACAATAAATTTTGTGAGTTGGAATTCAAGAGACAATAGAATTTCAATAAAATGAGTCAACCATAATGGTTGAATTGACATATTTGTCATAAAAGAAAACTAATTTTTTTGTTCGTATTTTTGACATATCTCCCTTTGTTTTTACTCAAATTTCGAGCGGGAGAGCTCGTTGGATGCAGAATTTAATTCTGCATCCAACGAGTACCCACAGTGTATACTTTTGACGGGCCCTGCTACCCCAAAAACAAGAAATACCTGCAAAAATGTGATGATGATGTCATCATCATGGTTTTCAGGTATTTCTTGTTTTTGGGGTAATGGGGCCCATCAAAAGTATACACC
>LPNX010810431.1:79228-152092 GCA_001517045.1 Pseudotsuga menziesii | reverse complement strand
CTAATTTTTTTGTTCGTATTTTTGACATATCTCCCTTTGTTTTTACTCAAATTTCGAGCGGGAGAGCTCGTTGGATGCAGAATTTAATTCTGCATCCAACGAGCTATCCCGCTTGGAATTTCAGTAAAAACACAGGGAGATATGTCGAAAATATGAACAAAAAAAGTAGTTTTTTTAATTCTTCCTCTAAAATTAATAACTATTATTTTATTATTTTAACTATTATTTTATTATTCTCCTTAGGAGGCCCATTTTTGACCTCAAATTTCCTCTAATGCTACATGCATCTATATTTTTGATAATTTCAGATAACTCCATCATAAAGTCAGACTTCAAGGGGGGTTTTGGGATATTATAATCCCACTCCATACTTAGGATAACACAATTTAATCATTATTGATTAATTTCCTATCCACTACCCTAGATAGTTGGCATCCACTTGCACCACTTGGTCAACATTTTCCATATGTACCCCAGGGGCGCCTTTATCCTGATTCTGGTTAAATCCTCCCCACTTTATTGAATTCCAGATTTAGTAACTGCACCTTCCAGCAGATTCTATTTTTATCCTGCTTTATTCTTTTTTTTTTTCTCCAGTGGATAAGGTAAAGCTAGTTAACTAGGAAACTGTTATCTTTTGTTTTCAACCCATCCTCCATGCTTTTCTATCTAGATTCTAGGATTATCATTTGTTTTCCATCACTCATGACAACTCACCCATGATTTAGGTAATTCGTGAGGTCCTTGACAGATTTGGAAAGTGCTTTAGCCACCTATGGGGGTTTATCATATTTAGTAAGCCTGATTTATGAGCTATCATGATTTGTCTTCTAGCAACTCAATTTTCCTTTATAAGGATGCATTACTATTGTAATAATCAATGAATTATATATTCTTCACTTCTTCATGCGATTCAATCTCTTTATTCTTCTCTCTATTTTCCTTGTGCATGCTTGTGAGAACTATCTTGTAGCTAGATCTACATCCCATGCTTATTCTTGGTATCAAGGTTCTAATTCTTCATAGAATTAGAGATGTTATTTCTACAAGTAGGAGGATCTTGAAACCCTCGTAACATCCCAATTCTACCCTATCGAGTATGTAGAGTACCAAAGGATTTGTTGGCTTCAAGAAAATGCAAGGGAAGAGTGTGCAAGAGTACATCAACAAATTCAAGAATATGGCTATTATGTTGGGTATCTCACCCAGGAATCCATATGTACTCCTCAAGTGTATGGGGTCTCTACATAGTCATTTACGAAAGAAAGTGATGCATTTCAAGTCTAAGACAATTGAGGAGGCCCATGTGTAAGGACAATACTTGGAGAATATAGGCCACAAGAAAGGACAACCAAGTGGTTCCAAATAGAAAGAGAAACAAGATACTTTCAAGGAGGGGAATAAGAAGTGTAAATGAAAATATAAGAAGATTACAACCATGGCATATCAGTGCAAGGATTCAAAAAACCACTGTAATCATTGTAACATCGATGGTCACACTGAGGAAAAGTGATGGAAATTACATCCATAGCTAAATGCCAAGAACCACAAGAATGATGCCAAAAAGAAGAACTTTCTAGCCACGGATTTAAGCCAACAGGTAGAGAGAAACTCATATGTGGATGAGAAGATTGTTTGTGATCCAGTGTAGAAGGATGTGAATCTGAGTAGCCTTCATCAGAAGGAAGAGAAGGGGATGACAAAACTCTTCCATATCAAGAAGACCAAGGTAGATGCTCTTTTCGATTGTAGTTCACAGGCCAATCTCACTGCAATCAATCTAGTCAACAAGTTTAGGTTGGAGGTTCATGGTCATGCTAGCCCTTATCCATTGGGATGGGTAAACAAAGATACACCGATTAAGGTCATGAAACAATGTAAGATCAAATTTGCTGTAAGTGTATATTTTATTGATGAAGTGGAGTTAGATGTAATACCCCTTGATGTGTGTGGTGTAGTGTTTGGAAGCCCCTACATGTATATGAGGGATCTGGTCTTTATGAGGAGAGAAAACCAATATCGCCTAATCAAGGATGGGAATTCATTCATCATCAATGCACATAAAGGTAAATCAAAGATACCACTACTAAATGCCAACCAATCCAAATAATTGATTAACACAAGTAAGAAATATGTTTTTCCTTTCTTACAAGAGAATTAGTCAAGTAATGAATCAATAAGAGTAAAGGCATCCTTAAAGGGGAGCACCAGAGAGTAAAAACATCAATTCAAGGAGTTGTTAAAGGAATACAAAGAAGTGTTATAGGAACCTAAAGGAATACTGAATAAGAAGGAAGTAGAACGTGAGATACAATTGTTGCCTGGCTCCCCATTACCAAATATTGGGTTGTATAGATAGTTGGTTATGGAAGAAAATGAAGTGAAGAAGGAATTTCAACAATTGCTGGAGCACGAAGTGATTCAACCAAGCACCTCACCTTATGGGTCACCTATCATCATCGTACTCAAGAAAGATGGGACTTGGTGGATGTGTATCGACTATAAATCTTTGAACAATATTACACTTAAGAATCAGTACTGTCTGCATCCCATGATTGGCAATTTGTTAGACTAGTTGTAGCATGCCAAGTACTTCACCAAGTTGGATTCCAAGTTAGGATACTACCAGGTTTGTGTTAAAGAAGAATACACGTGGAAGACCCCCTTTAATACAAGGAAATGCTTGTTAGAATATTGAGAATATGCATAAGCATAAAACAATATATTTTCTAACCCACAAAGCAAGAATCTTATACTAGTCTAGCTTTCTATCCATACAAGAAACAATAATCAAAGTGAGAAACTAGAGACGAGAAAATAATGATACACCAAATATATGTGGTAAAACCCAAAATGGGAAAACATCCATTATAAGGTGTTGTCTTTTTATTATTTAAAAATCTCCAATTTAGAATACACGACATGCTCATATAAGCATCACATCACTCTCCATTTCCACTTCATGTCACAATGACAGTAATCTCATGTGTGTAAATGAGCCTCCTTCATCTCTATTAAATAGCTAGAGGTATGGAATATTTACATCCCATAACACTTGTGGGATAAATGATTTACCATTTCTTGTTGGCCCTAAGGTATTATGAATAAGTTTTGGTGTGAAAAAGGACAGTGAAACAAAGTGGTTAAAGGGAGCACACTCACAAAAGAAGGAAGGACCCCAACGTAGTGGTGAGAAAGAAGGAAAGGAGCGAGGTTGATCACGTCAACCAAGGAGTTGGTTAGAGGTAGTTAGGATTTTGTGTCCACTTTCTGGGCCGTGTGGGTCATGGAATTCACTATAAATATATAATAGGATCGATAGAATAGGGTTGGATCCAATTTTGATGAAATATTGATAAAATGTTGATATTTTGATGAGTTCATGGATTGATTGTTATGCTAGTATTGTTGATGAGGAGTGATTTTGTGACTGAGAGAGATATCATTCAGTAGGCTATGCGTAGATATGGAATGTACTGAGAGAATGAGTGACATATCTTTAGGCTATGTGCACACATCCATATGAAATTCTTGATGTAATAACATCCATGAATACTAAGAATTTTCGTGGTTTTTACTGAATTGGGTTTCCACGTAAAAACTTTGGTGTCTTATGAATGCCTAATTGTTTGATTGTCATATATAATTTGGATAATAGTGATGATAATATTAATGTGTTTGATTCAATCTATAGTATTACTGCACAATTTATGTATGCATTATGTTGTTCTCTATGGTTAATTGATGTATGTCGAAGTCTCATTAATTGGTTATTTGGTAGAACAAATGTCAATCCCCATAGGTACTTCGGGTGAGTATTCACTTTCTTGCAGGTGATGCCGAAAGGGCCAGTATATTGGGATTTGTTGGTATGTTATTAGTGAAATTGGGCCTACCCATGCATGAGCCAAAACATAGTTCCATTGACGTGACCGGGATCTGCGATTGGAGGGGATGTGGATGTGGCATCTGACTAATAAAGAAATTCTGGAGTGGATAGAAAATAAGCAACGAGAGTTTGCCGAAGAAAAAAATAGGAATCCGTATTAAATTGAGCACATAGATATGTGGACCAACACACAACTCACAAGATAGATCATACAATTTACTCAGCAATTGAAGAATGAAACAGTGCAAAAATGGCTTGCAGCTCTGAATTATTTCATTAATCAAAAGTAATTAGATAATTAATTACAATGAAGTACAATGGATAAATAGCCTCATGCAATTCGAATTCATGTGAGGAAATTCAATTTGATTGGACTGTACTTGATTGAATGGTTAACTGACCTTGTCTAAATCATTATCGGAGTTCATCGGAGTTCAAAACCCAAACTCAAGTGTCTAATTCAGCGTTGACTAGTCTAACTGAATGAGGTAGGTGAGTAAATGCGCCTCACCTACATGTAGCCATGAAATCATAGTGCTAACTGAGTAGAACTGAATGTAAGGGACTAGAACTGAATGTAACTGACTCCTAATTGAGCTTGACTTGTCAACAACTGAACTCAACTCATGGAGGTTGGTATCCACACTTTGAGTGGCTCCTAATTTGTAGGGATTGATCTAGGAGGCTCCTAAACTGATGCATGCAAGTGCAATCAGTGGCAGTTTCCCTCAATTAATTTTCCTCACACCTTAGTAACTGGTACATGTTCCCCAATTAGGCCAAGTGGACCCAATGGTGCTAGTGATAAAAAATAGACTGAAAGGACTCCAGATTTAGACATACTGCTGATTTAGACATAATTGACCAAATTGGACAAGGGATGATTATAATCCTAACACCCCCCCTAAATGCTAACTTGGACAATCTGTGGGCCTTGGTAACTAAGACCATAGGTCACCCATTACAACAAGTAAAGTAACTGCTTAACATAAGGAGTCGGGGAAAAAACCACATGGGAAAAATCCCCCCCTATAGCTAAGTAGGTAGAATCAGGATTCAAGTTTGAAAAACTTGAAAATAGGTTGCTACAATCTCTGTGATGTAGCGAAGACACATGCATGATGTTCTGTGCTTAGGTATCCTGGGGCATGGCATGTAGACTTCTCCATCTTCTCCCAAAATGATGATGGAAGGAAGGAGGAATGTAACCTTTTCCTCTTTCTAGATGAAGAGGTGTATGATCCACTCTATTATGCTGAATGCAGTGTGACTGATCATCCTTGCCATGTAGCATCTCATAGGGAATTTGTTGGATCTCTCTGAAGGAGGTGAGATTGCATGACATAGCGCAAGGGTCTTTCCCTTATGAGTGTCAGATGGATTTCCTGTCATCTTCCTAGATTCCCACTTGGGAGTAGGGACTGGATCTGGATCTGAATCACCCTAAATCTCAATCTCATAAACGTATACAACTGGTTCTGCAATACAAGTAGAAACTGCAAAAGAAATAGATGGAATGTTTATACCTTCCCTTGCAAGTAGCTGCTGAGAGTGCACTGGTTCTGGAAATGGCATGAAGTGTGAGAACTCATATGCCTTGGAAGCATGATTTGCAGCACCCTTCGCTATGATGTTCCCAGTAGAGATATTTGTGATCTCTACTGAGCCAGGACCAAATATCACTCGCTTTGGAGAGCCAGTATGAGTAATCTGGTATACATATAACAAATTTGTAGCTAAGGAGGGAGCATAGAGCACATATTTGAACTTTCCATGTTCAAGCTTGATAGAACCCTTCCCTTTGGCTTGAATTTTACTGTTATTTCCCATATGAATACTAGGACCATCAAAATACTGCAAGGAAGAGAATAATTCTCTGGATGCAACCGTATGATTGGAATCTACAGAATCAATGAGCAAGGCATGTGATGTTGAGCAACTAGCCTTCAATGCATGGAATGTATTTTCATATTCTTCAGTTTCTTCTCTATGGTCAACCTTCCTTGCGCTAGTAGGTGCAATAATGTTATGTTTCATCAGAAGAAGATCCATCTTATCAATTTTTTTTCTGATACAGGAGCTTTCTGGATGAAAGCCCCTTCCACAGTAAGAACAAAGTGTCTTTCCTTTTCCATTCTTCTTGCTTCTCTTCGAACCTGAAGGCTCTTTTGACTGCTCTTTCTCTACATGAGGCTCATCCTTTTGATCCCCTTTATCATTCACTACCTTAGGTCCTCTTGCAACCAGTGCTTGAGCTCTGGAAGATCAAATGATCCCCATTTCTATCAACTTGTCATGCTCCTGAGTGAGAGATTCAATGAAGGAGTTAAGAGTAGGAATCTTCCATTTTGGAGTAGAGAGCTTCATAGAATGAAATGTTGATACAAAGACTGAATAGTCTGCACCAAGTTTGAAGAGAATGGCAAGGATGAGTTGATCATCCTCCTTATCAACCTTGCACAACTTCAATTGGAACACTAGATGCTTGAATTTGGTGAAGAAGTCATTTAGTGTTTCGAAATTGGTTGGATGAAGAGAAATCAGCTCATTCTCCAACTGATAAATCCTTAGATCATCCTGCTTGTCAAATAAGGAGGCAAGCTTATCCCAAACCTCCTTGGGAGTCTTCAATCCATTGATGTGGAAGAGAATATCTCGAGAGATTGAGAGGCACAAGCATCCATATGCTTCATCAAGCCTATTCCAGTACTTTTCTTTGTCAACATAATGAATTGTCTCTCTATATCCATTGTGAGTTTGAAGAGTCTTTTGGAGCATAGCTGCATCTCCATGTCCTCCTTCCACTAATGGTAGTTAAAAGGAGTGAGAAGCTATATTGGAGGGGCCATTTGGAATGCAATGGAAGAGAGTGAGCTGTTGTAGCGAATGCAGTGAAGGAGACTGAGCTTCTTGTAGCAAATGCAGTGAAGAAGACTGATAAAACTGTAAATCACACAATCAAACAGAAAAAATAAGGTTGACAGTCTGCACTTTTGGAATTTTCATCACACCCAGTATAGTTGATCAAGCAAGCTTGATCAACAATTCCTTTAGATGGGATATTAAGTGATAAATTCTCTGCTTCTGGTGCAGTACTGGAAGGAGCAAATCTGCTCAATTTTTTTTTTGATCCAAGTATGGATCTATAGTAGGAGAAGTGCCTTGTCCTACCGAGGATCTGATACCATATTAAATTGAGCACATAGATATGTGGACCAACACACAACTCACAAGATAGATCATACAATTTACTCAACAATTGAAGAATGAAACAATGCAAAAATGGATTGCAGCTGTGAATACTTTCATTAATCAAAAGTAATTAGATAATTAATTACAATGAAGTACAATGGCTAAATAGCCTCATGCGATTCGAATTCATGTGAGGAAATTCGAATTGATTGAACTCTACTTGACTGAATGGTTAACTGACCTTGTCTAAATCATTATCGGAGTTCATTGGAGTTCAAAACCCAAATTCAAGTGTCGAATTCAGTGTTGACTAGTCTAACTGACTGAGGTAGGTGATTAAATGTGCCTTACCAAATCCTAGCACTAACTGAGTAGAACTGAATGTAAGGGACTAAAACTGAATGTAACTGACTCCTAACTGAGCTTGAATAGTCACCAACTGAACTCAACTGATGGAGGTTGGTATTGACACTCCCAGTGGCTCCTAATTTGTAGGGATTTATCTAGGAGGGTCATAAACTGATGCATGCAAGTGAAATGAGTGGTAGTTGGCCTCAATTAGTGTTCCCCACACTTTGGTAACTGGTACATGTGCCCCAGTTAGGCCAATTGGACCCAATGGTGCTAGTGACTAAAAATAGACTGAAATGACTCGATTTAGACATAATTGACCAAATTGGACAAGGGAGGATTATAATCCTAACAATCTGTGGATCATCTCCAGTGAATGGTTACAAAGGTATTCCTTCACAGATCTGCATGAATTTCATTTTTGGTGAGTTTCGTATTATAGTAGTAGAATGGTTGTCGAATTTAGCCAAGCAAAAGAGATGCTTTCAGGGTGTTGAGCCAATATTTTGGACCCTTGAGTTGATTTGAATCCTTGAAGGTTTCAAGAAAAATATTTCCCGTGTTGTTGATTATTGGCTTGATGGTATTTTTGTGGAGTACATTACTGAGTTTGTTGTAGAAACCTCAAAGTCTTATAGTGCAGATAAAAGAGAGTTTTCAAAGGACTCCGAGGTAGATATTTGAAGTCCATGAACCTGAGGATTAAGATGCTACTTTGTGAAAAAGGTGTTATGAGAATGGAATCTGAAGAGTAAGCTTATTTTCACATCGGGAATTGGGGGTTGACTAAGAGAAGGTATGTGAGTATGTTAGAGAAGTATGGGATGAAATGTTAAATGGAGAAGAAAGTGAGACAAATGATGAGAGTGTGTTATCGCGAAGTGGAAGGATATTTGGTATCATAAGAGGAGAAAGACTGAAAAAGGAGAAAGAAGGTTTGTAGTGTGACTGAAGGATGTGACTACAATGCCATACCACAAATTAGGGAATAATTGTGCAGTACAGAAGAAGAGGAGTAAGATTATCAGCTTAGATAGGAGGAAGATCCTGTTGATTCATCTAAGACCAGACGCTGCGACATATCCATGACCTTGTACATCTCCTAAAACTGAGGTAAGAACTAATAACATGTTGCAATTTTTGTAAACAAATAATAGGGGTAGAAATAGTTAGAATACTAGTTCATTTATCCAGAATAGTGCACATGTTGGACCTAAAGTATAGAGTCAACCGATACCTCCGAAAAATAAAATGGTAGGAGATGATATGAAATTTCCAGTTTTTCACGGGAATGGGTTGAAAACACTAGAGCAACACTGGTTTCTTTGTAAAGCTATATAGAATGTTAAACAAGTTTAGGATGATGATGTAAAAAGAGCATAGTTGATCACGACCTTTTGGGATCATGCATTGAATTGGTTTATGAAATTTTTTGTTGTACCACCGAGAGGGTGGCATAAGACATTGGTAGAGATTAAAAATGTGTTGATAGCTGAGCTCATAAGAACTAAGTTTGAGTCATGATGTATTACTGAACTAAAAATTATTAAGCAATCACCAATTGACTCCAATGTGGGGCTTTGACTAGTGGTTCAAAACTTTGCTGGATCGAGTAAGTTTTCAAATTTTTGATGCACAACATAAAGAGTGATTTATAGTTGCATTGTTACCACATATAAGGTTACCATTGATGCAACATAAGGTTGCGTTGCATTCTGAGGCTCATGAAATTGCCATGAAGCTAGAGGCATCCCTAGTTGGAGAGACTGATATAGGGATTGGCATGATTCAGATGCAGCTAGAAAATTTGTTGCTTTAGACCCAAAATATTATGAAATGAAAAGATAAGCGAGAGGAAGTATGGTGTATTAAGTGCAAGCAAGAATTTCATCACAAGAATCAATGTCCATCATTTCAAGAGTATATAGGTATTGGGGATCCTAGTTATTCGAATTATGGAGTTGGGCCTTGGTGTGAAATATGCAAGGCCAAAGGACATGGACCATACGAATGTTAATTGTTGTAATATATATAAATACTACTAAGAACTTATTTTACAAATTTTGTAAGTTTGTAGGCCATGGAAAATCAAATTGTCGAGCATATGATCTACTATAAGAAAGAAAAATTGATGCCTACAAAATGAAAGGGGAGGATCAAGCCGAGGGATAAATTCCTAGAACGGAGGCTACAATCAAGGAAGAGGTGGATTCAAAGGATGATGAAGAGTTGGAATTGGAAGAGGAATATTTCAAATAATTTGCTATAATTGTGGACAACTAGGATAGTTCACAAGAGATTGTTAGAACCCCTGTTCGATATGCACTTAGTGCAGGGCATTGGATCATACTATTGAATTATATTGTCCACATATACGATATGTCTCCAATTTATGATCATTCGGTTCGAAGGAGACCATCTAGAAAGGTAAGTTTTTTAAAGAGCTTCTTGCAAAGTTGTTTAGATATGGTAAAAGATGAAAATGAATTAAATGAACTTCACACTTTGATTGATCAATTTTAATAAGAGACGATATAACCTGTTGAAGAAAGAACTGTAAACCACTTGCAAAGAAAAAAGAGAACAAATAGCCTAAATTACGACTTAGTGCTCAGATTGGGGATTACGAAATGGACTTTATTATTTTGGATCTAGGATCGGAGGTAAATGTACTAACCAAGAAAACATGGGAAAATATAGGTAAGCCTAAAATTGTATGGTCGTTAGGGAAATTAAGGTTAGAAAATTAGTAGAAAGTGGTCCCATTTGGTAGGTTAGTAGGGGTGCATGTCGATGTGGATGAATTGTGAAGCTTTGCAGATTTTGAAGTTATTGAAATTGTAGATGAAATTAACCCTTATTTGAAATTACTTGGAATATATTTGGAAATAGATAATTAGGCTATCATTAACCTGAAAAATAAACTGATGACATTTGAAGGAGAAACAACGAGAGTTATTGGACCCCTGGATCCTCTAGAAGGCCAAAGATATGTTAAACTTGTTAAAGAAGGATTTGATGCTAAGGAACTGGAAAATATTTATAAAATGACTTCAAGAATGAATGCCTATATTAAGCCTACAATATACGGTAATCTTAGTTGGTGCAATATCAGTTTATGTGCATCAAATTTAGATGAAAGAATGAGAAATTGACAAAATAGGCTACATGAAGTATCTATGAGAAGATGTGCTTGCATCACTAAATTACTGTGCTAGATCAAGAAAGAGGCATGCAATCCACCTGTGTATTATGGTGTAATGAATTTAGATTCTTTTATTTTTTAATTTGAATTGCAAGTGCGAGAGAAAAAAGGGTATTAGCTTTAGATGTAGCCCTGACGGCTACCCCAACAAGTTGGTGGACTAATCATAAGAATTGTATAGAAGGATGGTCCTATTGTAAAAGGTTGTTAGAAATCATATTTGGTGAAGGAGTTGAGTATTTCAGAGAGATGTATAATGGTTTGACCAGTCCTATGGAACATGTAGTGGAATGTACTATGACATGGATGACTATACCTAAGCAGGAGTGAGTACATATGTTTATTCATTCATTAGACACAATACCAAGAAATTGGTATATAGAGTTGGAAGTGGTACGTGGAACTCCACATTTGGAAGACATGATCATCAACTTTAAAACAATTGGAAAATGATAACTTTGAAGGCCCCCCCCTCATGTTTTTGGCGTGAGTGTGATGAGTGGGACTTATGTAAATGCTTGGTTCTTTGTATATTTATGTAAATAATGAATTTTATATAAATAAAGTGTTTATGTTTTGTACTTTATAAAGTGGGTCACATTTAAAGTGATGTATTTAGTAATTAATGATTTTAATTATTAAAAGTGAATTTAATGATGACCTTTGATTTTGTAATTAAATCTCAACCCTTGATTATGGTAGTTGGGGAAGGTAGTTACAAATTTGAAGTATAAGACAAAGTGAAATGACATTGAAAGATACTCACCATAAGAGAGGAGTAAGAAGAAAGTGAAAGTGAAAGGGGAGATACCCTAGTAGCAGTGGTGCGAATTCCAAGAGAAAGAAAACAACATGGTTCCCTAGGAAGGCTGCAGAGACTGTACATCAGTACCAACGCATTAATTGCAGTCACACATGTGGGAACAAATCCTAAGAAAGTGACAGTAGCATTAATTGCAGACTGTACCATCCATACAACATTTCTTGCAGACACGTGAGGGAACGAATTTCGAGCCAAGAAGTACAACAGTTTATACAATACTGTACAACAAGTGTGGAAAGTCATATAACTGCTAATTGGCACGATTTTTGAGTTAGTGTGTTGCTGTAAATTAATGTTTGGAATTTTGTCACTGGGTTGAAGAAAATATTCATTGTACTGAAATTTTCTGAGTAGTCTTTGTAACATTCCCAACCCTCTGACCGGTGAAGAGGATGCTACTAACACCAAACAAACAGGCAAACAACCCCATGAGCATGAACAGGGATAAATGATGAAATTAAAAAGCTTAACATAATACATTCTAGGATGCATATAACATACAAGGATACATAGTTACTCAACATTTAGCAGAAGCAAACATATACAATCCAGCATTCAACATGTTCATCATTTCTCATGGAAGAGTAGATATAATTGCAGAGATGGAATAGTCAGGAGTACTTATCTTTTAATGAAGAACTCACCCCGCAACCAGCTACGTCGCTGCAACATTCCACCCAACCATAGGCCAACGTGCTCATCAATCTCTCAGCAACACTGCCACCCCCAAGCTGGGTATGATTCCTCAAGGAATAAGGGTCAATGCAAGCTTATACATAGCCAAGGTACACAAATCAGCCAAATCCACACAATAGGGTTTTACCAGGTCATCAAGGAGCTAGGAAAGGCTAAATGCTAAGCTAGTGGCCTCAACACCAGTCTTCTCAAGCATACCCAACCTTTAATCCCACTCTCAACAGTCCGAAGACCAACCACTACATACCGCAACAAAACAATCCATTCACAGCTCTGTGAAGAAGGCAAAGACAACCGGGTGACGGTCCCAACCAAAGGTGAAACACAGCTCAAGCCCACAAGACAACTCAGATTTGTTCTTGGCCTTAGCGTGGCCAAAACAACTTAGCAGCAACCCAAAACCAGGGTACATAAACAACCCAAACTCACAATGAAAACTATGGAAACCTTACACAGTCTCAAAATAGGGGTAGAAACAGAATTCTCAGCATAGACATGGGAGGACTCAACCAACGGATGTGGAAATCAATGGCCGTCCAACATCTAAAAGCCCACAGCACACATCTCCTCAATGCAAACGCTGAAGAAAGTTACACAAACAAGAATGGGGAAAGAACCAATTCTCCATCAATCTGTGCGTGAGGGGAAAGGATGTGGCCAACAAATATGGAAAACAACAGTCCACCAGCAACAAAAGAAAACCCACAATGATTCTTCATAGTCTGGCCATGGTGAAGGCAAAAACGCCGACTCCATGCATGAGGAAGATTAACCGGCCCCGTCCTGCGTGTCCCTACGTGAGAGTGAATCCCCCAATGGAGAGAATGGCCTACAAGAGAGTGCATAGTGATGGTTCCCTTACCCTTGTGAAGGTGGAGAGAGGACTGGTGGAGTGAGCATGTGGAAAAGATTGACCGTCCTGCCACCATCCACTTCCAGCAATCAATGCCTCAACAACTCAGCAAATCATTAAAAAGGTGGTTGGATGAGACAAGGGAAGTTGGGAAAATCAAACAGGGTGGTGACATGTAGATTTTTCCCCTATGACTCAAGGTTCATCATTCTCCCTTGCCCTTATCCTTTGGAATCATGCCCTTTTCATTTTAATGTTGCACCGTCGTAGCTGGCTGTAGGTTTAGTTTAATTGATGTGCGTATTTACATGATTCCAAACTATAATGTGCCAGATAGCATGATATACCATCAGCAACTATCCCTATTGCCAAAACATACTCAACCAAATCGATGGTGGGGATTTTGCCTTTAGCTCCTCACCACGATTAATTACATCATGTAAATTTAATGCAAATGGGGTCAAAACCGGGGTGTTACATTCCCCTCCCCCTTGGAATAACACCGTCCTTGGTGTTCCAATACATAGGAATACATATACAATTTGCACATCCAAAATTTTGTAGATCTGTCCCACGTTCAATTATTTACTTTGAACATTAAGGACCAAGCCCCTCGGCTTCCACGAACTTCTCTCGCTGGTTCTTAGCTTTCAGCTTATCCTAAAGTCTAGGAACTTTGCGGCTGTTTCCCTCTTCATGTTCCCTCATTGGCCAGTCCCGGCGTAAATGATGTCCTCCGCATTCCCAGCATTTCACTAGCTACTTCATATTTACCCGCTCAATTTCCTTTGAGTCTTCATGCCTGGACCGTTTCTTAACGGGTCGCTTGGATGAATGTCCCGTCACTGATCTACCTTCCTTTCCTTTGCCGATTGCTCCCAAAAGGATTTTCACCTCCCTTTGCAAACCAATAGAGTCTTGCAAAATCTGGTGGTTCATTTCATTCTGCCTTTTCTGTATCTTGAGCATCTCTCCAAGATTCTCTTGGGTCCTGGAAATCATTTGAAGGAGACTTCCAACGAAGTCTAGCAACTTTTGATTTGCTTCCATGATCAATGTGCACCACCGGGTTTCACTTTTCTCACCTGTGAAATGCACCATTGAAATTCTGTTAGACCAAGCATAATATAGACATTAAAATTAGTCAGTTAATTACCCAATTGACATGACAGTCCAAGTCTCATCAAGGAAAATTTCATATTTTTCATGCCTTCCCAGCAGGCACACGAGCTCATTCATGTCCATTCTTGGGCAGGGAATTAACTATTCCAGCATTCATAATTTACTTTAAGCAAATACACACATTCCATTTCCAGTCATACATGCATTCAACAATCTTTTGTTTTCACAATGCATATATATATAAAAGGGAAAGAGAGAACAACAAGAGTTTTTTCCCCTCTTTGTTTTGTTCCATCCTGGAACCCACACCACCGCTGTGGCTTTTCATGCTCTCAGCCTTTTTCACTTCACCGTGAATGCTGGACCAATCCCTCTTGGTCATGACACTTAGTGTCTCCGGTCTATTCCAGACCTCTAAACCATGGAGCCTTCCCACATGGTTTCCTCGACTGCTAGGAGCTTCGCAGTCTCACTAGCACATTTTTCATTACCGCTCATTCCTAGCTCTCCAGTACAGTCACATGTACACATGCACCCCTAGGATGCTCTCATAGTCCTCGCTCCCAGCGATACCTATATCCAAACATTGAATAAATTCACATGTTTAGTTTATTCTCATCGGTTTTATCTCTAGAACAAGAGCTTAAAACATCATAACCAATCATATACACATGTATATTCATAAGCAAAATAGTCCAATACTTATCTGTATTGTGCGTTTCCTCGTTGGTCCACAGGATCCTGCTTCACTTTGCAAGCCTTGGGATCACCTATGGACTTGGATGTTAGGTCAACACATAGGCTGCTCCACAACATCAAATGATTAATGTCCAGCCAGTACACCCTCATGTCGGCTGGGCTTGGAACTTTACCATGATCATTTCTAGGTCTAGGATCTACTATGGATCCCTAGGCATATAATAGCCCAACATACACTTATATCAACAATAATACATACACTTATATCAACAATAATACATACACTTATATCAACAATACACTTATACCAACAGACACTTATATCAACATACACTTATATCAACAATAATGCACACTTATATCAACAATAACCCTTACTCTGCAACCCCTCACAACAACCGTTTGCCTTTTCTCTTTAGGGTGCAACACCCAACTGCATCTATTTAGCCTGTCAACACAAGCAATATAAGCAAACTCATAAGTGTTATTGCTCTAAAAATGTAATCATATTTCATATCATTCACTATCAAGTATTGAGACACCAGGAGTGCGTCCACTCCCTAGGGTGTAGTCAATATTGAAAACCCTTTCATGACTCGACATTGGAAAAGTGTGCACCCTTTTTCCAGTGTGTGCCATGTAGGCCCTATTCATACTCAAGCAATCAGTCATCATGGAAATAAAATCAAAACATGTTTTGCATATGGAATTTTAATAATTTGACATGCATATTGTTAGCAAGGGTCACAAAACACTTATCCATTTGCCGATGCAGTATTCCTTTGTTAAGGAGGAATGGGGCTCCCTTCTCTGAGTTGACAGTCCCTCGGTTAGCCCTCCCAAATCCTTTTTACATTTCATACCCACACATGTCTTACCGACATAATCTATACCATCTCACTCATGTTGCTTACCAAACATGCAGTGCAGATGAGACATTCCCAAAATGTCCAATGGAGTTTCACTTGAAACCCATTTCCAAGATAAGGGAAAACCTTCCCATGAAGTTTGGCTCCTGCAGGCCATCACACATGATCTTCCTACAGTGTGTACCCATGGCACATTCATCAAATAGCCAAACAGTCAATCATTATCTGATAATACAATTCAAACTGATTGTTCCATAACCAAGCAATGACATTAGTAATCAAATTCAATAAGAATTTGCAACTCTGTCTACTACAGAAATTGATTTGCTTAGAAATGTGGTGATCCTCATTTGTGGGTCTTTTGTAAGTAGCACCACTATGCCCATTATAATTTTATGCTTACTAGCATAATATGAATACCCACTTACAATGCGTCCTCCTGACACAATCTTATGCAAGCCAATAGTGATTAGCAGTTGTCAACAATTTCTTAAATCCGAAGTTCACAATTCAAATTCAACAACCCATTGTGCATACCAACTATTTTCACAGCCATGAGACTCTTCTCATAAGGTTTGGCTCTTTCACATGGTAGATTCCAGCATTTATCATGGTCTTACTCTCATTTCCATGCTCTAAATAATCTACTTGAAACCTAAGCTTCAATCAACCAAACACTTGGTAAGTCTGGATGCATATAACCTTTCCATTGATGCAACCATCACTGAAGCATTTTCAGAATTTATAAAATTCAAATACTTCCATCTGTTAATCACATCAATATTACCAAAAATCATTTACTTCACGCAATCATTATCATACTAACATTTGCAAGGTATGGTCACATCATTCATGCAATTAAATGAAATGTTTAGATACTCCTTACTTCACAAGCGTATCATTTGTACCACCTTGCTCTTCCATAGAGCATTTCTGGAAGCTAATTGATCATGACTACCTTCTTTATGCACTTACTATCCTGCATTCATAACAACCTTTGAAATGGTTCCTGAATTGTCATCAATTCATCATTTCATCCATTAGTTCTTCATAATATCACATGCACTCATCTCAATGCATCACAACATTTGCACCTATACTTATGCAATCAGTCTCTCACACCCTTCATATGCATCCATTCAATGCATGACTACAAGATTCATAAAATCTTTTTAATGCATATCCATTCAATGCTACCATGCATTGATTCAAGAATACTATGCATTCAACACACCATGCATGGCCTAACCATGACTACTTCATATAGGATGTATTACTATAATCAAGATCATCAGTACTTACTTTCCTTGGGCTACCAAGCTCAATCCATACATATAGGCATGACACCTTTCTTTATGAATGTATTATAACATTCAAATATCCACATGGTATGAGGTCTCTTACTTTTAACACTCCTTGGAATTTATCATAATTAACCCATTACCTGCATGGATCCTACTTACACCTTCGACATTACCAGTTTAGTCGGTGTCTTGTAGAGGACTGTAGAATCTGCTCACCAACTTTTGATTATGGACTGGTTGCCTTATCCCTTCCTCCAGAGGGTTGCTAGTCACATTTGTCAGCATCAACAACATATTCAGCTAGGCCCATGTTGTCGTTGGTTTTTCCACTAATGCCAACACCAATGCAATAACTATCATTAGTGGTTCATTATAGATGTATAATTCTCAATATCCTATGTATGCAAAGCATATCCTCATGCATTTCATGCATAAAAATTATAAAATATAATATAGTTAGCAAGACAGGGTTTAAGGAAACTTCCTTTTTCAAGTCCCACATCCTCGCATGGAACTCCTCTTCCACACAACAGCTGGTTTGACTTCATAGTCTTGCTACCTCTTGGCATGCGATTCCTGGATTTGTCCATATTTTTAGCAGCGGCCGTCATTAGCACTTTGCTACTCCATACTTAGATTCTGGTGAATTTCCCTTGTTCCCTACTGGATAAGCTTTCCAATGCCTATCCACATGCTTCATTCCGACCTCGGGTGTGAAAACCACACCACTTCTAAAAATGAATATTTTCACCAATTTTAGGCAAAACACACAACTACATTTTGGTCTGGAATGCAAACTTCAGCCACCTAGGATTTTCTTCTCCTTTTCAGCCTTGAAGCTGTCGAAAGACTACTAAGAATTTCACTGAAAAACCCCTGAAATCTTTGAAAAATCGCACTCAAAATTTTCCTTTGTTAAATCGGGTCTCTTCCCAACTATCATTCCGACGTTTCGGTAGTCAGAACGACTAAATTCCTCCACTGCTCACTGGCGGCTATACAACTAACCCTTTCCGCTGTATCGACGATCTGTTCATCTACGCTTCCGTACTTTATCGGAAATTCCAAGGCTATCCCTCGGTGGTCAAACAACTAATGTCTTCTGCTGTTTCGGATCCCCATCCATCTAAGCTTCTGTATCGCTATCGACGATGGCAGTGTATCGACGATCGAAACCGCTAACCCTTACCGCATCGGCAATCGGAACCACAATTCTTTGGGTGAACAGTTCTTTAGGTAGCCACAACTGTGGCCAACAAACTGACTGTGATTTCCATAGACAACCTGTTGGCAGTCTCATCAACTGATTTCTGGCGATCCCATCCACTAGTCTTTCCCGTCGCATCGACGATTCAAACAACAAATCCTTTCTGCTGCGTCAGCGACCAGAACCACTATCTATCTGGTATCCGTAACGTCGGGCAATAAACTTTCTACGGATTCCACGGCTAAACAACTCATCGGCGGTCGAAACAACTAATCTCTCCCGACGCATCAGCGGACCAAACAACTAGCTTCTCCCGACCTATCAATGGTCTGTTCATTTATGCTTCCAGACTTTATCGGCGATCAAATCCTCTACCTATCAGATGGCTAGTTCTCTAAGCTTCTGACACTTCGGCGGTCTAATCTTCATCTTTCATCCGACGCTCATCGGCGGTCCAATCAACTAAATTTTTTCGACGTTTCGGGCCGATCCTCCACTGGCTTCCGACGTATCGGTGGACTGATCCTCTAATTTTCTTCGACGTGTCAGCGGTCCAATCCTCTAAAATTTTCCGATGTTTTCTATACTTAGAAAAAATTTCGGAAATTTTTCTTCTTCCTTCCGCCACTGCATCTGCTACTCGATCGTCTAAATTTTTCCGACGCTTCCCGCTCTTCGAAAAAACTTCTCCCTTCATCCACCGCCGCATCGGCAACCTCATCCTCTAGTTATCGACGATACAATCTTCTATTTTTCTCCAATGCTTGCCGCCGCATCGACTGCTCAAACAACTAAATTTCGCAGACGGTTTCCATACTTAGAGGAATTTTCAAATTTTCAAAATTTTTCCCTTTCTACCTTCTTCCGCAGATGTATCGGCACCCTCAACATCTATTTTCTACCGACATCTCGATGGCCTTCGAGAGATGCCCGCCGCAACTGTGGCTCTTCCTTCAACTAGATTGAGTCGGCGTTTCGGCAGTCTTCGGTTGATCTCCGCCGAAACTGTGGCTCCACCTTCCACTATCCTCCGCCGACAGCCGACAAATACTTAGAATATTTTCTACAATTTCTTCCTCCGCTGTCATATCATCGGCGGTTCCCCTAGCTATACTTCGCCGATGTTTCAGCTGGTCAATCCACTAAATTTCAATGATCCGCCTAACTAGTCTTCGCTACTTATCGGCACCTCAAACAACTAAGTTTTGTCGACATATCGGTGGCCTTCGGCTAATTCCCTCTGCAACTGCGGCTCCGACTTCCACTGTTTTCCATCGGCGTCATTGGAAATCCTTCCATCTAAATGTGCCGACGTTTCGGCAGTCTTCATTAGCTTTATTCTGCTTCATCAGCTCAGACTTCCTCTATATCTCACCGCCGCCGGGCTTTGTATTGGAGGGGCTTCCAACTAAGTTCTCCGACGATCTGACGGTCTCAACACTTAGAAATTTTTTCAAAGGACTTCCTCTTTGTCAGCTTAATTCGCCCGATGGCATCGGCTCTCAACACCTCTTCATTTCCATCGTTGCACCTCCCTTTCGGCGAGCCTCCCCTTTCTTCTATCGCTGTCATTGCATTGGAATAATTCTCGTGAAGCTTCCTGCCACTGCGGCTCCGTCTCTAGGTTTTGTCCGTTGTGCATCGGACGGACTTTCGCCTAGCTCATCCGATGATTTTCGAACTTAGATTTTTTTTTTTTTGGAATTTTCTCCCGTTTTCTTCTGGGTAGTAGGCACCCTGCCTTTGTTAACTATCCCTTCATGGCCCTCTAAGGCCCAATTGCTGCAACATACGCTCTGTCACTGCATCTTCATGGCCCATTTAGGCCCATGCTGCAACCTTTGCTTTGATACCACTCTGTAACGTCCTCGCCCCTCCGACCGACGAAGAGGATGCTACTAACACCAAACAAATGGGAAAATAGCCCCATGAACACGAACAGGGATAGATGCTGAAATTAAAAAGCTTAACATAATACATTCTAGGATACATATAACATACAAGGATACATAGTTACTCAACATTCAGTGGAAGCAAACATATACATTCCAGCATTCAACATGTTCATCATTTCTCATGGAACAATAGATATAATTGCAGAGACGGAATAGTCAGGAGTACTTATCTTTTAATGAAGAATTCACCCCGCAACCAGCTACGTTGCTGCAACGTTCCACCCAACCATAGGCCAGCGTGCTCATTAATCTCTCAGCAACACTACCATCCCCGAGCTGGGCATGATTCCTCAAGGAATGAGGGTCAATGTAGGCTTACACATAGCCAAGGTACACAAATCAGCCAAACCCACACAGTAGGGTTTTATCAGGTCGTCAAGGAGCTAGGAAAGGCTAAATTCTAAGCTGGTGGCCTCAAAACCAGTCTTCTCAAGCATACCCAACCTTTAATCCCACTCTCGACAGTCCGAAGACCAACCACTCCATACCGCAGCAAAACAATCCATTCATAGCTCTGTGAAGAAGGAAAAGACAACTGGGTGACGATCCCAACCAAAGGTGAAACACAGCTCAAGCCCACAAGACAACTCACAGTTGTTCTTGGCCCTAGCGTGGCCAAAACAACTTAGCAGCAACCCAAAACTAGGGTACATCAACATCCCAAACTCACAATGAAAACTATGGCAACCTTACACAGTCTCAAAATAGGGGCAGAAGCAGAATTCCCAGCATAGACATGGGAGGACTCAACCAATGGATGTGGAAATCAACGACCATCCAACATATAAAAGCCCACAGTACATAGCTCCTCAACGCAAACGCTGAAGAAAGTTACACAAACAAGAATGGGGAAATGACTGATTCTCCATCAATCTATGCGTGAGGGGAAAGGATGCGGCCAACAAATATGGAAAACAACAGTCTATCAGCAACAAAAGAAAACCCACAATGATTCTTCACAGTCCGGCCATGGTGGAGGTAAAAATGCCGACTCCATGCATGAGGAAGATTAACCGGTCCCCTCCTGCATATCCCTGCATGAGAGTGAATCCCCCAATGGAGAGAATGGCCTCCAAGAGAGTGCATAGTGATGGTTCCCTTACCCTTGTGAAGGTGGAGAGAGGACTAGTGGAGTGAGCGTGTGGCAAATATTGACCATCCTGCCACCCTCCACTTCTAGCAATCAATGCCTTAACAACTCAGCAGATCATTAAAAAGGTGGTTGGATGAGACGAGGGAAGGTGGGCAAATCAAACAGGGTTGTGACATGTAGCTTTTTCCCCCATGACTCAAGGTTCATCATTCCCCCCCTCCCTTATCCTTTGGAATCATGCCCTTTTCATTTTAATGTTGCACCGTCGTAGCTGGCTGTAGGTTTAGTTTAATTGATGTGCGTATTTACATGATGCCAAACTATAATGTGCCGGATAGCACGATATACCATCGACAACTATCCCTATTGCCGAAACATACTCAACCAAATCGATGGTGGGGCTTTTGCCTTTAGCTCCTCACCACAGTTAATTACATCATGTACATTTAATGCAAACGGGGTCAAAACCGAGTAGTGTGTAGGTGATGAAAAATGTCTTCTTAAGTGTTTTCCCTAAGTTGGGGTTTTTCTCGGCATTTAGAACAAACCATTTGTGTTCAATGTGCTTGACTAATATTTCAGTATTTGAAGTGTCTTTGGATTGTTGGCTTTGATTTCAAAGTTTATGAGAAAATTTTAATTAAATCCCTATATATTCAAAGTGTTTGGAATAATTCACATGTGAGAAGTTTTATGCTTATTCCATTTTTCTTCATGGTACCAGAGAAATACTGAAGTAGTGACCAAGCTAGTGTTTCACAGTAAAGAAGTGCAGAAGGAAAGTGAGTTGTATTTCAGTTACTTTTTGTTGTAAGTTATTTTCCAATGATGAGCATATTGTTTGAGGATAGGTTGGAAGGGATATCCAACTATATCCCATGGAAAGTAAGAATTACTTTTGTATTGAAAGAGTTGAAAATTTGGAGTTTTGCAAACACTAAGATGACTAAACCAACATATACTGATGATATTGAAGAGTTTGAATCTCTTGAAGCCAGATCACAAAGAGTAATCCTAGATGGAGTAATAGACCATCTCATTCCCCATTAAACAGAAAAGAAAACAACTAAAGACATGTGGGATACTCTGAACGAGTTGTTTGAAGCCAAGAACGAGAACCACAAGATGGAACTGAAGGACAAGCTACACAATGTAAAAATGATCAAGGATGAGAGTGTATTCTTGTACTTGACTTCTGCGGCACAAGTCAAGGACGAGTTAGTAGTTGTATGAGATATTGTTCCTGATTCAGAATTGGTGAGGATATCCTTGAAGGGCTTCACCAAGAAGTGGGATGTCTTTATGAAGTGAATTGTAGGAAGAAAAAACCTTTCCAATTGGTCCATATTGTGGGATGACTTTACTTAGGAGGAGATATGAAAGGGGTCTTAGGGTGGTTAGGTCAATGAAAAACTGGAGAAGAATGTGGAACTTGCAACAAAATCAAATAAAAAGAAGAAATAGATGATTCAAGTCAAGTGTGTTACTGGGAATATTTCAATCAGTGCAGACAAAGGTTGTTCCCCTAGTCTGCATGGGGCATATCTATAACAAAAAGGCCACAACAATGCATCCTTCTCTTAGATAGTTGAACTACTTGAATGTTAATATTTCCTTAATTCAGTTTCGGAGGTTGTCCTTTCCTTATGGATCCTTTCGATCAAATGTACCTACAAAGAACATGAAGAACAAGATAAAACGACAAAAGCAACAAGACAATACAAAAATCTAATGATATTCAAGGAGAAAAGTAATAACAATTGATATTAACATAATTTTTTTATGGAAAATGAGAACATGTTTGTATTAATAACATAGTGAGGAAGAAGCTACAACTGAAGCCTTGATCTCATAATTATTTTGACATCACTATTAAACACACTATACAAGCCTTACACAATTCACTCACAACCACACTCTCTTGCCTCCTATACCATCTATGATTCCATTAGCATGAAGATGCTCTCTTGGTATATCTTCCCCCCTCACCCATGAGGAGGATCTTGTATAAATAGGCCAAAGGAATCACAAAGGGGTTGAGATATTTTGGGAGGAAGGTAGGGAATGATCCCTAGGGAATAGGATCTTGAGTGCCACCTAATCCAAGCAGTTGGGATCAACCTCCACGAGGACTTTCATCTAGAGGGTTCACAAAATATCATTTTTTTCTTTTTTGACAGTATTGACTCCCTTTGCATACGGGAAAGTAGCGCCATATCTCTTTGTATTGAAGCAAAAGGTGTCATCGACACACTATGCTAGTGGAAAATAGGCGTAAGAGAGGTTTGATGCCCTATGTCAAGAGAAAAGGTGTGTCAGACAACCTATAATTGGGAAAAAAATTCTCCAAAAGTTGTCTTGGCCATGTGACTTCAGGGGATTAAGCATAGATACCAATTTCATGTGTAACAGAATGCCTCCAAAGTATGATCTAAAAGGGGATGATATGTGAAATGCTTTTCTATATATGATATGGAATCAGAGGAAAAATAGTGGTGAGTGAAGACTTGATACAATACTAGTGACCAAATATCTAACTCAAATCATGGCTACTGACCAATACACTGCAGATTGATGTATAATGACCATATCGTGGATACCAACAATACACTGTATATCCATGATCGATAAGAATCAAATCGGGACATAACTTCTGACTCTACACGGTATATCTATGTCATCTTGACCCAAACTTGATCATAGCCACCAGACATACAATGTGGATCCATGGAGTGACTCAAGAAATACTCCATCGCAATCTGAAGATAGGAATATATTCAAGTGAATACCTAACCATTTAGGGTATTCATTTCAATACTAAACGATACAATCCTATCCATGCGAATAGATGTCCTGATGTCAAATGTGGTAGAAACCACTTGATTACCGGTCATTGATGTAAACTGTTAACAAGTGTGAGAGAAATTTCCATTGATGTCAATGATCCCCAAGGTATCCCAATACATTTCTCTGAATGTGAATAGATGAGTTGGATTCAAATAATCAACACAATATTTCAATCAGAGGCCAATGATGAAAGCCTATTGTCGAAAGCGAGGAAACCCACCATTGAGGCATGTAGGATTCAAGTTACTTGATCGGTTTCTAAGATTAATTCCATGATGGTGTGCTAGTGTCAATGGTAATAGACTCGTCGAAGGAGGTCCATGATGTTTCCCCCATCATCGACATGAAACTTGGAACAAAAGTGATGTTTAAGTGATAATGATAATGGAAACAACCATAGGACTCAATCGGATGTGACCGAATCGAAGGAAGGTAAGAAAAATGCAGAGGTATACTGTGATGAATACTTTCCTTGAACATTGGATGACATGACAAGTGACTTGGAAACATTGACTCAACGAGGAAGAGACCAAACATAATTCAAAGGTAGGACGATGCATTCTTTGAATTGACTCAAAGGAGTTAAATAACTCATGAAAGTAAACCAACTCGATGACAAGCTGAATAGCCAACTGTTTGAATGAAAATGTAGAAAAGTTCCATGTTCAAGGGCGGACTATGAGTTGCCATTAATATAAATGAAAAATATCTCCCATTCCATTAATTTCCCCATCACGATGGATGGGTACCTATTTGATTTTTAACGAGGTTGAAAAGGGTAACAAACGCTCGATATAGCTCATTGGAGGATGATTCCATCCTCATATGTTTTATGAACCTGAGAAAGGAGGGGTTCATTCCCATAAAGGGTCCTTCAACGTTTAATTTTATGAGTCCGAAGAAGGTAAAATCACTCATCGTTTCATATTTATAGAGTCTAAAATGACTAAGGAAACTCTAGAATGAAATTTTTCATAGATTCAGTCCCAAAGGTCCGAAAAAGTATAAACTAATACCTAGGAGAACTCTTCTAGTCTCAAAGAACTAGAGTATACCTTTTTTTCATAAATTAGTCTAATCGATCTGAAAAAGGGGTAAACTATCACCAATTAGACAATATTTTGAATACTTTTACAAGCGTGAAAGAATCAAGTTCGCTTGGCATTTTTTTCATGTTTAGAGAACTTGAAAAGAGCTGAAAGGTATCTCCATAGAATTTCCTTTTTTTGTAATTCATTTTAACGAGTCCGAAAAAATTGTAAAAGCACACTCGATACCTTTTCACCAGACTTTTAACGAGTATGCCGAGTATATAAAAGGTGCTCGATATGTTTTCAACTTAGGCTAGAGTGTGAAAAAGACAAAAAGAAACTCGATTGTAACAACAAAATACCTCATTATGTCATGAAATCCTAAAAAACAATGTTAGAACACTTTCACCGTGAAAACTATAGGAAAAACACAATGAAAACCCATAATATTTTAATGATCCACTAATTATTTATAATAAAAAATAAAAAATAACATAAATAGTAAAATAGTAATTTTTTTTAACCATTGTGTTCATAGGGTCTTCACTTAGTAAAACCATGTCATAGCACCGTCGTTCATGGGATATTAAAGAATACCCCTAATTTCACTAGATATTGATAATTACTTACAAAAATCTTTTTGTTGAGACCCACTCCCAATACATATTTCTAATTTGAAAACCTCTATGTTTACAATATATTCCTTATTTTTACTAGAAACCCATTTTTATATCCCCCAATACTTATAAATCCCCATACTCTAGTCCTCTCCCCCCAATACCTACAAAATATTGACCTTATTTTTCACAATTAAAAACCCCCCTTTATGCAGAATGAACATGATAAGATATTGCTCAACAAGGTGAATCCCCTGTGATTGTGTTATTTTCCATATCAAATAGGGTGAAATTGCTGTTTAGGAGAGGAATTTTCAAATAATATTCAGGGAGATCAAGGCGTCCATTCGTCGAACTGTCGAAAGTGGGTAAGAGAAAACACCTTGCCCTTTATTTTCATGGTTGCAAATTTCATTTTCATGATGTTTTTTTTTCTCAGTGTTTTGTGGTGATTTTCCAAAGGGGAATAGCACACCCACTACGCCGCTCTTCTCCCTTTTGGGAGGTGTGCTAAGGAACTCCTCGAAAGGGGAAAGAGCATCAAGGGTGCTCTGTCTCCTAAGGGAGACAACTCTGTCGCTATGTTCCCTAAGGGAAAGAGCATCGGCAGCCGTGGGCTCCCCAAAACTTAAATTTTAGCATGAAATTTCAAGATTTTTTGCAATGTGAGGGTTCTAATGAATTCCTTGTGGATGTTCCATAGGTTCTGGATAAACAAAATGGTGATTTGGAAAGAACATGAACATGAGCTAGATGATGCTCAAGAGGATAATGATCCTATGATTGTAAGGAACCTTAGAGAGTGTGGGCTCTTAAATTATTTTTTGGTTCCGGGCATGAGAGCCCATGTACGTTTATTGGACCATCTGATACGGATGTTGGGTATGGAACAACCTCACATTTAGGTTGGGGCCCACATTATGGCCATAGATTTGGAATACATCTACTTTCTGACTGGATTGTCCTAGAGAGGGAGCCCTGTATCACTTACAAGTCCTCATGGAGGGGATATGTCTGTTGATGAACTCATAGACGAGTATTGTGTTGTTGAGACAAGATCCCAAGGGGGTAAAATACCCATAAAACACGTTGTGGACTGACCACTGAGAACTGTGTCCTTCACTATAGAGAAGGTAGCGGGTAGTTAAGATTCACATCAGACTACCTGAGCACATATGATATATGCGTTGGTGTGCATGGCTCTGACTGTTTTCAACTGGAGTGAGGGATTATTGGTTAGTCTCAAGGATCAACTCACAAAATTCAAACGAGGTGAGCTCAAGAAGTTTGGTTACAGGGTGGTCGTGGTATCTTTCTTCCAGGAGAGGGTACCCTTACTATGCCTACAAGTGCCTCTTAACAAAATGGACTATGAGGATCCGTGGATGCTACAGTGGGTTGAGGCTATGTTCCTCCATGGAGGTGGGGGAGGGCCCAATGTGACCTATGGTGTTGTATTATTCCGTTGGCTATGAGGCCAATTGCTGATGATTGAGGCCTATGCATACACGTGGGCCAAATTCATGGGTGACCCTAATCTTCCCTTGCAAGAGGGTGAGTAGTGGGATGACCGAGGTAAGAGACATGCTATTGCATGGTGTTTTTTGTTTTATATTATATTTTCATTTTTTATTTTTATTTTTTTTCATGCTAAGACATATTTCACATTTTTGTAGAAATAGGTACGTTGAGACCTGCCGGGACCTCACTTATCGAGAGGAGAGGTGTGGTTAGAGACATGGATGTGAGGAACATCGAGGCAGAGGATGAAATTCAAGAGATTGATGATAACCTCCAGATATTGGTTGTAGGGGTTTCAAACATATCCATTGATGACCTCCCTAGGCGTTATCAACACCACACTATAGGGGTGTAGATACATTTCAGGAGGTTACTCCACAGAGTGGCCCGCGTCGTGATGTGTTATCATGAGCATGAGGATTAATCCAGAGTGACTTCATTAGAGGAAATTTCAACTCAAAATGGGCCTTTTAACTTTTATTCAAATTCCATGTCATCATGTGTTAGCTAATGAAATTTCTTTAAATTTGAAATGCCGTATAGGTCTTAAACACTTTTTTAATATAAATTTGGGGATAGGTATCATAAAAAAAACTACTTTTTTTGTTCGTATTTTTGACATATCTCCCTGTGTTTTTACTCAAATTTCGATTGGGAGAGCTCGTTGGATGCAGAATTAAATTCCGCATCCAACGAGTACCCACTTGGCATACTTTTGACAGACCCCGCTACCCCAAAAACAAATTCCATTTTTTTCAGGTATTTCTTATTTTTGGGGTAGTGAGGTCCATCAAAAGCATGCCGAGTGGGTACTCGTTGGATGCAGAATTTAATTCCGCATCCAACGAGCTCTCTCGATCAAAATTTGAGTAAAAACAAGGGGAGATATGTCAAAAATATAAACAAAAAAATAGTTTTTTTCTTTTCTTCCTCCAAAAATAATAAATATTATTTTATTAGTTCATTTTAGGAGGCCCATTTTGAGTTGAAATTTCCTCTAATGCCTCATTTTTGTATTGTATCGACTCTGAAATATTCGAAGCTTCATATTTTTGACCTTTTGTTGCACTAGAAACTTGATGCTTCTATACTTTTGGGTATATCATAAGCTTTATGGTTCCAGGTTGTATCTCAACATCAGTTATATATATATATATATATATAACACTCTTATTTAAAGATGTGTGTGTGTGAATGGATACTTATGTGTTTGTGTTTTTATACATGTTCAAAATTTAAAATGACCTTCAAATGTGAGCCAAATACCAATCCAAAACATAATTTTCCAGTGAATCAACCACCGTGTTTAAATGTATTGGGATGTGATGGTAGGAAACATGCTCAAAATATCTCTCCAAAAGCTGAAATATTCGGAATGTACGAATAAGTAAGGGGTTATGAATGGTGTAGATTGGGTTTAAATGATGGAAAACGAACTCCAAAGATAGATAATCCCTAATCTGACTCACATCACTAGCAAGAGCTTCAATCAACAAAAAAATCACTGCATGTTACTCTGCAAGATTGTTCTTAGAGGGACCCAAGAAAGTTCCTCTTGAGCTCACCCGATCACTGGTAGGGGAATATAATACCCACGTCGCTGATGCAATATTTATAGTATAATGATTAGCACCATCCGCAAAGACAAAACAAGTGGTCATCTGTCCATTTTAACAAAATACTATATAAGTAGGGTTAGTTAAGACACATCTTACATTCACAACAAATTCACGCTCTAAATTACACACACCACTCTATAAACACTATATACAAATTACCTATGCTAGATTGTCTAGGAATAATAATTCTTGCGGTAAGTCCCATTTTGAGGCTCACCCAGTGATACCCATCATAGTATATAAGATCATATGCTCCTTTCCCTAAGACGTGACTGACAACATAGGGTCCATGCCACATGGACTCCAATTTTCCACCTCCCAACTTATAGTGCTTCTGGTCATATGTCAGGACTAGGTCACCTTTGTTGAAGAGGAGAGGTTGAATGTATCTGTCATAATGAAATTTAATTCGTTTATGTTCCTCATTATCTAAGGAAACATATCGATGGGTTTTGTCCAGTTTGTTCAAATATAAGAACCTTTCTTCCTCTAAAGTGGTATTGGGTAGAAATTCCATGGCAAGTCTTAGAGAAGGAATTTCACATTCAATCAGGAGAGTAGCTTCTAGCCCATATACCAACTGGAATGGGGTGAGTCCATTAGATGTTTTGATGGTAGTACGATAAGTCCATAATGTGGAAAACAATTGTAAATTTCAACTGGATTTGGCCTGCCCTACCATTCGTTGAAGCATGGTTTTCAACACCTTGTTGATGGATTCAACCTGGAAATTTTCTTATGAGTAGTAGGGTGTAGAATTATCATGGCAAAAACCTAGTTTGGCACTTAGTTCCAAAATCATTTTGTTTTGAAAATGTGAACCATGTCCTGTCACAATAGCTTGAGGGATTCTGAACCTAGAGATGATGTGATTGAAAAGAAATAGGGTAATAGTTTTTCCATCTTCGGTGTATGTAGGAATTGCTTCAGTCGACTTTGAAAAGTAGTCAATGGCTATGATGATGTAACCATGACCCCCAACTGAGGTAGGATTACAGTGCAGGAAATCGATGCCCCATTTTGAAAATGGGTCAACAATGATTATAGGATGTAAAGGAGCGGGGTGGGTGCGCTTTTTGAATTGGAAAAGCTGGCGGGATGGGATTTGTTCCACAGCCTCCATGCAATATTTGAAGATTGAGGGCCAAAATTACCCAACACTTAAAATTTTTTGAGCAATAGCCATGCTAGAAAGATGACCGCCACATGCTTCAGAGTGGCAGTCATTCAAGACTATTTCAACCTTTTCAAGAGTTAAGCAAAGACGCAAGATTGTATCAATTCCACGATGATATGATGTATCATTGATGATAAGGTAGTATTTTTCATGATGACGGATATGATGACGATCATCATGGGTTGCATTATGCTGAAAACATTGAGTCCAGAGATATAAAATAAAATCTCCATACCAAGGATCAGACGTACTAATGAAGAACATGGATTCTTCAGGCAATGAATCCAAGGGATGTGTATTCTCAGTAATACAAGGAAGGTCACACATAAGCTCTACGAAAATGAGGGACTTCTTATAAATGGATTTTGCAAATTCTAAGTCAAATTCTTGGAGAATAAAAATCCAGTGAGAATATTCCCCCCTAAGAACTTGACGAGTTAAGATGTAATACATGGGGTTGGAATCTGCATATATTGTAGTTGTATGAAGCAAGATGTAGTGAGGAAATTTTTGGACCATGATAACTGTGGCCAGGGATAACTTATCCACATGCGAATAATAGGTTTCAGAGTCGATAAGACTCTTACTTAGGTAGTGAATCACATGTTTGTGGTCATGTACATTTGTTTGAACTAATACCATGCTGATGGTAGTTAATGACACATCCGCATACACAGAGTGACCCTTGGTGTAATCAGGTGGCTACAAGACCATTTCATGCGTAATGGCATGTTCAAGAAATTCAAATGCACGCTATGCAAGGTCATCCCAAATAAATTGTGTGACCTTTTTCAACATACGCATGAAACCATATGTCTTCTCGGCATAGTTGTATATTAAACGGCGCAAAAAGTTTTCCTTCCCTTGCAAACTTTGAAGTTCAGTAACATTCGTAGGAGGGGGTAGGGTCAAGATGGCTTCAATTTTTAGTGGGTCTATAAATATGCCATCCTTGGAAATGATGAAGCCAAGTAGTATTCCGATATTGACACAAAAAACACATTTTTGTGGATTTAACTGTATGTTGTAATGGTGACATCTAATAAAAATGGCTCTCAGATGGTCAACATGGTGTTCTCGATGCCGCGAATGGGAAGGAAAGTCATTTAGGTATGGTTCCATGATATGTTTGATGTCATGGAATGCGTAGGACATAGCATGTTGAAAACTAGTGCCAACGTTCTTTAAGACAAAAGGAAACTTCCCATAGGAAAAGGTGCCCCATGGGAAAATGGAGGCCATTTTATGTTGATAATAAGGGATTATCTCTATCTGATTATAGCCAGAAAAGACATCCATGAATGAGAAGATGACGCTTCTGGAACAATTATCGATGATTTTATCAATGTAAGGAGTAGGGAAATTATCCTTAGGACAAGCCCTATTGATATCTCAGAAATGGATACAAACCCTAATTGTTCATTGTTTTTGTTCATGGGGACAATATTAGAATCCCATTCTGTCAATGGTACAAGGTAAATGAATCCATCCTTAATAAGTTTCTCAATTTCTTCCTTAATGGCTACCACTTTCCATGGATGAACCTGACGTAATTTTTGATGCACTGGATTGGAATTAGGGTAAGTCCTAATATTGTTAACCACAATCGAAGGGTATATCCCTGGTATTTATTCATATGCCTAAGCAAAAAATGTCTCTAAATTCCTTAATAAGGGTCGTATAAGACCTAGGTTTTGAAGCAGAAGAATTTTGGCCTACATAAATATTTTCTACAACTCCGGGTTCCACTGATATATCAACTAGAACGGTCTGAGTAATATTGCTCAAATGACCCTCAGACTCAACATTGTGGATGAGAACTAGTGATTGATCTGTAGTTACAATATCATATGAAACCATTGTTTCAAAATGATATTCTACCATCTGGTAACTGGGAACGAAAGAGGACCGATGATGATGGTCTTTCCAGGGAATCTCCTCTAAAGACATGGCTTCCATTATTGATTCATCTGACAAAAGAGTTTGCAAATGAAATTCTAGAGATGGGGGGGGGTAATCTAACCAATATGGTAGGTGATAAGGGTCAGATTCCACCAAAATATGATCATTAATGGCGGGGTCACTGGTGGACTAGATATCTTGATAAGTTTCTTCGAAATGAGTAAACGATGTTGAATCAACAATTGAATTTCCTTTGTCTAAAGTGTCATGAGTCTTACAGGATATCATGTTCACAAACATGGTCTGAGTAGAGGGAGGATTGGCTAATGGAAATATTCCCATAAGCGAGGAATCTTTGAGAATACCTACCCCTATGTTCTGATACTACGGAGTCGTAGAAGGTAAGAGAGGGACATTATTCATAGAACTAGAACTCGTGGTTGGGGAACAAATATCAAGTTGATAAATCATAACGATATTACCTTGAAATGGGAATTGGACAAATAGAAACACAGACGAGGAAACTGCCTACATGGCGAAGAACCAATTCCTACCCAGGAGAAGATTGTAGTCTAAAGGAGCATTGAAAACTTCGACATGAATGGACACTGATTTTCCCCTTAGTTCAAACAAGAGGGAGGGAAGTAGTCCATGGGGATGACAACCATGAACATCAAAGGCCTTCAAATTCATATGTGAACGGTTGATTTCAAGAGTGCCTATATCTGTCCAACATGACAGAGACATGACGAAAGTCAAGGCACCTTCGTCCAAAACAGTGCGATTGAACTTCTTCCCAATAAATTTCGTAAATATATGGAAAGGTAACTGATGGGAGAGCCTTGAATTAAAATAATCCAGCTTATAGGAAACAACGTTATTATTCTTACGATCCATAGCTCCAAGAACCGACAGCAGGTTCTTTTCTTTGTGTAGGGCACATTTGGAGTACTTCGAGGGTAGACAAAGAACATGGTGCTTGGGCCAAATATTCGACTATATTGTAGTATTGGGCAGCCCACGCATGAGGGTTAAATACTGATTTTTAAATTGTACTCTTTGGAGGTCGAAAGATGGAGTCAAGAACATGTTTTTCAATATGAATATTGTTGGTAGGAGGAGGGGTGGAAACTGTAGGCTTATCATTTGAAGCGTTATCATCTTTCTTTTCTAGAGGTGGGTCATAGTTATGGGATCTGGTGGTAATATTAACCGTTTCACTAGACATCATTTTAACCTCATTTATAGAGGACGATGAAGAACTGTGAAAGGATTTATGGTCAATCAACTGTTGTTAGGTAGGGAAAGTATCGATCAATACTACTGGGGTGGGAGAAGTTTTTAAGAACTTGGTGACCTATTCACGCCAAGGACATTCCTTGGTGAAGTGGTCTCCTCCACATATGAGGTAGGGAAACTTTACCTTTATCCTATTCTTGGATTCAACATCAGGGTTTTGTGTTTTATTACTCTACTGTTGATTTTCATACCTTTTTGATTTATTGTTTCCTTTATTTTTCGTTCCTGAATATTCTGAGGATTCAATGGAATTTACCTCGGTAGAGGAAAATGGAGGGGAAGTGGTTTTTGGATTTGTGGTGGCCTGGATAGTAGGTTGGTTTTTATTTTTCAAGGATTTAGCCATTGGTTGTATCTGAATAGAACCAAGAACACAATCAGTGGGTGGTTTTGTTGAAGGTCTTTAGGGGTCTGAAGTAGGACAAGGAATGTGCGGGATCAAATCATAGAGAATGCTTGGCTGGGAATATAAAAGATCTAGGTACTTGGCTCAACTAATGGCTTATTATTTGGTGGTGAAACCTCCCATGGAAACATATCAATAAATAGGCAGAAGAAAATACTTAGTAAACCAATCGACAAGTAATTGGTCGGGAATAGGTTCTTTAATCAATCCGCGTCGTCGTCGCCACTCATGTATGTGATCGAAAAATGTGGGTGGAGGTAGTCTTATTTGAATTATTGAACCATTGATCTACATGAAATTAGTGCAATTGAAATTTATAATTTTGCAGTGGAATAGTAAGAGTAATGTACACTGAACAAGACAAATTTAAGATAAAACTGATAAGATTTGATCAGTAAATTACAACATTAATCTTCATTAATTTGCAGCACTATGCAACAACATTGTTCTTCTTTGCAACAACATCCTAAATATGTGCATGTGAACCTCTGAATGTTCTTCTGATATGATTGATGTTGTATGTGTTTATTCTTTCTAGAGGAGGAATGGAATGACCAATTTTCTTCTTCTATGGGCTATCATCAAGTAACACTCTCTTGGAAACTTGTTGCACCACTCTATAAAGAGAGAATATGTGCGAGAGAGTGCAACATGCTCATTCTGATACTTGGAACTTGTTCTCCTTCTATCTTCTGGATTCCCAACACCATCCCTAGCTGCAACAATGAGATTTTGGGCCCATTTAGGCTTAGGCCTATGATTTGGGATGGGATTTGGATCTGGATCTAGATTCTCATGATGTTCAACCTCAATATCAAGATCATGCTGATCTTGTTCCTCTTCATCTGAATATGAAACATGTGACAAAATATCATCATAAAAAGGAAGTGTAAGAGTGGTTATACCTTCTTGTGCTTCAGATGGTGGTATATCAAACAATTGATCATGTTCAAACTGAACAACGCGCTCAATGAAGCATTTCCTAGTTGCAATTTCCATCAACTTATATTCTTTTGCATCCTCAGCATATCCCAATAGTATGCATCCACTACTCTGGGATTGGAAGGCCTTTCTCTTATCCATGGGTATTCTGGCCCAATATTTGGAACCAAAAACTCTTAAGTGAGAGAAATTATTCTTATGCCCATGTAGTGCTTCGAATGGAGTGGCCCCAACCCGTTGGAGTCATTTACCCAACATGCACACTTAATTTGGTCAATTTGGACTTGCTAAAACACTATACTATGTTTAATTGACTTAATCGACATTAGATGAGCACACTATGACATCAGCATGAGCACATCCATGCCTACCTTCAATTAGGGAGGTTAATTGGGCCTCCTCCTTCAATCGGGGAGGCTAACTAGGCTTCCTCCTTCAATCAGGGAGCCATTCTAGGGTGATCTAAGTGTCATAAATGAACCTAATTTCTAACTGATTGTTACAATCAGTTAAGCTGAGTTGGGAAGGTGCCTCCATTTCATTTATTGATTATTTTAACACTATACTATGTTTAATTGACTTAATCGACATCAGATGAGCACACTATGACATCAGCATGAACACATCCATGCCTACCTTCAATTAGGGAGGTGAACTGGGCCTCCTCCTTCAATCGAGGAGGCTAACTAGGCTTCCTCCTTCAATCAGGGAGCCATTCTAGGGTGATCTAAGTGTCATAAATGCACCTAATTTCTAACTGATTGTTACAATTAGTTAAGCTGAGTTGGGAAGGTGCCTCCATTTCATTTATTGATTATTTTTATTAATATTTATGAACTAGAGACAACTAGGGTGCCTCCAACCACTTTTGATGACTAGTTTGACTTCAGTTAACCTCATCAGGGTTCATTGGAGTTAATGATGCACTACCACTTATTGATTGGCATGCAGTGACATGTGTCTAAGCTAATTTTAGTTAGACTCAGTCATCCATTGTACTCCGATACAATTAGGGCTCAGTTGAGTCAATCACGGCTTGATCAATGGGTTAACTAGGTGTGTTCACTGTGGCTGACATTCAGTTAAGCTACACCCATTCATTCAATTCGAATGACCTCCTTAGGAATTCAAATTGTCTTGGAATTCATGCATCTTACATGATCATTGTATTGTATTACTCATTCCTTATTGATTATATAGAGCTACTACTCCAATTGCAGCACCATTATGCCATTTTCATGCTTAATTGTTTGAAATATCTTATGAGATTGTGTTTTAGTCCCTAGATCACTATGACAGATTAATATGGTATCACAGCTCATGGCGAGATGAAGCTCATATCTCTCAAAAACATGGTTTTTGACTGATCTTGCATGAAAAATTGAGCAAAAGCTAAAAAATCTAGCACTACACCAGAAGCCAAGGCTTACCACTTAATACCCCAAGTTAACGAATTGTTGATCAATATTGCTTGATCAACGATGTTGGGTGTGATGAAATCCTAAAATGTGCAGGATGTTCGACCTTACGATGCCCCTTTTGTTTTGATTTGTAGGTTTTAACAGGTGAAAAGCATTCACTACATCAGTTTAAGATGGCTTCTTCCGTCGAACTATTGACTCCTTTCAATTTCCATTCATGGAAAGGAGATATGGAGATCCAACTACGTGCCAGAGGAATCTACCGAGTCACTATGGACACTTATGAAGAGCCTACTCATGTGATAGACAAAGCTAGGTTCTTGAACAAGAAAGACGAAACATTCAAATTCTTGTGCCTCTCTATTTCCAGGGATCTTCTTTTCCATCTCTCGGGATTGAAGAATATAAAGGAAATTTGGGACAAATTGGACACCTTGTATGGAAAACAGGATGATTTGAGAGTTTACCAACTTGAAAACGAGTTGATGTCTCTCCAACCTTCCAATTTTGAGACCTTAAATGATTTTTTCACAAAATTCAAGCACATTGTCTTACTGTTGAAGCAATGCAAGGTGGAGAAGGAGGATGACTAGCTCATCCTCACCATTCTCTCCAAACTTGGAGCTGATTATTCAATGTTTGTCTCTACATTCTGTGTAGGGAAGCTCACAACCCTTGGATGGAAGATGCCTTCACTCAATGCCTTTATTGAGTCCCTAACAAGTGAACATGATAAGCTTGTCTAGATGGGGATCATTATATCCTCCCATGATCAAGCTATCTATGCTTCAGGGCCCAAAGATCTGAAGGGTAAAGCAAAGTAGCAGAAGAACCCAAAAACCAAATTTGAATCTCCTAAGCCTAAAGTTTAAAACTAGCAGCATGAAGAGCCCTCCGGCTCGAAGAAGAATAAAAACAAAGGGCATCATGGAAAGGAAAAAATCAAGTGTTCATACTGCGGGAAGGGCTTCCACCCTGAACATGCATGCATGAAAAAGAAACTTGATGAATATACTTCTCTTCTTGAGAAAAATCACATCAATATTTCGGAAATCTTTCGGAGGAGAGATCAGAAGGAACCGCAACATGAAAGAGGTCACGCTCTCATGGAAAGCACTTCGAAGTCTAAAGATCTTTTGATATATTCTGGAGCTTCGAATAACATGATGGATGAAAGAGACTCTTTCTCATCTTTGGAGACCGGAAAATCCATTCCCATACACATGGAAGATGACTCCACAATCATATCCGAAGGACAAGTTACTGTAAATATTAAGCATGGTTACTTTTCCAATGTTCTGTATGTACCATATATTGCATCAAACCTCCTAAGTGTTTATCAAATGACACATACGTAAGTTCCCAAGAGAGTCTCCTTTATCCCATATGATGTAAATATCACATAACTTGCATTTCTAAAACGTTTGGCAAAAGGCCTTGCAAACCATCATGCAAAAGCCTATGAGTTCTCCCATTTTGTGGCGGATGCAAAGCCC
Source organism: Pseudotsuga menziesii (assembly GCA_001517045.1). Classification (NCBI taxonomy): domain Eukaryota; kingdom Viridiplantae; phylum Streptophyta; class Pinopsida; order Pinales; family Pinaceae; genus Pseudotsuga; species Pseudotsuga menziesii. Next base: position 114,556 of record LPNX010810431.1, on the reverse strand, counting down.
ACCGCATTGATGACTCATGGAAATGAGGTTAGTATACTATGGTATGAGAGGTTTGGACATATGAAATTCAAATAATTGCATAAATTATAGAATAATTCCATGGTTGAAGGCCTCCGGGTCATCAAAGCTACCACCTGAAATTGCAAGGGATGTGTTGTTGGAAAGCACCCTGGGCATAAGTTTGATCGGGGGAAGGAAAGTCGAGCATCATGCATCTTGGGGATGATACATTCTGATATCACCGGTCCCATGCCTACCGCATCCATGGATGGATCAAGATAAGTTCTCACTTTCATTGATGACTTTTCCAGATACACATGGGTCTTTTTTATCAAAAAGAAGTCAGAAGTCTTGGAAATATTCACTGAATTGAAGGCTTTGATTGAGAATGAATCTGGCCAAAAAGATCAAGATTTTGAGATCTGATAATGGCAGGGAGTATATCAGTAATGAGTTTCTGCATATATTTTCCCAAATTTTTATTCATATCCAACATTCATTCCCCTACACTCCCCAACAGAACAGTGTAGCGGAGAGGAAGAACCGGTCTCTCAAGGAGATGACCACTTGTATGCTGGAATCAAAGAAGTTGGATGCAAATTTGTGGGATGAATCCATGAATGCTGTAGAATATATTTATAACATAGTTAGACACTCATACAAGAAAGGGAAGACCCCTTTCTAAGCATACTTCATACACAAGCCGGATGTGTCGAATCTCAGGGTATTTGGGTCCACTGCATGGGCCCGTATTTCGCTTGATAAAAGGAGGGCTTTGAAACCGCAAAGCATAAAATGATTGTTTATTGGGTATCCCAATGAATATAAAGGTTTCAAGCTATTATATATCAAAACAAAAAAATTCATCATTGAAATGAGTTTCATGTTCAATGAGCCTCTTCAGGAGGTAGAACTAGTGAAGGAGAAAACTGCTGAATTTCCTTCCTATTCTACTGAATATTTGGATGATGGAATTGGGGGTAATGACCCTAATTTGGATCCTCTGATTTATGATATCAGTGTACAGAAAAAATCATATGCTGAATCAGAACCTGAAGTACAAAATCATCTCCCAACTTGGTCCTGACAGACACTCTCCTCCGCAGGTGATAACATTGGAAATCCGGATGATCCAAGGAGAACCTGGTCTGATTTCCAAAGAGCAGGTATTGCACTCTCTTGTCTTGATTATTTTCTGTCTAAATCTTGTTATTTAATGATAATTTCAGATCATAAGTCCTACTACCATGCTTGGAAGGATCCGAGATGGCAAGCTGCCATGGACGAAGAGATGAATTCTCTTCAGAAAAACACTACTTGGGAGCTAGTTTCTCTTCCTTTGGGGAGGAAATTGGTTCAATGCAAGTGGGTGTTTCGGACTAAGGTTGCTGCTGATGGAAAAACATGAAAATATAAGGCAAGGCTGGTATCAAAAATTTTCTCCCAGGTCCAAGGTGTGGACTACCATGAGACTTTTACATCGGTTGCAAAAATGGACTCCATCCGCCCAGTTTTAGCAATTTCTGCATCTAAGCACTGGGAAGTGCATCATATGGATGTTTAGTCTGAATTTATGCATGGAGATATTCATGAGTATATATACATGAAGCAGCCTGAGGGCTACATTTCTGATCCATCTTTGGTTTGCAAGCTAAAGAAGTCACTATACGGGTTAAAATAGGCCCAAGAGAGTGGTATTCCGAGATGGATGCCTTCCTTCTCTCACAAAACTTCCAAAGGTGTAAATAAGATATGAATGTGTATATACAGAACTATGATGGTAATTTGATTATTATTGTTTTATATTTTGATGAAGTACTGATTACAGGTAGCACAGTTACTTCTATTTCAGTAATCAAAACTGCCCTCCACAATGCATTTGAAATGAGTGATTTGGGGCTCTTGAAGCAATTTCCGGGGCTCGAAATTGAGAAAAATATTGATGGGATAATGGTAAGTCAGTACAAATACATATCAGACCTGTTATTTAAGTTTAACATGGCTGAATGTAAGGCTGCTCCATTCCATTTCTTTTCAGGGATCTACCTTGAAGAAGGAAAAAGCACACCTCCCATGGACTGCACTATTTATCGACAACTGATAGGTAGCTTGCTCTAATTGAATCATTATTGAATTGATATCTGTTATGATATGAATTATATGTCAATATACATGCAGAAGCCTCATGATATTCATTGGAAGGTAGCCAAGAGGATCCTCCAGTATATTCAGGGAACCAGGACCTACAACATTCACTATGCTGCAGATTCCAAGCTAGAGCTGGTTGGTTACACATATTCTGATTGGGTGGGTGATTATATTGATCGAAAGTATAATTTCGGATATGTATTCATGTTTGGTGGTGGCCCCATTTGCTGTTCTATCAAAAATCAGACCACCATAGCATTGTCTTCAGCAGAGGCCGAGTACTGAGGAGCTGTGAATGCTTGCATCCAAGTTGTTTGGTTGCAAGGAATTCTTCCAGAGTTTGATGTTGGTAGTACTTTGTCCACTGTCCTATTTTGTGACAATCAAAATTCTATTAAGATATTGATAGATCCAGTTACTAGGAAGAGGACCAAGCATGTAGAGATACACATGCACTATATCAGGGAATTAGTGCATGATAGGACCATCGTTCTGCAATACTTCCTGGCTGATGAGCAGATTGCAGACATCTTGACTAGGATATTTCCAGAAAATAAGTTCACTTACCTCCGTTCACTATTGGGGGTGAGTTCATCAGGGTGATCAGACTAATTTCAGTGTTAAGCTTACCGGGGGTTTTTCCCACTGGGTTTCCCTCTTTCCTCACTTAGATTTATTTTTGAGCATTGTTTGAGTTACATTATTGTACAGGGTGACCTATGGCCTTTTTTTCAAGGGCCCTATCATTTCATGCATTTTATTTTTACTCCTCCTGAGTATAGCTTAAGGGGGGGTGTTGGAGTCATTTACCCAACATGCACACTTAATTTGGTCAATTTGGCCTTGTTAAACTAATATCCTAAGTTTAATTGACTTAATCAGAATCATATGAGCACACCCACACCTACCTTCAATTAAGGAGGTTAACTGGGCCTCCTCCTTCAATCGAGGAGGATGACTGGGATTCCTCCTTCAATTGGGGAGCCATTTCGGGGTGATCTGAGTGTCATAAATGAACCTAATTGCTAATTGATTGTTACAATAAGTTAAGCTGAGTTGGAAAGGTGTCTCCATTTCATTTATTGATTATTTTTATTAATATTTATGAACTGGAGACAACTAGGGTGCCTCCAACAACTTCTGATGACTAGTTTGACTTCAGTTGACCTCACCGGGGTTCATTGGAGTTAATGTTGCACTACCACTTGTTGATTGGCATGCAGTGACATGTGTTTGAGATAATTTCAGTTAGAATCAGTCATCCATTGCACTCTGATATAGTTAGGGCTCAGTTGAGTCAATCACGACTTGATCAGTGGGTTAACTAGGTGTGTTAACTATGGATGACATTTAGTTAAGCTACACCCATTCATTCAATTTGAATGACCTCCTTAGGAATTTTAATTGTCTTGGAATTCATGCATCTTGCATGATAATTGTATTGTATTACTCATTCCTTATTGGTTATACAGAGCTGCTACTCCAATTGTAGCACCATTATGCCATTTTCATGCTTAATTGTCCAAAATCTCTTATGAGACTGTGTTTTAGTCCCTATATTACTGTGACAGATTAATACAACCACTGATTTATGAGGTACTCTATTCTATATGTATGAAGCACAGTTTACAGTTTCAGCCCAAAGAGAAGGAGGAATATTCTTGGCTTGGAGAGGACAGGTTTCCATCTCCTTCAATGATCTATTTTTCTTCTTAGCCACACCATTATGCTGTGGTGTGTATGGAACTGAGTTTTCCATTCAAATCCCCTCTAATTCACAATAATGATGAAAATATATTTTAATGTATTCACCACCATTATCTAGTCTAATGGACTTGATATTTTCTTTGAAACTATTCTCAATCAAATCTTTAAAAAATTTAAAAATTCCAAATACTTATGATTTCTGTTTCATGAAATATACCTAGTAGAACCTTGAACAATCATCAATAAAAGTAAGGAAATACCTGGAACCATTGTTTGATGTTGTAGGAATAGGTCTTGAAACATCACTGTGTATCAGATCAAGTATAGAGGCAACTCTATGTGCCTTCCCAACTTCATACATCTTCTTTGGATGCTTACCTACCAAGCAAATGGGACATACTCCATCTGATGTTTGGATGAGAGGAAATCCTTCAACCATTTTGTCATTATGGAGTTGTTGGAGACATTTGAAATTGAGACGCCCAGATCTATCATGCCATATTTTTTCAGGTGTTGTTGGCATGAGTCAATAGAGCTTTAGGATGTGAAACAGGAAAATAATGAGAGAACTCATAAGCCTTTCTGGCATGATTAGCAATCCCTTTCACTATGAGATTTCTAGTAGATTTTTCTATGATTTTGAATGAGTCATAGTCGAATGTAACTCTCTTTCAAGAGACTGTATGGGTCATCTGATAAAAAAACAACAAATTTGTTGCAAGAGAGGGCACATAGAGAACATTTTTGAACTCACCATGCTGGATTTTAACTGAACCTCTCCAGACAACTGGGATTTGGGAGTCATCTCCCATGGGAATGCTAGGTCCTCCCGATAGAGTGAGAGTGGAGAAGGATTCCTTGGAGGCAACCATGTGGTTGGATGCTCTATAATCAATCAAGTAAGCTTTTGACTGAGTAAGGCCTGCCTTCAAGGCATGACATCTCTCATGATCTTGTGTCGGTGCTCCAACATTAGAATTATTTGCTCGTTGTGGAAGGGAAATATTGTTCTATTCAAGGAGGGCCGAAACTTGGTTGATTTGCTTCTTCATGCACTGGATTTCAAGATGAAAGCGTCTCATACAATATGGACACTTAGTGTTTTCAAACTTTTTCTTCTTCTTGGAACCCGAGGATCCTTCACAATATTTTTGATTCTCTTTTGTCTTTGAATCATAGGAATTGGGGTTCTTCCCCTTTTTCTTCCCTCTGGCTTGCACATTGTTCGAGTCTGACATCAAAAGAGATTGATTCTTGGAGGTTTGAATCACTCCCATTTGAACTAGTTTATCCCGCTTCTGTATTAAGGACTCAACAAATCCATCGAGAGGAGGCATATTCCAATTGGGGATGGAGGCTCTTTTAGAATGGAAGGTAGAGACAAAGATAGAGTAATCTGAGGCAATCTTTCTCAGTACTGATAGAACTAGTTGCTCATATTTTCTCTCTATTCGACATTATTTACATTGCAATGCTAGTGACTTGAATTTTATGAAAAACTGTTGGATAGTTTCAAAATTGCTGGGCTGCAATGCAATGAGCTCATTCTCCAATATGTGCCCTTGAAGCTCATCTTGTTTGCAAAAAAATGATTCAATATTCTCCCAAGCTTCCTTCGGAGTCTTCAATCCCTCAAGGTGAAAGAGAAGATCCTGGGAGATATGAGTGCATAGGAAGCCAAAAGATTCATCCAACCGATTCAATAACTTATTTTTCTTAGTAGGGTTATGGGGCTCTATCTCTTTGCCCATTGCCATCCTAAACATGTGAAGATTGCGCAAGGAGACATGCATATCTTCCCTCTAATCAACATAGTTGAAGGGTGTAAGGATCCAGGGTACAAGAGATGAAAAATCCATCAATATTCCTATTGATCAGTAAATTTCTTCACAAGATACATAGGTACCTACAAGTAACACTGCAAAAACCAAAATAAATTCACAATCATGTCAGTTTCAAGCCTTCCAACTCAACATGTACACTTTCTCAGGGTCTATCACACCTGCATAGACTTCTATGGATGAATCCATAGTTAGTAGGGAAAATATTGCAGGATTTATGTGGAAAACTAGCTGCTTTCGGTGTACAATGGAGTCAGATAGACTTGCTTCTATCCTGAACAAGGATCTGATACCATGTTTGAATTATTGAACCATTGATCTATAAGAAATGAGTGGAAATGATAGGTAGAATTTTTTAGTGGAATAGTAAGAACAATATACAATGAACAAGACAAATTTCAAATAAAACTGATAAGAATTGATCAATAAATTACAACATTAATCTTCATTAATTCTAGCAGTATACAACAATGTTACATAAAGGAGAATTCGAATCATGTGGATAAGATTCGAATCTACCAACTCAATCCTGATTGACTGGATAACTAGAAGTGTCTAAATCACTATTGAAGCTCACTAGTCTAACTCCACATGTCTAATTCAGTATACCATTAATTTAAACCAGTTAAACTGATGAGGTAGGTGAGAAATGACACTTACTCGCATGCAACCATGCAAGACTAGCACTAAATCAACTGAAAGACATTTAACTGAATCTAACTGGAGGTTAACTTATCATACCTACCTACCTACAACAACCAACTGATGGAGGCTACTCGTGGCACTCAGAGTGGATCCTAAAATGTGGGGAGTGCCACCGGTAGGACCAAATAACACACTGGTGGCACCAAAATATATCAAATGACTCCTAAGTTAGACAACATGATATAATAGACTAAATATGGACAAGGGAGGATTATATATTCCTAACAAGTATGACTGAGGGAGGTTAAAATATCTGTACCCGTTTTGTACTGAATTGGGAGTTGAAAGCGTGTTAAAAACACCATTGCTAAGGTGTTAAAATCTCAAAAAGAGTGTAGGAGCAATTCTATATACCACTTGGCGGAGGTTTCGGTGATATTACTTTGAAACAATCTCAAATAGATTGAACCATCCATTAGAGAGTTGGAAGAACACCAAAAATGATAAGTCATTACATGGTTTTTAGGGTCTTCACCAACTTTTCCATCAAATTTGGGTATATTAGAAGGAAACTTCACTGGAATAGAAGGCTAGGAATGATCATGATGAATAGTATAATTGATCAAACATGACAAATTGGGTAGATCAAGTGTAACCATAAAGGGTAGCTGTTAATTCAATTGCAAGTATTAGTAATATTGATAAGGAATTTGAATATTAGTATGGCCATAGGTGGATTGATAAATGGGATTTGATTATCCTCCACTACCAGGTTGGTTGGGTTGTGGTTGGTTTCCAAATGTGCCAGTTGATGGTCCCCCTAGTGGACCCCTTAGCAAGGAGCCCTCGGGTGGACCTCTAGGTGGTGGAACTCTAGGTAGTGGACCTCCATACAAGGGACCTATAGGTGGGGTACCTCTAGGAAGGGGACCTACAGGTGGACCATTGGGTGGGGGACCTCTAGATGAGCCCCCATGAGGGGGGTCTTTAGGTAGAAATCCAGGTGGGGGACCTCCAAATGTGGCACCTCCGGTTGGACCTCTGTACATATTTACAAATGGGATTCCGTAAGAAGGGACATTCGACCAATAAGGGTTTCCCCATGGGGCATTATGGTTACTAGGATAAGGGACACCAAAATTTTTTTTCTCAAGGAAACGAGTTGATATTTTTGGGTGACCATTTCCTGTTTATTTCAGGGTGAAGGTATCCCCACAAAGGTTGATTGGACATTGGTTGTCGCAATGCAGAGGAAGGAACCATTATATTTGTAGTTGTGGAGGATGGTCCAGCCATGGGATGTCCTACAGCAACACTTTGCCCATTATTTGAACTAGTTCTCATGGTTGTGGTGATAGCTGGTCCTTGGGATTGTCCCCAAGTGGCAATATTAACATGAGAATGAGGGATAAAAGGGAGAGTTTGAGATGAAAGGGAAGGGATAGAAGGATGGACGGGATGATAAGAAACCACACTTTGAACCGGTGTTCCAGATATGGTAGTATCATAATACCAAACAAGGGCATGATGGTATTCAAGAGTGGCTCTTTCTGAATGGATTGGAAAAGGAGAAACACTTCTCCTTCTTATTGTTAACACTCGGAATCACACCCAAGGTTGTGGAAGGTGAACCCCGAGGTAACAACAAACCACTTTAAGAGAGGGAGATGGATTCTCCGTCTCTATAGAGGGATATCTCATAGATATATAACAAGGCCAGATATAGACATGAAATGAAATTCAAATATTGTTGTGGTTGAAACATGGTAAGGGTACATTGGGATATGGAGTCATAATTATCAAGAAACACAGAGCAGTTTGCATGGAAAATGTCTGCAAAAGAAAGATAATACTTATTTTACGGTCAATATGTTTTTAGTCTGGTGATAAGGAAGAAATGATGACAACCCATTAACACAGAGCACCAACTAGATGAATTATGCATTAACTTTGGTAGAAACGATTTGTGAATATTTGAAACAATAGACAGAGCATAACCAAGTATGAATTCTGAAAACTATCACAAACTTGTCTCAAATATGAAAAAAAACATAATGGAAATATTAACAAGAAGGACATGCACATAAAGAAGAGAAATCACAGACTGAAACTGAGAAATATACATAAGTTTTGCAATCAAAGGCCATCATTCGACTCTGCAAATTTTATTAAAAAAAGATATTAAAATTACATAACACAAAAGTGTCATGGGTTGAAACCCTTTCTTCCATTGTTGAGGGTATACTTATAATGTCTTAGGCTCCCGACACCAACCTCGAAACTTGGCCAAAATTAGTTACAAATTGAGAAACAAACTTTAATGTGGCACATTTTCCACGATTTACATAAAACATAAAATATGAGGGTAATGCGCATGATGGATTGGAAACAGTAATGCATCCTCAGGATTCTATCTCGCTTGATCATTCTACAACTGTCTCTTTGATCTTCATGTCTTCATTGGCGCAACTTGTATTTACTTTTCCCGTAATTTTCAACTATCTTCCATTATTTGACAACTAGAAAATCTAAATTGATCATCTCCTTAGCCAATACCCTAAGCTCCACATTTTTTGGATAAGAGAAATCTAGAAATTTAACACACGTAGCTTTAAAGTCGAACAACATTTCAAAGTCTCTAGCTAATTTTTCAATCATAGTTTTTCTCGACAAGGATTGTTGCTGCATATCATCAAACTATCTATGATCTAATATGCAACTGATTAATTTGTCATTATAATCCTTCTGAAACCACATTCCTCCTTTCTCTTCCTAAAAGAAAGGAAGTCCTCTTCTGAACAAAGGATTAAACAATTCAACGAATCCCTTAATTTGATGATGCATAACATCAATTTTTGCTTGAATTGTTTCTAAATGATGATATTTATTCACCACTTTTCTTTCCCACGTGATAACCAAGATCCTATCTTGAATATTTTATTTATTTATTTCTTCTTCTGTCAAATTGTTCAAAAAACTAATTGCATTATGAGCCGTGTCTATAGGATTTTTATTTAAGACTCGATTTACCATCAATACATTTTTTCTAGCTGCTTATGTGACAATCTCCTTGTCTAGAATAAAATCCAAATAAGTCCTGATCTTGGCTGCTTCTGTTATCAGTACATCCTAGATGAGATGCTTTGCTCCCTCTAAGGCTGTTTGTCATGTTAGCTGTTTTTCCAATTTATTATTCTTTTCTACCAGCTCCTTACATTTATTTTCCAATGTCTTTCTTTCATTTTTTTTCTTTTCAACTATGTCTTCCAAAATTTTTTCTGGTTCTTTAAACTAGTGATTTCTAAATCTCTAAGACTTACCTGAGACATATTCTAGGAAAGGGAATCTGCACCAGATTATAGAGAAGGTGAAATAACTTGCACTTGCTGCTCATTCTTTTCCTCTAATTTATTTTCCAACTCTGCTTCTTTTGCTTCAAAATCCTTTTCCTTTTCAACCCAATGTACTGCATCTTTCTCCCATTGTTTTTATTTTTCCTCAAACTTCAGCAACCTTGATTTACAATCAATCAATTCAGTATTCAAAGATTCTTTTTCTTTTTCAAATCCTGTCAACTCAGAAGTTTGTGTAAACTGAGTAGATGGGATACTCAATTTCATTTTTAACAATTGAATTGCATTTTATTTTTCTCTTAACAACTTATGTGTGGAAGCCCCCTTATCATCTTGACTGTCAACCACCAATAATTCCACTTGAAGCTTCTTAATCCATGGCTAGTGTGCTTTATTTTCCACCTTCTCCTTTCTGAGTAAATATTCAACTCTTTTCTTACTTGATTAACTTTGATACTTGCAATGTTTCCTTTAACAAATTAGTATAAATGATATGACATGTTTCTCTATGTAAATGTATCATACCAATATTAGGAATCTTCTTCAAATTCACCCTTATTTCAACGACTTTATTTTCTGTAGTCACTGCCAAATTTAATGTGTCTTTATCCTGATCCCAACAGCCACTAGGGATACATCCTGACTAGACAATTTTATCACTTCATCATATCATTTCAATGTTTCCTTAGAATATTTTTCCCAAACACCTTTATATTTGTCTAGCAATTCAATCTTGGACTTGTACTTATCTCTAGCTCCTTCAGGAATTTTATCAAAGGTATATTCCTGGATTTCAAAGGCTGGGCCTTTGATCTTCATCTGCTTCTTTTTCCCTTTAGATTTTGTGATGTGTACAAGTTGTCCTTCTTTTTCAATATTTTTCTTCTTGGGTGTTCTAGCAGTATCTTCCTCATCTACATCCATGGCTTTTGAGAGATCTCTCTTATTCACCTTTTTTCAGAAAAAAAACTAGCCAATGGAGTGACATGAGTAGCTACAAAAACAATAGTAGAAAGATCTTACAGAGGAGAATATCTCCATGGTGTAGATGAAAGTGAATCTTCTTGCATATTCTCACCATTATTAATATCCTTGGGGTAATCCATCCAATTTGCTGCTTCAGACAGTCCTGCCACCTCGTAATGCTCAAATGGTTTATTTTTATTTGCTTGTCTCCTATCTGAGATGACATGGCAATGGTCGTAATTAACTGCAAATTCCATTGTAAATCCCATTTCTTTGAGCATGCTTTCGTTCATTGAAAGGGCTGATTTAATTTTAATGGTAAGAGAACCAACTGTCCATGGAAATTTAATTTCTGAAGCCTTCTTAAAGCTCAAGAAATTTTCATCTTCGACTATTAGCCTTTGTCTAATAAATTCCAATGCAGACACTCTCACTGTCAAAAATGCTGGCAGGACATAGGGTTGATGAGAAAACCCATATACCCTAATCACAGTATTATGTATAGAAAGGAACCAATCCCCTACTCTTCTTTCAGGTGATAACTGTAATAATTCTTTCATTTCTGGTAGTACTCTGGGTAATATTTCTTGAAAGAAAACATTATATACTGGTTACATAAGAAAATTCCTAAACTTATAATAATATCTACTCATTTCATATGTTATTAGCATCTCTGGGAGTTGTAAATTGTCTTCATTGAATGTTAAAAACATCCTCAGTAGAAAAGATTGAAATCTGAAAGTTCTTGTCCTATGGAAGTTTATTAATTGAGAATAGATGTTCTCAGCTAAAAAATCATCAAATTTAAGACATGATGATTGCATGGACTTGTTAACCGAAAAAATCCCTCACTAATCTCTCCATGACCTACACCACCCAAGGACAGCACTTCACAACCCTCCATTAGACCCCCACACCCTCAATAATGCTTAAGGATGAAGAAAAGGGCTTAAAACCCCCAAAAAGGAGCCTAAAATACTCTCCTAGGAGCTAAAGCCCCCCAAAAGGGGCTAAAACCCTAACATGAGGTAAAATTAGGGCAGAAGGGGCTAAAATCCCAAAAAAGGGGCTAAAGCCCGGACCAAGGGCTTAAAACCCTAAAACCCCAAAAAAGATATAAAAGGAGGGTGGGGGGTCACTCTCAAAACACTTCTCCCTTGCATACTGTTATGTTGCTCGTGGATGCCTTGAGACCCTTTGTCTCTCAAGCCACCCACACTCCCTCTCCTCCATCTCCATTGAGCCATAGCTCCCCCATCCAAGAGAGGTGCTTCTTCAAGCTAGGGCATGGTGGCCCATTCCACCCAAAGAGAAGGTATAGGTTGTTATTTGTTGTATTTTCTTAGTAATTTCTTTGCTTTCTAATCCATGGTTTCATTTGTAGGTTTATTTCCTAACTTATTTTGCAGGTATTTTGGTTTACTGTAGCTTAATGATTGTTTGCAGGTTATTGGAAGTGGAACCCTAACCTTTGTTTGCAGAGGGGTTCTCCATATTTCTCTTCCATCTTTGTTTTCATTACTATTCTTTACATTCCATTTTTCCTTTCAGTCTTTCCATAAGCAGGAACCTACCCTTCTGTCCTATAGACAAAAGGGGGCCATTCCTGCCCTTGTAGCAAGGCGAAATCCTTGCTACAGAACTGGCGACCATACCAGGTCGATCCCACAGGATCCCTGGTCCAGATTTTTAAAATTTCAAGTTTTTTAATTTTTTCCCTAGTTTTTAAAATTTCATGTCAAATTTAGTTCAGATCTAGTTTATTTCCAGCTATTAGTGTTGTCGAATCCTCTACTAGGAAAATTCGAGTCATTTTGGCCACAGTATAGGTTACTGTCGGCCGGATCTGACTCAGGATCAGAAAAACCCCAAATCCAGGGTAGGTCGCACTTATCGGGCCTGAACAGGCGATGAGGGTGCACTTAATGGCCTAACAGCCACGCCCAGGGTGCACTTAATCTCCCAAAATGTGCGACTTCACTTAGAAACAAAGACCGTGACTGTCTGTGAAATCTGTGTGACCCCCTCGCCTGTTTTTGAAATTTTTTTGCAACCCCCTCGCCAAATTTGATCAGAAATGTGTGGTCTGTCAATCAAAGGTTCAATTTTAGTTTAATAAGGGTTAAATTTTAGTTTAATAGGGACTGTCAGTGTGGCTCAACTGCCTCTATCCTGCATACTAGTTTAATTTCAGTTGCTATTTTAATTTCCTGTAATTGCATCAACAAACAAAGTGTAAATTCAAAGTAAATTTTAATGGCTTGATTAAATGAATGTAGCTTAACTAAACTAAAACTAAAACTAACTATCTTGCTTACCCTTCCTCCTCTACCCAGTCATCACCCTCCGGGGTATTCTGGGATACGACGAAGGGCAAGATCGTATAGACCTAGGCCCTTCATTGAATATTTTTCTAAACCATTAAAACCGGATGACTTGGAAGGTAGAGGGGGTAGAGAAGGAGGGCTTCTCATAGCACTAAGCATCCTCCCTGTTGACCAACCTTGCATCTGGGAGGTGACCTGTGGATCTATGGATGGGATTAGTCCCATTGTGTTGAGAGCCCAACACCTTCTCTTGGTTGAAGAGGAATATTAGTGTGAGGTAGTCATCTAGTTAAGCCATAAACATTAAGGGTTAAAAACTGTATTTGTTTACAAATTTTTGATTAATCAATGCTTGCATACATAATGACATGAACTCCACCACAATATGATGAATTCATAAACCATTTGCAGCTACCAAATACCAGAAAGACAGACAAACAAATACACCATACCAAGTAATCAACCCAACTCAGTTCATGACATTGAGAGAGCCTTAAAATTTATCAATTTACACTAAGTTCAAACAATCTGTAGTCTTTGAGGACATAAGTCCCTAACTTATTCAATTGTGGGAAGTATTTGGGCTCTGCCCAGAAACTCAATGTGAGGAGTACCACAAGAACCCCAAAGTAGCTGGCCTTTGAGAGGAATTGCCAAGCGAAACGGGCAACGATCCCTTTCGATTGAGTAGAAACACCTGTGAGGAAAAAACCAAGCACTTTCTTCTGGTAGTCTTGGTGGCTGGGTGAACACCTACAACCAATAGGAAGCCACTGAAACCGGGGTCCAAACATCATTCCCATCAGTTTGATAAACATCTAACACAATTGATCCCTCACGCTCTTCCTCACGCCTGAGAGGCGAACCACCAAAATTTGGAACACTCAATTGACACTGTCGAAACCGTTCTCAGTGATCTCCCACACCATTAGAAGGTCACATAGCCTCTGATTCAGATTCAGACCCATATCAGTCTGAACCAGACCTCCATACTGCACCATCGAGCCCCATGGCTGGTGCAAATCCAGATCCATTTTCTAACATAACCATAGCAAGTGGACCCATCTCCACACCACAGCCTGTCACCAATAACCTTGCAGGTGGCCCAAGCATAGTCATGCAAACTCTCATTAGTCAGCTTCCACCACCTATAGTGACCAGCCAAGCTGGTCCACTTGCAACACATGGGGGCAGTGGCCCTTACACACACACTGCCCCTCCTACCACATAGGGGGGCAGTGGAATATCCACTTACATTTCCCCTACTATCATACATGCGGGAAATGTTCCAGCCACCCATACTATCCCCCCACAACACTTGGGGGCATTGGCCCATCCACAATGGTTCCACCGCAAGTGCCCCCAATTGTGCAGATGCATTATGCACCTGCAAATCCCACCACCATCGCAGCTCCATCCCACATCAACTTGGGGTCAAATATGCCATTTATGGCTCATCTTAACCTACCTAATTTGGCTCGGTTAACAAACGACCCCATCCGCCACCACGCTTTCTGGCCACCCATGCCAACCAAGTTGCCATCAGACATTCCTAAGTTTGAAGGCAAAGCAGGGGAATGTCCCCAAAACCACATTATTACATTCCATCTATGGTGCTCATCCAACAACATCGTAGATGATTCCATTAGGCTGAGGCTATTCCAACACACCCTTATAGGTTCCACGGCCAAATGGTACATTGAGCTACCGTAGGCCAAATACCTAGACTTCAACTCCCTAGCTTTCATGTTCCTACAGTATTCTCAACTCCCTATCAGATATGACGAGGGGGTGTAGATCCTACTATCCCGTCGTTAGAACACTGCCACTCATATAACTGACCATATCCATGAGTGGTGGCGACGCCATAGCCTATGTAAAATCCAACTTGATGACAGGATCTTCTTGGATTAGTTCCTTAAGACCTTGCTCCCACCCATAGCAAAGGACGTCGCATCTGAAAGTCCCCAATTTGAAGAAGAGGCCATACTGAAAGCTCAACAGTTTGACCTCATCTATGCTCAGTCTGGATACCTGTACACCGTCATTCCAGATGCTCCCCGCAAAGGAACTTCCTACCGCGACGCACCGGGGGAATCTCATGCTGCGGGAGACATCATAGGCTTGGTCTCCCAAGAGCCGCAAGATCGTCTGACACCACCTGTCGTTACACCACAACCAAGCAATACTGCTAGTGTTGCTTACCAAAACCAAACTCTGGACTATGCCAGATTGATGTCTCAATCCAGAGCAACAAATTCCTATGCATAGCCTGCGCCACCGCAACAGGCTCAGGCCATGGCTTGGCTAACATAGTAGTATGCAGGGAAAATGCCCACATTTGTGGCACTGCCACCCCCACAAATCTACTATGCATCACTAATGAAAATAGTTCAAGCCTCCACCCCCGCTCCACCTGCCATGTTGGTACAAGTGTTCGCACAACCAAAAAATCCCAACTAGCCTACCCCCAACAATCAACAAGGGTAAGCTAGGAATAATCGGCCCCAAAACGAAGCCAATAACTAACCGCAGGGAGGCAGTCAACAACCAAACCCTCCCAACAATGGCGCAACAAACTGACCCAACCAAAACCCCCCACGACAAAATTCACCAAGACACAACGCTCCGTTGCGCACAAGCCAATCGCGCACATTATGTGATGTTTATGGGTACTGCACATTCAAGTGTCTCCTCATGGGTCGTGCTAAGCAGGCTATTCAGAAAGAAGTTCAACAGGCCACCAACGCTGTAAATCAAGCCCAACCAAACCCAACACCACAAGGACCTCCTCCTATGGTGCTTCAAAACCCACTACCAGTCCACGGATTGGTGGCAACTACACCCCCTCCCCAACCCAATCCCAACGCACCGGGGGCACCTCCCACAGCCGAAACAGGTGTTCACCACCTGCTAGCCATGACGACTGAAGAGGTCAACTTGCAAAACAGATGCAATCAGTACGATACCACCACCAAACCCGCTGACACATCAACGACCTCAACATCCAAAACAATCAACCTACCTCTTCAGTTACCCCCATTCCCACGCCCCCCCGTATGCAGGATTGCCAATAACACCACGGCTAGAGCTACATTTAGCTATAGCATTGTGGATGATTTGGCCCAAACGCCAACCCCCATGTCCACTCTTGAGGTACTTAAAACATGCCCAATGCAGCAGAAAGCCTTAGTAGATGCCCTTAGGGTAGTAGACCCCTCTAACTCCAAGATGATCACATTCGACACAGAGAATGGAGAACCACGCATGCCATCCACCATCACCTTCCAAATCCTGGTGTCTATAAGGAACCTGGTTGTGCACCGGTGCATAGTAGATGAGGGGGCATCCACGTGCGTTATGTCTACATTGGTTTGGCAGAAATTTGGATCACTAATTCTTCAACCATCCTCCACAACTCTGTGGGATTATGATGGACATCCCACTAAATCCCAAGGAATCCTCCCCCATGTCCCCATCACCTTAGCTGAGAAGATAGTGCTGATCGACATAGAGGTTGTCAATGCTCAACTGGACTATAACCTTCTCCTCGAAAGGAGTTATATGTATGCCATGACAATAGTCGCATCAACTGTCTTCTGTCTCATGATGTTCCCCCATGAAAGGAAGATTGTGACGGTTGATTAGCTCACTTATCATGATCTGCAAGGGTTAATGGCACCTTCCAACATTATCCCTACCATCACCACCATTGAGCCACAAGGGGCGACCACACACGCTAATGTCATCCCTATAATCAACACTATGGTTGAAAACACACCATCCTACCCATTGTTGAATGTGGGCCCTAGGTTGTTTGCCGATCCTACCATGACAGCTCCTTTCCCGTCCATGTCGTCACCTTTGACAAAAAATGAGACTACGAACTTGTGCATGGTCTCATCCAGCACCACTGCACCCAAACAACAACCGCAGCCGCAACCCCAACCACAACCACAACATCATCTGCAACTGCAACACCAACAACATCCCCAACATCACCCCCAGTAGCAGCATTATGCACAGCCACAACCACAACCACATCCCCACATGCAACCAACAAGGAGTTATCTCGGCTCATCTCCAGTCCATACAATTCCCTTCCTCTTTCCCCCACCTGGTGCCATGAGCAAATCGGTAATGGCCACTTTAAGCTTACCCAACTTTACATTGGGAATTTTGGTGTGGTATCTTGATCCATCGGCTCAACCAGCAATGCCCCAAGTTGTTTTAACCCCAGTGCAACCCATCACGGTCGAGTCTCACCCTCCACCCGATCCGCAAAATCCAACCGCTACACCCACACCCACACTGCCCCAGTCGAAAAGGGCTAGGGGAAAGAACACCAAAGCTACCGCAGAGCCACGACAAGTCCCACCTTGCGCCGTTTGTGAGAAACAGGGCCATCCAACTCAGAATTGCCCTGAAATCCCCATGATCTGTGCGCATTTCGATGCCATGGATACAAATGAAAACATCCTCGTGGTTGAACTCCCAATCGCACCAATAGTCAGGAACAAGGCAGTGAGAACAAACCATGCTTGTGCCCTTTGCGGCTTGTATGGACATTGCTCTCACCATTGCCAAGACTTGCCCAAATTTTGAATGGCTCTAGTTGACCTCCGTGAACATTCCCTTGAGTTTGAAATCACCTTAATCGAAGAAGTGCACCCCCCACCGCCTTCTCCAGACACCATGTCCATTTACATGATGTCCAGTTCAACTGATCCGCTTATATCCACCTCCAATGACGGTCCATCCAACTTGTCTCTTCATTGCTTCAGCAATGATGAGGAGATACTGGAAGCTCTGACCACCCCGGAATACCCATGGGACGACATGCACCATCACTCGTTCTTCCTCCCTGAAGAACTTGTGTCGCAGTCTGACCAGTTTTCCATGGAAACCAAAGATTTCATCCATGGGAGGGTCGAGTGGTTCAAGAACCCCATCCCAGCACCAAATGCCTTCGAATAAGGGAATATGGTGAACATTTCACTAACCATTAAAATCGACATCTCAACCAATTCTGAGATTGTTGAAGAAATCATGCTGGGGGCATCCTACTCCCCGGAAGAGGTCGATGCCTACAAAACTCTCTTCCAAGAATTCCGCGACATCTTCTCCTGGTCGTACATTGAAATGCTCGGCTTAGATCCATCCATCATGGAACACCACATCGACACATGGCCTGATGTAGCACTCGTACACCAAAATCAATGGCCCATTCACCCTTCCAAATTGGCCGCAGTTAAAGCCGATATAGAGAATCTGCGCACTGCCGGCTTCATCTACCCCATTGCGTACACCACTTGGGTTTCTAATCCTGTTCCCATGAATAAAAAATAGGTTACCATTCATGTTTGTACAGACTTCTGTGACCTCAATGGGGCATGTCCGAAAGACAAATTCCCCACACCTTTCATCGATCAGATCATCGATGCATGCGCCGGACATGAAGCCTTTTCCTTCATGGATGGATTTTCTGGCTATAACCAAATCCAAATCCGGAAAGAAGACCATTATAAAACAGCATTCAAAACCCCATGGGGAACATTCACATATTGAGTCATGCCCTTTGGCCTAAAAAATTCTAGAGCCACCTTCCAGCGTGCCATGACATACTGCTTTCGCGACCTTGTTCTCATTATGTTGGTTTGTTTCGACAACCTCATCATGTGGTCGCAGAAGAAAACACAACACATAGACGACCTGCGACAAGTGTTATTATGATGTCGCAAGTACAAAATCTGCTTGAACCCTTTCAAGTGTGTTTTCTGTGTCCCCATGGGCCATCTACAAGGAGTCATCGTGTCACACAAAGGAATGACCGCTGATACCTAGAAGGTCCAAACAACTTTCCCTCTAACGTCACCCCTTTGAGTGACAACGTTACAACTTGTATTATAGTTTTTCCATTTTTTGTTTTACACATTTTTCAAAATTGAGTCTTATGTGTCATTTCCTCTCATTGCTTCAGATGGAGCACACCTCAAACTGGTATATGGGATTCACAGATGGAGAAAGAAGATGGTCTCCGAACCTCGCCTCGGCTGCATGGGTCATCTACTCCCCATTGCACAAGTTGATCCACATCGATGGAATATGCGTGGGCACCGCAACCAACAACCAGAATGAATATGATGGTGTCAATGGCCTCTTGGCCACCACTCTTTAGTTAGGCATTCGCCATCTCAATGTCTTCTTAGACTCCCAGCTGCTTGTTTCTCAGTTGAACAACGACTATCAAGTACGTGATCCCTGCCTCTTTAGAAAGTACCTACACACTAAACAGATGGTTAGAACATTTGAATTCATCACATTCACACATGTTCCCAGGAACCTCAATAGTGTCACAGATCAAATGGCTAATGATATTCTAAATTGGCACATCCACAACTGCATATAGGAAACATACAACCATAACATCATGCATAACTATGTCTAAAAATACACACACAAGTGTAACAATACATCACATAGACATTTGCATTCCACATCATCATAAAAAGACTCACATAATAAAACCATAAAAGCGCATCCACATGCGTAAAAAAAATTATATATATATAAATCGATCAGTCGCATGTCCAATACAAAAATGAGAAGCCACATATGCTTTCTCAGCAGGATATACATAGCGACACAAAAACCCCTAAGTGTACCAACACACTAGGGGTAACCCCACTAGGCTACTAATCCAACTCAGACTCATCATCTGACTCGGTGTCATCATCTTCCTTAGAGGACTCATCCTTTGCAGGAAGATCACCTCTCGCTGCCCAGCGAAAGTGCTCACAAGCCATCGCCATCTTCCTCATCACACCAGTCCACTTTGGAGGAAGGTTGTGAATAACGGCAATCATCTCACTACTCCGATGCTGCCAACCATCATCTGAGACTCTAGTAGCAAGCCGCTCCAGATACGGCAGCACTCCTTCCATATCCTGCCGTTGCCTATGGGAGCTCTCAGCAGGAACCACCGCAGGAGCTATGGTAACAACCCGCCTCCGATTCTCTGGCGATGGGAGAGGACTAATATCTGCATATACAAACAAGGAAACCATCAGTCCACATACATCAATAATACAAACTACCAACCAAATCAAATACACTATGTATAAATATGAACATAAAAAGATCATGTATACATACCAGCTGGTCCCCACGCCTGGCCAAGAGGTCGAGGCATCTTAGGGTCTCCCTGGTAGTCCATACCCGCATATGGGTACTCCTTAATCACTATAGGAAGCTGGCGCCACTGCTCCAACAGCTCCTCAGTAAAAAGGCAGCCCACTCTGCCATCACCCTCTCAGATCATCATCTGACACCATCTATACATCCATGGCTCTCGTGGACCACTATCCCACACAGCCTGATGAGGACGAAGTGTAGGTACTTTCTCAAAAAAGAAAGCACACAGAAAGGACTTTTGTTCATCTGACGCCGAACAACTTGCAGATACATCTGGCCCCATGCATAGTATGTGCCACCTATAACACGCTCTACTAGCTGAATCTGACCACCATAGATCTTGTGGATCCCCGTGGAACCCAAGATACACTGTAATAAGGTCCCCATCACCCATGTCGACAAATCCTCGATGTCACACATCAGGATGTAGGAGCCGCGCACGTACGTCGTAGCATAACTGTGCTGATCGTACAAATCCTCCAATGTCTCCTCCTGAGACAACATAGGTGCCAAGTCACCAACCACTCCCAACATAGGGATCCCAGTAAGAAAGTATACATCTACCAACATAATCTCGATGTACTGGTCCTGAAAGAGGAACACCTCCTCATCAACATCCCATAAACTCACCAGTGTTTGCATCAGCAAACCCAAGCTCCACATGAGGGGTATCCTCATAAACTTCAGCAATCCGCAATGGGCTAATGTATCTCTCACATTCCCATCTCATAAGGCTGCATCCCTGAGACTCTTGCAATCTCTCTCTCACCACTTGATCTAAGCCATCCTACACAAGCAAAAACCCTGATGTGAGCCATTGCCATCATCAAAAAACACCCAAAAGAGGATAAGGTCACACCTATTTGGGAAAAATGAGCACCTAGGGCACTCAAAATTTCCCCATAGAAGCAACCAGGGTGCACCTTTTCCTTCGAAAGGTGCGACTTGGCTCCATGAAACCCCAAACTGCTCATGGGGAGCCTCTGGGTTACCAAATCCAGAAAATAAACCACCAAAAAGATGAGATTCAGGGAGAGCTCTTACCTGCAACTCATGGCACTCGAAACTGCTGGTTGGATCAATAGAAATCAGAAAATGAAGAATTAGGGCCCACCTCTCCAAATCCACAATGAACAGTGACAATGACACCTCACCAAGTGGACCCCACCCTTTCATAGGCCCCATTTGACCTAATCTCTTCCGATCGACATAACAGGACCATACAGACTCCATTTGAGACGCTGTTTTCACCATTGGTTTTAGAATTCCGCCCTCTATCTCCCTATGAGACCATTGTCTCATGTTTAATAAATCAATTTCAGGACCATTTCCCACCAGTCACCTCGATTTACGAGCCATGACATGATGATGCAAGTGTCTACAGACCTGTACTTGTATCACACCTCTTGACCGCTACTCATGCGAGTTTTCAGGCCACTGCCCATTAAGGAATGCTCATTTTTACTTTTATTTTGTATTTTAACACATAGTTGTCTTTTATATCCACCGCACCTCACGTGGACCTATGGACCACTGTCCACAAAATAGTTTATTTTTCTTTCATGTATTTGGCATATAAGTGCCTCGGACTTGCACTCACATCACATGTAGTCAAGTGTGTCCACCACAACACACATACACACTCTCCTGACCTTTGTCCGAGAGCCACCTCGGTTTGCATGCCTTTGCCGCAATCTATCCCGTGCATGTATTGAGAGCCTTCTGCTTTGTCCATGCTACGCGGATGATATTTGGACCACTGTCCATTGTCCCGACATGGGGCACTACTTGTGCCACCGCAATTAGTTGACCATACTGGAGTTTCATTTAAGCTCTTTTCTGACTCCTTAAAACAATGAAAAGATATCCAAGCGCAACTGCTTCCTTTCCCGCTTGCTAAAGTATAGGAAAAGGTGTCTACATCGTCTTGTTTACCTCCTTTTGTAGACCATGTAGACCATCAATTGAAAAGGACTTCCTTGGCACACTCAGGCCAAGATCGTTCCCCTCTGCATACTTTTATGCTTTCTCGGGCAGAGGGGCCGTGCTTTATGAAAAAGTTCACCATGGGTTGTCGTTAAGCTCTTTTCCAGCCTTCTCATCAAGAAAATATTACCGAGCAAACTTGGTCTCGTTCATGCTCGTAAAAGTATCTGAATGACCATCATTCAATATAGGTTTAATATTTTTTGGCCTGATTGGACTACCAATGGTAAAGAAGTCTCTCATCCCCTACAGGATGGGCGAGCTCTCCTATGTATACTTTTATCCTTTTTCGGGCACAGGAGACTACCAATGAAAAAGATCCCCCACTGGAGTCTTCTTCGTGCTTTCAGACTCTCTAAAATTGAAAGCACCATTGAGCATTTACCTTCTCGGGCTCACCGAAAATCCACGAGATCATACCACAATGGTGTCCCTAGACACCACCCCAGATAAAACAGTTTGGCAGCATTCCCACATTGGGTCGCATTTGTTTAGAGTACTTTGCAATGTGTCTTTATTGGATCCCATCAATATCAAAAGCGTCTACCTCCTCCAAGTATTTCCCATTTGCAGTGACATTCCCGGTATTACAGCCATGATCCCATTCCCATGAGTCAAGTTTCAATTGCTGCGTGGTCCGCCCTGCCGTCATACTCTGAACAAAGGAAGTTTGAGTTTACCACACTCCCCCTACCCCTGTTCAATTTTTTCCTTCCCCCTCCCCCCCCACCATTCAGTGGGTCAGTCCGCACATTGTCTCACCCCTTTCTATTATTTCCCTCATGCTCCTAGTCAAGGAAACATCATTGCCTTGACTAGGGGCAGGTGTCCCTCTGTCGACGACAACACATATATTCCAGAGGATAGACCTAGAGGTCCTTGTATCCTAGTTTCATTAACCTCATTGATGAGTTCCTTGGACCACTTGAGAGGAGTCCTTAGTGCCTCTTGGGATGGTTGTTTCTCATGTGCTCGACTCCACCTACATCATCGCACCGTTGAGATTCGTACAAGGTTTGGTCCACACAGTACTTGGTCGAAGACCCCAGATGTCACCTGACTCTAGCACATTGATGAGTGTATTCGAGGGACCTAAACAGGTTATGTCCCTTATGATTTCTGGGTTGCATTGGAGACAATGTTCAGAAGCCCCAGCAATGCTTCGATATACCTTTATGATTGATACAACATACTTGTACCACAGAGCCTCTGACTCTCAATCAATGATTCCACATAGCTATGTACCATTCTAGATCCAGTAGACTGTCAGTCATGAAGATATAGCATTCCATGAGAATTCCATGGGTCCAATGTACCAGACCAGTATTGTATTTAGCCTCACATTGAGACAACCATTATTGTATCATCAGTTTTATATGGTCGGCTCTTGTATTTTAGAGCATAGATCAAATTATTCTTTTGACATTGTCACGAGCATGGGGATGCCCGCCTCGTCCATATACATGTCACACATTATTTGTATCTCACCCATTGATGGGAACCATATTAATACAAAAACCAAAAGCCACCATGCCCCAGCCTCGGAAGCACCACCTCACCGCAACAAATCCTATGATGTCCGTCGGCCATACGATGAGCTCCTGCCCTCACACATCAGGGGGCAATCTGTTAACCAAAAAACTCCCTCACTAAGCTCTCCATGACCTACACCACCCAAGGACACCACTTCACGACCCTCCATTAGACCCCCACACCCTCAAGAATTCTTAAGAATGAAGAAAAGGGCTTAAAAACCCCAAAAAGGAGCCTAAAATACTCTCCTAGGAGCTAAACCCCCCAAAAGGGGCTAAAACTGTAAAAGGAGTTAAAATTAGGGAGAAAGGGTCTAAAAGCCCAAAAAAGGGGCTAATGCCGGGACCAAGGGCTTAAAACCCTGAAACCCCAAAAAGGCTATAAAAGGAGGGTGGGGGGTCACTCTCAAAATACTTCTCCCTTGCATACTGTTATGCTGCTCATGGATGCCTTGAGACCCTTTGTCTCTCAAGCCACCCACACCCCCTCTCCTCCATCTCCATTGAGCCATAGCTCCCCCATCCAAGAGAGGTGCTTCTTCAAGCTAGGGCTTGGTGGCCCATTCCAACCAAAGAGAAGGTATAGCTTGTTATTTGTTGTATTTGCTTAGTAATTTCTTTGCTTTCTAATCCATGGTTTCATTTGTAGGTTTATTTCCTAACTTGTTTTGCAGGTATTTCGGTTTACTGTAGCTTAATGATTGTTTGTAGGTTATTGGAAGCAGAACCCTAACCTTTGTTTGCAGAGGGGTTCTCCATATTTCTCTTCCATCTTTGTTTTCATTACTTTTCTTTACATTCCGTTTTTCCTTTCAGTCTTTCCATAAACAGGAACCTACCCTTCTGTCCTATAGATAGAAGGGAGCCATTCCTGCCCCTGTAGCAAGGAGAAATCCCTGCTACAGGACTGACTCAATTTCTTAGACTCTACTTGACCAGTAATAAGGGTGAACATTAGACTTAACAAGGGTTTTGTGATGTATTTATTCGTATCCAACCCCAAAAATGACTTGCCAAGGCTATCAGAAACTACTTTTCTTCATTAAATAGGTTGTAATTAATGGGAAAACGGTGATTTAACAACTGACTATCAGGTTTTGAGCAGGTTTTGAGGAAAGTTTCTTTTTGTTCGACTAAAGACTCTTGGAAAATTTGGACTAGTTTTTCTTCTTTGTACTCTTTCGACATTTGGACAAAATCAATAGAAATTAATAGAGTATTTTGGATGACAAGGGATTTTACTGGACACAAAATCTTAGACCTAGATTCATCCATAATTACTCCTTTAGAAGGAGAGTAATTACTGGCACACCACTCAATGAACTCTGGACAATTTGGGTTGTTCAACAGAAAAATAAAATAAATACGAACCAAATAATCCATGAGTATCAATTCCATCTTTGAGGATTTTCAATTTATTTTTGGCAGTTTCTACATTATAATTTAGCAAGACAGTGTCGAAGATTTCAGAATCTTTATCCTCAAGGGTTTCTTCAACAATATGATAGTAAAGATTTGGAACCTCTAAATGTTCCATTTCAGCCATGAAATACTAGTTCAACAGATAAATGAACCTACTTGGTCAACGACAGATGTTGTCAAAGTTTGTCCATGGTGGTACCTTTCTACACAGTTTGAATTCTCTTTTTCCAATGCTTCAGAAAAAACAAATGGTTTGAATCCACGTATTTGTCCTTATATTATTTTATTCTTCATATTGACCATGCACCTTTTTCTTTGAAATTTAATCTCACCTGTAGATCTAGTATCCTTTAATCTAAGCCCTTGATTTCTAGATGTTGGTTAACCATACTATCTTAATCCCTATTATTTCACTCATTTTTATTCCCCATGCAACTTTGCAAACTGAAACAAATATCCATCCATGATCTGTACCCCTTTCCAATCTAAGCCACCCATTTTGATTTATATTAAACCTTGATTTCTAGTTATATGAACCTTTCTGTCCTCCTTATAGATTTTATGCCCAGATTGATTTATAGCCATGGATCCACTCTTAACTTAAATCTACACCCTCAATCACCTTCGACACTTCAAATTTTTCGTACTCTCACCAAGAATTTTCTTCCTCACACTTTGGATTAGCGGAACCATTTCAAACCGTTGATTCAAAATTTAACTTTCATATGAATCGTCAAAATATGTTGCTCATATTCAATTCCACAAATGTAATCCCTGAATATCCTCCGTATAGCTTCAATTTGCTGAATTATTCTCTGCCTTTAATCAAAACAGTCTATAATCTCCGCTGTCCAAGTGTAAAGGGTCTACCACATTTCACAAATTTCAAAAGTGAATTTCTCTACAAATGTTCAATCAGCGGAATCATTCTCCACCATAGATTCATTCCCAACATGATATCCACCATTGCAACATGCACTCCTTTTAAACCATTCCACAGATTTGAAATGGATTTTCCACGAGCACTTTATATCAACGAAATTCACCTTCACCGTCGGTCTAAACCATATTCGATCTTGACCATTGAAACCTACAGGTGTTTAACCAATTCCGCAATTACAAAAAGTACTTTTCATCGTGCAAATTAGATTGGAAAAATGAATTTTCACTGTAGTCCTCATCATTTGTTGATCTGAGCCATTGGAAGCTGCGGGGTATACCAAGTTACACATACTGGGAAGTCTATTCAACTCGTGCACATGTTCCCTTCTTTCACACCGTCGATCTTCTACAGGATTCATTTTTTGGCATTGATCTAAGATCAAGCTACGGAGGGCAGAAATCGGAAAGTGAGATCTCTTCATTTTATGACCAAATTCTCACATTTCTGATTTTCGCGTTTCTCCTCCTTTCCAAACCGTTGATCTTTACGGACATGCTCTGAGCCCTCAGTCTGGAAGATTGCAGAAGTCAGAAGCTCAAAGTTAGTCCTGAAAAGTTGGGTTTTCGTTCTCCACCCTTTTCACCTTTCCACATCATTGATCTTCGGCATAGACGTTTTGAGCCATCAGATCTTGGATCACGGAAGGCAGAAGTCGGGCTTTACCATTTTTCACCAATACATTTTATCCTTTCCCGCACTTTTGCTCTCGACTTTCCTTGGGTGGAAACGAATTTTTGCCTTTGATCTCCTGCACAGTGCATCTGGGCCATCTATTTCCTATCATCATTTAGATAAGGGAGGATTTCTTAGTTTACATGTATTTGAAGGTCAAAAATCAGAATTTATTTAAGTATTTGGCATTCTTAACCTGGAAATGTCTCTTCAAACACCTGCAAATCCTCCTCAACATCCTTTATGGTTATATAATATGAAAATTTTACAAACCTTATTGGTCCTTACAATGTTTTATACCTGTCCAACTACTTAGCACAAACTGTTCTAACAAGTGGCTCAGACTAGGGATTCTATCCTCCCTGTGAGGTAGCAAAGAACCCCGTAGACCAGGTGCTGAATCCATTGGGTGGCTCCCCATATTTCAGACTTCAATTTTTTTTTACTTTTGTTGTTTCTATAAACAAAAAACAAATAAAAGGGAACATGGATTCCCCTCTAGATCTTAGGACATTCTCTTTGGGTTTCAAATCCTTTGGCTCACCATTTGTATTGTTTGAAAATAAAAAGATATATACAACTATGATACAAAATTTTACCTCTTCCCTTCAGGTCAAATAATGCTTGAGAAATCTTCCATTTATTGGATCTCCTTTCAGTTGAGACCCATCCTGATGCTGCAGAATGAAATCATTCTCTCCCTTGTATGCTGCAATGATGTAAGGACCAACCCACATGTGATCAAATTTTCCATGCTTATATTCCCTGGGGGCATCCCACTTCAGAACCAAATATTCAACCAAGAATTTCTCCTCTTTGACATTCCTATCAAAATTATTCTTCATTTTTTCTTGATGTATCCATACTTTACCATAGGTTTTGTCTCTTAACTCATTAAATTCTATGATTTGATTGATTCTTCTCTGCATATGATTTGGTTAATTCTGCTATTCCTGCAACAGACTCATGACTGAAACTCCCAAGGATGTTGGAAAAACTACTTCAGCTCCATATACTAACTGGAATGGTGACATTACAATTGCCCTTTTTGTGCTGATTCTGTCAGCCCACAAAGCATATTTGATCTTTGTATTCCAAGGTCTCTTGTTATCTTCCAACAAGTTCTTAATAATCCTTACCAAGATTTTATTTGAAGATTTTGATAGCCCATTCCCTTGTGGATAATAAGTAGTAGAATGGTTGAGGATAATATGATACTTATGACAAAAATTAATCATCTTCTTAGACTTGAAAGCTGCTACATTGTCTGTCACAATCCTCTTGCGACACCAAAACCTAGACGAAATGTTTTCTTCCAGAAAACCCATAATCACTGCATCAGTGGCTCTCCTAGTAGGTATTGCTTCAATCCACTTTGTAAAATAGTATGTGGCCATCAAAATCCATCTATGTTGTCCTGAAGAGTTTGGATTTATTTCCGCAATGAAGTCTACTCCCCATTGTTGAAAAGGTGCTTCCACAAATATTGGATTAAGAGGAAGTGGAACAAGTTTCCTCTTACCATCATAAATATGGCATTGGTGGCACTTAGTGATCTCTTTATAAACATCATAAAATAATGAGGGCCAGTAGAAACTAGCTCTCAATTTTTTTTTGCTG
The DNA here is from genome assembly GCA_001517045.1 of Pseudotsuga menziesii. Lineage (NCBI taxonomy): Eukaryota > Viridiplantae > Streptophyta > Pinopsida > Pinales > Pinaceae > Pseudotsuga > Pseudotsuga menziesii. The sequence continues at coordinate 86,200 of LPNX010810431.1, read as the reverse complement.
TTACTTTCCAATAATGGTGCCCCCCACATTCTCTCTTATGAAACTCCTCTATAGTCTGTTAGGCTTCATTCTCCAAAAGACAATTTAATAAAACACCACAAGGATCTTTACAATATAGATATTCATTCAGAATACAAAACTTGGCATACTTTAGATTCACTAACCTTGCCCTTGTTTTGCTTGACCCTGCAGGAGCCTGTAAATTTCACACCACATACACAATGTCAAAATACCATGGAGATATGGAGAAATCAAGCATTACTTGCACCTCTGTGTCAAGCTGGTTCGAATGACTGGTCACGAAATTTAGTTTCATGGATTCACAGTTGGAATTTTTCATAATCTTTTCCAGTCCTTGACCCTTAATCAGTTTGGTGGGATTGATCTCAATGTCATACTCTAGTAACACAACAATCCATTTTTCTCTTTTTCCCTCTAAATCAGGTTGCGTGAGGATGCCCTTCATCACACTGCTAGGAACATAAGTAATGATGTGTGAATGAAGAACATAGAATCTAAAATATTTCAGATATTCGAATAGAGCATACGCTTATTTCTCCATTATGTCATATTTCAACTTCCCCTCTCTTAACAATTTTCTAAAAAAGGCTATAGGATGCTCAACATTTTGATCTTTTTTCTGTAACAACACTCAAGCAATGGTGTGATCAGAAGCATAAGAAAAGATTAAAAAGTATTTGCTAAAATTAGGACTTACCAGAACAGGGGCTTCTGTGATAACTTGTTTTATATCTCTGAAATATCTCCTTGCATCCACTATCCATTTAATCTCATGGTAGTTTTTCAGCATGTTAGTGATTCATTAGTATCTCAGCAAAACTGGGGATGAATGTTCTTAGAAAATTTACCTGTCCAATGAAGGATTGCACTTCCTTTTTGCTCCTTGGTTCTTCAACCTTCAGGATTGCCTTGATCCTTTCTGTATCAATATTTATACCATCTTTTTAAATGATGTGTCCCATCAATTTTCCTTCCTCCAATGCAAAGTTTGATTTCCTGGGGTTTAGTGATATTCCATACTTCTTACATTTCAGGAAAACTTCTTCCAAATTCCTAATATGTTCCCTGTCAAATCTAGAGTACACACTGATATCATCCATATAGACAATTGCAAATTTATCTTTTTCCTCGGCAAACGCAATTTCCATGATGCACTGAAAAGTGGCCCCTGCATTCATTAGACCAAAAGGAATTTTGGCATACATAAAAGTACCCCATAGTGTAGTGAAGGTAGTATTCTCTTGATCCTCAGGTAACACCTTTATCTGATTGTATCCTGAAAAACCATCCATGGTGGAAATCCTTTCACACCCCACCACTTTCTGCAAAATGTGTTCCATCTTGGGAAAAGGATAATTATATTTCAAAGAGACTTTGTTAAGATTTCTCAAATCTATACAAAGCCGGATTTCACCATTCTTCTTTCTAACATGTACCATATTCTCAACCCACTTGGAAAATATCAGAGTTACAATGATCTTGGCATTGAACAATTTTCTTATCACCTTCTCAATGACAGGAAACAACATTGGATTAACTCTTCTCAATTTTTTTCTGAAAGTTTTCTCACCAGGTTTTATAGGGATAGTATGTTGTATGATGGAGGTGTCATACTCTTTATGATATTCATAGCTCAGGAAAAATATGTCAGTGTACCTTTTCATCAAATTTATATCATATTCTTTTTCTTTGACAGACAAGATATTTGATATTTTTATGATCTTTCGGTGCTCTTCGGTCCCTATATTTTTATCTTCAACATCATCATTAGCAGGATTCATCTTCAGATTCTTAGTGACATCCTTTTGTTCAAACAACTTCTCTAGAGGGATAAGGCCTTTAGGGATATGATTAACCTTCAACTAGACTATATTCTTCCCTCAAGGGATTTTTTGTACTTCATTTTTTCAACAATTCCTTCTTCACTGTCTTCTGCATCTTGAAAGTTCTCAAGATTTCCATTTTCATTATCTACCCAAGTATTTATGAACTCACAATATAACTCCAAAAATCTCCTAATCTGCATATCATCTTCAAATACCTGCTAGTATTTGGAATTATCTGGTATGGAGGGTCTGTTTACAATGTCAACCTTATACTTTCTTTGGCTAGTAGTGGGAGTTTTGAATTTACCAGCAACAAAAAATAAAGAGTCGACCACTGTGTTTTCATATATGGGAACTACTCTGATTATATGCTTGGTAAATAATTACCAAACATATCCCACAACTCATTTCTATAATCCCTCATCCTGGGATGTATGGTTTGATAGCTGTCATTTAACTGATTTATTACTAGCTCTGAATCTCCCATAAATTATACCCTTTTGTCTCCCATATATTTCAAAGCTTGCATCCCTAACAATAAAGCTTCATACTCTGCCACATTGTTAGTACATTCAAAATTTAACTTATAAGAGAGACCTTTAAAAAACTTGATGGGAGAAATAATATACACACCTGCACCAACACCAACCTTAGCCACCGATGCATCAAAATACATGGTCTAGAGACCTTTTTCTTTATGTTTCTTCTCCAAAGATTCTTGTTTCTTTGTAGACTCTTCTTCCTCCTTAACTTCAATAGGTGTAGGAATTTCAAGATCACAGGGAGAAACATCATTAAAGAAAATGGAAGATCCCAAGTCAGTATCAACAACGTATATAGCATGGTTATTTGGTTTTCCTTGGCTTCTAACTACATATGGGGATAGTTTCTCACTGTATAACCTTTTACTCCCTTAAGGATAGGAATTTTAGCATAGGACATGTCCATTTGTAGACGTCCTTTCAATTTAGAGGTCTAAGACCTTGACAGTAACACACCAAATTTAGGAGGAATGTCTACTACGACAACATCCATTACCATAATTTTAGAGGGAATTCTGTCAAAGTTATTACCATATCTTTAATAAGTCCAAGACATTTTACCTTCTTGGAATCAAAAGAGTACAAATATTTATATGGTCTAGTGACTTCTAATCCTAAAATTTCTACCACTCCCTTTGGCATCGGATTATGGGAGGCACCAGAATCTAACATGGCATTGTGCACAACCATATGATGTACATTTAGACTTAGATAAAAAGGGGGAACTTCATCTTCATCTCCATTTTCAATTTTAGACCCAAAGACAATAATAGAAGCATCATCATTCACTTCTAATATATCAGGTTGAAATTCTCCCTGATTCCCAACCATGCCTGTTATCTTGTCTTTGTATTATCTGTTTCTTAGCAACTTATTAAAAGGGATGGATATTTTTACCTTTGAGATCTCTGTTTGCAGGTTGAAAGTTGAAACAGTTTTTTCCACATCTATGAGTGTTGCCTCTTTAACTTATTTTGTCCTTTCTACTTTATTTCCAGGCTCTTTATATACAATTTGTTCTTTTTGTTTTTCTTTTTTCTTATCGGTGTTTTGTTGACTGTTAGAATTCTGATTTGGATTGAGCCTTCTGTTAACACTCCAGGAAACTCCTCTAGGTTGTAGCTCGAGGATTCCTGGTAACTTAAAATGTTTTTAGGGTTTTCTGATATGGATCAAGTCAGGTGACCTATATAACCTTCCACTCTCAAGACATGCATGAAACTCACTCAATTACAAGCCTTTTAGTTACAACTGTTCAGAAGTTGACAATAAGGTGCAGGGATGGAGAACTCATCAGGCTGGAAGATTCAAATACAAAACATATGCATATAAATGGCTAAATCATGATAAGGATGGTACTTATAGATAAAATCACATTAACACACCAATAGGATGATAGCTATTAGTTATTAATCAAATTGAAAGTAACCTAAATACACATTCATGCATAAGTACAAAAAAGACAGAGATGAAGGATGAACAAATCATAACAAAAGAGCTTATATTCAAGAATGAGCAAAATGAGAAGCTGACAATAGTATAGGCTTATAAATCCCCAAAGTCAAACCCTTTTCATAAAATCAGTCTTAGGCTTTATAACCTCTTACAAAATATACAGATTCTAAAAACTTGGATCTATTTTTTACAAAAATAAACAAAAGTAATAGTTTTTGCAAATTAGGGTTTAACACCCTAATTAACTACTTGTCTTAACTTAACTAAAGAATTAGTTCACTAAATGAAATTTTAGATAACTGAAGTAACTGCTGATGATTACTGTGACTGGCCCTCTACCATTTAAGCCACTGATTTCTCTTGACAACTAGGGTTGGTGGCCTTTTGTGCTGTTATGTCATAGTAGAGCTTAAACATACCCTTTTCTGATGCTTCCCTCAGCATCTTTCATATTTAGATTATTTCCTTGAGCCATCTGTAGTTGCCCAAAACCAGTCTTGTATGCCAAAAATTGCTTTTAATCCTCTGTTTTCTTTCGGTGGTTAAGAGGCCAGTCTATAGGAACTGTTAGTTGTCGAAAGTGGCACTTTTGGTGGCTAATGAACTGCCCCAGCGTCTGCCAAAGCCACCGAAAGCCCTGTTTTGAAAAAAATATTAGGTTTTTCTCAAAAATGTCTTTTTAGGCCTGTTTGATCATCTTTATTCTTCTGCAGGCTTTGTGCTAGGAGTGTTAACAACACCATGGCTAGTTTCAGGAGGCTGGAGAGTAACTGCTACTAAAAGCTAGGGTTTCCAAGGTGGGGTGGTTGCTAGGGTTTGCCTTGGCCTCCTTTTGCTTCAGTATTTGGAGCCTAATAATCCTGTATATAGCCTTGTGTTGTATTTTATGTATCTCAGGTTTCTTTTGACCTGCTTGGCTTTAGAAGAAGAAGGAGGTTGTTCTATTGTTGTTGCCTTGTTACGTCAACTTTTGCCCTAAAAATTTGGCCAAACTGCGGAAAAATGAGGCTCAGATATGAATTTTTCCTTCAAATATGTGACACCTATTTATAAAATTAAAGAGGTTTTTGTATATTGGTTTGTTCTGAGAAAAAACCTCTCTCATTTGTTTGGAATTCGTTTTATTTTTCCCGGGATCTGGATTTCAAAAACATGTGTCAAACAGGAAATTCTTAGATCCGAAAATTAGGTCTAAGAGATGGATTTGATTCTCCCAATATGAAACACCTGTAGGAAAATTGAAATAGGTTATTGTTCTCCAATATGTTAGGAACAAAAAACTCCACATGTTTTCCAAAATGATTCTCTAGTCACTCATAACCACCGTTTTAAAATAACGCCTTTTCATAGTAAAACGTCCCTTTCGGTGGCTTAGAGAGTCCTGAAATTTTGGTCTTAGCTGTCGAAAGTCTGCTTTCGGTGGCTTAGAGACCGGTTTGAAACCACGCTTAGCCATGGAAAGCTGTGTTTTGAGTTTTTTGAGCAGACCTTTTTGCCCAACGCATTTCACTTGCTTTCGATGCTTAATGCCCTCCTTCAATCACCCGATAAGCTGCCGAAACCAAGGATTTTCAGTGGGTAATGACTTGTTGAAAATCTCTCCTAAGCCACTGAAAGTCCTTTTCCCAAAATTTCATAAAAAAACATGATCAGCAGGCTTTCAGTGGTCAACATGGTCCTGTGTTAAAATTGTTAGTTGCCGAAAGGTGAGCTTTTCGGTGGCTAATGAGTTGTTGAAAGACTCCCCTAAGCCATCGAAAGATAAAAATTTCAAATTTTCTTAAAAAACAGAACATCAGATATCCCAATATTGTTATTCATCTTTAAATCTTTCATAACACGACTCGAATTCTTCATAGTATCAAAAAATAAATTGTATGAGTGAACTCATTGAAAATAAATTTATTTTGGGAGATAACATCTGGCTCCTACTCGGGGATGGGAACCTCCCTGTGAGGTCCCAAGAACCCCAAACCAAAATGCCTTTCCTGAAAAAGAATAATTAAAGCTATCTTCTAGTGTTCCATTGGGCATGGAGTCATTTGTATTTTAAAACTAATCCGCTGCACCCTTCCTGTAGCCTGCTTTGCTTATTCATGAAAACAACTGAAAATGACCTAGCTGCTCATATTAAGAGTTTATTTTCCTATCTATTCCTACTCCTAATTCTAATCAGTAAATTATTCTTATCAAGTGACATCATGCTTCCAATGAAGCCATGTCAGAAGTCGATCTGCTAAAATTATCCTTGATCTTGACCCAAAAAACAAATGAAACCCTAGCATGCAGCAATGTAGTTTCAAAGGGTGATAGAACCAACTATCATCTGACAAACATATTTTGATATATATGCTGCTCATAAGTTCTAGATAGTCAGCAACATGGTCATCAAAGCCAACAGGAAATACCTTTTTATGTTGTTGATATTTTCCTTCACTGATGTCAATGTTGAATGTGGACTGCTCAACCTTTGTTAGATCTAAATGAAAGCTCAACAGCTGATCTGAACCTTATTGTTTTTTTATGATCGGATCTTGATCATCAACCATTAAAATTTCCTTTTGAGAATAGTGCTCACAATCAGATGATAAAACAGGGTTTGCATCATATGAATAAAAATAAGTTGAAAACATATAATTGTTAGAATAATCAACCCATAGTTTACCCACTTAGACATTAATTCATTTATTTTTGTCTTATTTGCCTAGTTCATGTGTCCCACCTTGTGCAAGTTGCTAATTGCCTATCCATAGAGGTCAAAATTTCCATATCTGAATCATGTAGTGCTTGGGAAATCCTTAGGAATCAAATCTGCTTTATTCCTGGCCTCCTAGGCGCCTATCTGCTTTTTCTGCTTTATTGCCTGCTTTTTCAGTGTTTTAAGGCACATGGGAAAGCTAGACTAGGTGAGGTGAACTTTTTTTTTGTCCTACACATCCTCCTCTCTTTTCTCCATGAAAAAGCATGTATGAGCTTCCATTCCACCACTCTTTAGCTTGCCTATGCCTTTTTTCCAATTCGTGAGCTCCATGACAGATTTGGGATCCAGCTTTTACACCTATGGGGGATTTGCTTATTTTTGGTAAGCCTACTTTATGCTAGATTTGGATGCTTCCTCATGCATTTAA
>LPNX010810431.1:1758-77772 GCA_001517045.1 Pseudotsuga menziesii | reverse complement strand
TTCCAGGTATTGTTGGGTTCACTTCATGAAACACAAGTTTGAAGTTTTTGGCCTATTCAAAGTCTTTAAGGCTTTGGTTGAAAACCAGTGTGGAAGGAAAATCAAGGTCCCCAGATCTGACAATGGTGGTGAGTATGTCAAGTATGAGTTTATTAACTATTGTGCAGATGCAGGTATTCATATGCAGCATTCTATCCCTTACACACCACAACAAAATGGTGTTGCTGAGAGGAAGAACAGATCACTGAAGGAGATGGCAACATGCACGATGGAGGCCAAAAATTTGCCACCAAAGTACTGGGCCGAAGCTATCAACTATGCAGCCTATATCCAGAATAGGGTGCCTCACAAACAGCTTGATGGCATGACTCCCTTCGAAGCATGGAGTGGGCACAAGCCAGATGTGACCCATTTCAGGATTTTTGGCTCAAAGGCATGGGCTAGAATCCCGACAGAGAAGAGGAAGGCTTTGCAGCCCCAAAGCCAAGAGTGCCTTTTTTTTGGATACTCTGAATATTCAAAAGGGTACAATTTGATAAATTTGAGCACAAACAAATCCTTCATTGAAAGGTGTGTTCAGTTTGAAGAAGAACCCCTTGCAGAAGTGGAAGTTGGTGAAGCCTCTTCACCACCTGAACCTCAAGAAGCAAGTAAAGAGTTTGTTGAACATGCTGATTCTGATTTGTTTGATGGAGATGAGTTTATTGCAGACCCAAATAGCCCCACAAGGCCTAAATGGGCAGCCAAGACACTACATCCAGCAGGAGAGCTAGCTGGGGATCCCAATGACCCAAGGAGGACTAGATCTCAATTTGAGAGTGGTCTATGCATGAAGGATCCTATGTTTTCTGAAAAATGCTATTTGATGGTGGATTCTGATCCTCAAACATATGAAGAAGCAGCAGGAGATCCAAGATGGCAAGCTTCCATGAAGGAGGATTTTAGCTCACTCCAGAAGAGCAACACATGGGAGCTAGTGGATCTTCCTCCAAGAAGAAAGTTAGTCCAGTGTAAGTGGGTCTATAAGAACAAGTTTTCTGCTGATGGTTCAACACTGAAGTACAAGGATAGATTGGTAGCTAAAGGCTACTCACAGGTTCATGGCATCAATTACAATGAGACCTTTGCCCCAGTGGCAAAGATGGATTCCATCAGGCTAGCTCTAGCCATTGCAGCCTCAAGGCAATGGGAGGTACATCATATGGATGTAAAATGTGCCTTCCTGAATGGAGATCTCACTGAGGAGATATATTTGCAGCAGCCTCAAGGTTTTTCTACTAACCCTTCTCTTGTGTGCAGGTTGAGAAAGTCATTGTATGGGCTAAAGCAAGCCCCCAGGGCTTGGTATGCCAAGATAGATAGCTTCTTGCTATCTCTGAATTTTGTTCAGTGCAAATCAGATCCAAATGTCTATTTGAATTCTATTAATGGTTCATTAATGATCATTGTGTTATATGTTGATGACCTCCTCATTACAGGAAGCTCACAAGCTGAGATTGCTTCCTTAAAAGGAGCTATGAACCAAGCCTTCTCCATGACAGATTTGGGGCTCTTAAGTCAATTTCTGGGGCTTGAGATTGCTCAAACCACAGCTAGAATAAAGGTGCACCAGTCTAAGTATTCCTTGGATTTGCTGATCAAATTCAGAATGCAAGACTGCAAAGCAAGCAAAACTCCTTTCCTTTTAGGAGTGAAGCTGGAGGAAGATGATTCTCCATCGATGGTAAACAATACACTATATAGGAAATTGATTGGATGTTTATTGTATCTGACACATACTCGACATGATCTTTGTTATGCAGTAAGTGTGGCTTCTAGATTCATGGATCAGCCTCATGAGATCCATTGGAAAGCATCCAAAAGGATCCTTAACTTTGTTCAGGGAACAAGGACACATGGGATCCTCTATAAGGCAAAATCTGATCTTGATTTGATTGGATTTACTGACAGTGATTGGGCAGGTGATAGCACAGATAGAAATTCCACTTCAATATATGTGTTCATGCTTACAGAAGGGCCAATCAGCTGGTCAAGCAAGAAATAGAGTGCCATTGCACTCTCATCTACAGAAGCTGAGTACAGAGGAGTTGTTAATGCAACAACTCAGTGTTTATGGTTGCAGGGTTTACTTGGAGAGTGTGGTTTCGAACCTGAGTACTCAACTACCATCTACTGTGATAACCAGAGTACCATTCGAATCTGCAAAGATCCAGTTCAGAAGCAGAGAACCAGACACATTGAGATTCACATGCACTACATCAGAGAGCTTGCGCATGATGGCACCATTCACCTACTCTTCTGTTCATCTTCAGAACAAGTAGCTGATATCTTCACCAAAGCATTTTGTGAGAAGACCTTCAGCAATCTCAAATCACTGCGGGGGATTGCTGATCATGCTATAAAGGCATGAGTGGAGACAAGATTCTACAATTTTGTTTTACAGTCCATGTTTAAGGGAGGATTTTCCCAAGTTGGTTTTGCCTCTTTCCTTGGTTGTATGGACTTGCAGTATATAAAAGGGTGACTAATCCTTGTTGCTAGGCCCTATATTTTTGATTTACTACTCATAAAGTCAGGCTTAAGGGGGGGTGTTAGAATAATCAACCCATAGTTTACCCACTTAGACATTAATTCATTTATTTTTGTCTTATTTTCCTAGTTCATGTGTCCCACCTTGTGCAAGTTGCTAATTGCCTATCCATAGAGTTCAAACTTGCCATATCTGACTCATGTAGCGCTTGGGAAAGCCTTAGGAATCAAATCTGCTTTATTCCTGGCCTCCTAGGTGCCTATCTGCTTTTTCTGCTTTATTGCCTAGTTTTTCAGTGTTTTAAGGCACATGGGAAAGCTAGACTAGGTGAGGTGAACTTGTTTTTTGTCCTACACATCCTCCTCTATTTTCTCCATGCAAAAGCATGTATGAGCTTCCATTCCACCACTCTTTAGCTTGCCTATGCCTTTTTTCCAATTTGTGAGCTCCATGACAGATTTGGGATCCAGCTTTTACACCTATGGGGGATTTGCTTATTTTTGGTAAGCCTTCTTTATGCTAGATTTGGATGCTTCCTCATGCATTCGATTTCTTCATGTATTCTATTTATTCAACAGCCTATGATATTATAGGGTTGGCTATTGTACACTCAGTTAATATAATTTTGTGTTACAGCTCCATATTCAGTCTCCATTGTTAGCAATTTTGCATGATCAATTGATAATTGTTGTGGGTAAAATTAATCTATTGCTGGCCTAAATTTCTACAATAATTGCCTATACAATCATCAGTTATCATAGGCTCATCCTGGTTTGCAAACTGATCATAAAATCCATATTCATACCTGTCTTGAGAGTAATTTGCAAACACTGAAGAACCTAATTCTAAATCTGAAAGGAGCTCACATGCTTGCTGTTGTTCTAAATCTGCTTCAGACTCGTAATATTCCTGTTCAAAATATGAATCATACTGATATTTATCTGGCTCAAGTAGATGATGGTTTTCAAAATCAAACTGCTCTGGGATTCTCCTTGAAGCACAAATGTTTTCCTCCACCTCTAAAGCATCTTCAAACATAATGCTTAATGATGAAGATTTCCTTTCTAGCAGAAGAAGGGAAAGTTTTGAATGTAGTCCCATCGCATAATATATCATGGCAGCTGTCTCTATGGGTCGGATCTCCAAAGGCATATCATGATAAGTGTTGTAGAATCTTCGATTGAAGACAGGAAAAGTTTCATCTTCCTCTCTCTTCAAAGCATAGAAATCAGCAAGATACAAATCAAGAGATTTGTTCTCACCCCAATGCTTCAAAAAGGCATCACTGAATTTTATCCAAGAGCTAATGGAGTCAGCTCTTAAACTATTGAACCATATAGTAACATCTCTAATCAACGATTTAGCACATCCTCACGAACAATCTGAAAATGGTCAATAAAATATTCGAAAGATTCCAAGTGCTTTTCAGCTGAAGCTTGATTGTCCCTAGAAACCAAGGGAGATATTCATAATAGTCAAGAGGATAAGGATAAGGATGAAGATGAGAGGGAAGTTTTAATGGCTTAAACATCTTCATCCTGATTTTGATTTGAAAGGTTGTGGGTTGATCATGAGGGATAACAATCTGCTAACAAGATTCAAAGGTTATGGCAACGAGTGTTGAGCTATGCATAGGTTTTGAATCAGTTTTGGTTTCTTCAAGGTTACGTGGCTGATCATATTTAGAAGGAATTTGGATACAGAGGTCATTTTTATAAATGAGTTGTGGCATGAAGACTGATTCACCTCTACAATACAAGTAAGTTGCAAATATTCTTCTACAGATGGATTTATAAATGATGGCTGATAATATTCAGAATATATAAAACATAGGATAATTTTTTTAACATGTGAAGGGAAAAGTATAAAGGAGCTGATAAAAAATAACAACAGTTCATAAAGTAAACTGATGAACTGGTACCTGTATTTTGAATTCAGCCTCTTCATCTTTTATCAACGTGTCCTCCCTAGTGGATATTTATTAAATTCATATAGATCAGGGAAATAGAGGTCTTTGTAAATCTGCCCTAGTACCAGGGCTAGGTTTTCTTCTCCCTCTACCAACAAATCTGATCTAGATGTCCTTACAACCCTGGAAGTTTTCCTTTGTAGATCTCTTCCTCTTCTGATGATCTTCTCTGGGTCTACAACAGGTGTTGCTAGTGGTCTCTCTTGATTTGCTCTGGTATGAGCCCTTCTCAGAGCCACAATTCTTCAATGGAGTTGCCAGGAATGAGATCTTCACAAGCGACAGTGCTTGAAGATTCCTTAACCCTAAAATTTTCTGATTTACTTATAAACTTCTGAGAACTAGATGCTTCAACATAAGAAGATTGAAATCGATGTCTATTTGATATAACAGTAGAAATACCTCTAGAAATACCTTTTGTAGCTCCCCTTATAGCTCTAGAGGTTTGCCTTAGCAAAACCCTAGCTCTTCTTAGAATCTCTTCTGGATCTGAAATAGGTGTTACTGGTGGCCCCTTTAGGGTTTTCTTTGGTACTTGTTCTTCTTAAAGCCACCTTATTTCAATGGAGTCTCTAGATAGATGATTATAGCTAGAATAGTGTCTAGACTTTGTCTATCATCAAAGCAGGATCTATGTCATCTCCCAGGGAAGCTGAGCTTCAGTCTCCTCTCCCCGACAATGACGCCAATTTGTTATCACTATAGGAAAGTACTCTAGGTTGTAGCTCGAGGATACCTGGTAACTTAAAATGTTTTTAGGGTTTTATGATATGGATCAATTCAGGTGACCTATATAACCTTACACTCTCAAGACATGCATGAAACCCACTCAATTACAAGGCTTTTAGTTACAACTATTCAGAAGTTGACAATAAGGTGCAGGGATGGAGAACTCATCACGCTGGCAGATTCACATACAAAATAGATGCATATAAATGGCTAAATCATGATAAGGATGGTACTTATAAATAAAATCACATTAACACACCAATAGGATGACAACTATTAGTTATTGATCAACTTGAAAGTAACCTAAATACACATTCAGGCATAAGTAAAGCAAAGACAGATATGAAGGCTGAACAAATCATAACAAAAGAGCTTATATTCAAGAATGAACAAAATGAGAAGCTGACAATAGTATAGGCTTATAAATACCTGAATTCGAACCCTTTTCATAAAATCAGTCTTAGGCTTTATAACCTCTTACAAAATATACAGATCCTAAAAACTTGGATCTGTTTTTTACAAAAATAAGCAAAAGTAATAGTTTTTGCAAATTAGGGTTTAAAACCCTAATTAACTACTTGTCTTAACTTAACTGAAGAATTAGTTCACTAAATGAACTTTTAGATAACTGAAGTAACTGCTGATGATTACTGTTACTGGCCCTCTACCATTTAAGCCACTAATTTCTCTTGACAGCTAGGATTGGTGGCCTTTTGTGCTGTTATGTCATAGTAGAGCTTAAATAGACCCTTTTCTGATGCTTCCCTCAACGTCTTTCATCTTTAGATTACGTCCCTGAGCCATCTGTAGTTGCCCAAAACCAGACCTATATGCCAAAACTTGCTTTTAAGCCTATGTCCGCTTTTGGTGGTTAAGAGGCCAATCTATAGGAACCATTAGCTGCCGAAAGTGGCAATTTTGGTGGCTAATGAACTACCGCAGCGTCTACCTAAGCCACCGAAAGCCCTGTTTTGCAAAAATTATTAGATTTTTCTCAGAAATGTCTTTTTAGGCCTATTTTCTTAGGTTTCTTATTCTGTAGGATTCGTGCTAGGAGTGTTAACAACACTTTGGCTAGTTTCAGGAGGCTGGAGACTAACTGCTGCTAAAAGATAGGGTTTCCAAGGTGGGGTGGCTGCTAGGGTTTGCCTTGGCCTCCTTTCGCTTCAGTCTTTGGAGCCTAATCATCATGTATACAGCCTTGTGTTGTCTTTTATGTATCTTAGGTTTCTTTTGATCTACTTGTCTTTAGAAGAAGAAGGAGGCTGTTCTGTTGTTGTTGCCTTGTTAGGTCAACTTTTGCCCTAAAAATTTGGCCAAACTGCTGAAAAATGGGGCTCAGAGATGGATTTGTTCCTTCAAATATGTGACATATGTTTATAAACTGAAAAAGATTTTTGTATATTGGTTTTTTTTGAGAAAAAACCTCTCTCAGGTTTTTGGAATTCATTTTAATTTTCCCGAGCTCTGGATTTCAAAAACATGTGTCAAACAGGAAATTCTGAGATCCAAAAATTAGGTCTAAGAGATGGATTTTATTCTCCCAATATGCAACACCTGTAGGAAAACTGAGATAGGTTATTGTTATATGACCTATTAGGAACAAAAACCTCTAAGAGGTTTGCAAAATGATTCTCCAGTCGCTCATAATCACCATTTTAAAATGATTCCTTTTCACAGTAAAACACCCTTTCGGTGGCTTAGAGCATCCTGAAATTTCAGTCTTAGCTGCCGAAAGCTTGATTTCACTGGCTTAGAGACTGTTTTGAAGCCACGCTTAGCCACAGTAACCTGTGTTTTGAGTTTTTTGAGTGGGCCTATTCCCCAACGCATTTCACTTGATTTCGGTGGTTAATGCCCTCCTTCAATCACACGATAAGCTACCGAAACCAAGGTTTTTCGATGGCTAATGAGCTGTTGGAAAGCTCTCCTAAGCCACTGAAAGTCCTTTTCCCAAAATTTCATAAACAAACACGATCCGCAGGCTTTTCATGGTCAACATGGTCCTGTGTTAAAATTGTTAGCTGCCGAAAGGTGAGATTTTTGATGGCTAATGAGTTGTTGAAAAAATTTCCTAAGCCACCGAAAGCTAAAAATTTAAAATTTTCTTAAAAAATAGAACATCATATATCCCAAGCTTGTTATTCATCTTTAAATATTTCATAACATGACTCGAATTCTTCATAGTATCAAAAAATAAATTGTATGAGTGAACTTATTGAAAATAAATTTATTTTGGGAGATAACATCTTCCTTTATTGAAAAAAACATCTCTATTCCTCAATTGAATCTTTATTTGGACATCATCCATATCATGTAGGTACCCCCTTTGGTACTGTTCTTATTCTACCTCAAAATCCTTATTATCATCCTCCTGAGTATACATGTTAAGTTCTGTTTTTGTGAGGTATATATCATAATCCAAATCACTGAAACGATGGATTTGGTCTTCAATAGGTTCAATCTCACCTTCACCATCAACATAATTTTCATGCCAAAGGTGGTTGTATTTGCTGGTCATTTGAATTTTTAGGATTCCTTATATCCCTCTATCTGATTTGTGGGGGTTGAGGAGGATTAGGTCTTCTGAAATTTGGATTTCTGATTTGAGGCTCATTTTGTTCCCTGTTTGGTGGTTTGTTATCTATAGTCAGTTTATCCATCATTTTCTCCATTGCCTTCAATATCATCTCAAATTTTATATCACTGGAAGAGGCAGCAACATAAGTAGAAAGTACAATTTCTTCCCTGATTCTCCTTTTATCAATTTCTATTTTATGCTTCATCTTTCCACATGCCATCATGTTGGCTTCTACTTCTAATGCATATTTAAACATTTCAGGAAGATTGGATGATTTCCTCTCTCTCAATAACAAAACAAAATCACTTTCAAAAGCATCAACATAGTGGAGTTTTGCAGCATCTACTAGAGGTTTGATATCAGCAGGGATGGAGTTATATACTCTCATGAAACGACTTGAAAATTCATGGACAGATTCAAAACCCCCTTTCTTGAGATTGTTATATTGAGAGAGTACTTGTAATGGACTCTTCTTATCCTCCCACCTTTCTAAGAATGCAGACTAGAATGCTTGGGATGTAGGAATGGATCTAGCGGGGAAGTCTCTAAACCATTTCTTGGCTTCCCCATATAGGATTTGTGCAAACAGTCTCATCTTAACATCTTCATAATCAACCTCCTCCAGATCAATTGAAGTCATCAAACCTATCCACATGTTTTCTAATTGTGAAATTACCCTCCCCATCATACAAGGTAATTCTTTGGGCATAATTCATAGGGAGTTCATGTAATGCAGAAGGCAGAGCCAAAGGGGAAAATCTGGTCACCATTGGTCTAGGTGGATTTGGAACTATAGGTGGTGCTTGGAAGGTTGGAGGGTTTTGAACAACTGGTGGGATATAAGGTTGAAAGTTCTGAAAAGTAGGGTTTATTGCACCATTTTTCTCAGAGTTTTGAAGGTTCTTCCAAAGAGACCAAAGAAGATATGACTCTAACCTATTAGGATTTAATTATGTGCATAAATTTTCTTTCTATCGTGGGATGACTTCAAATTCTGCCTGATATTTACAAATTCCTGCTCCATCTCCTTGAGCAATTCTGGAACAAGCACAACCCTTTTCACTGGATTATCCCAATTCACTGGTGTCCTACACCTTCTCCCATACAAAGCTTCATATGGATTCATCCCCAAGTATGCTTGCTGTCCATTGTTATAAGCAAACTCTACCAGGTGTAAATAATCTTCCCACTTGGTTGGTTTGTCCATCACATACATGCGAAGCATGTCTTCTAGCACCTGGTTAACTCTCTCGGTCTGTCCATTTGTATGAGGATGGTAGGCAGTGCTGCAGTTCAACTTTGTACCCAAATTTGCAAACAACCCCTTCCAAAAATTGGAAGTGAACTTGACATATCTATCAGAGACTATTGCCTTAGGCAATCCATGCAGTTTGAAAATCTCCTTCATGAATATCTTTGCAATGTCATTAGTATTATGTGTAGACTTAACCGGTATAAAATGTGATTCCTTTGTCAACTGTCCACCACAACCATGATGGAATCATGTTGTCTCCAAGTCATTGGCAATCCTGTAATAAAATCCATGGAAATAACTTCCCATTTTCATTTTGGAACCAACAAAGGCTGCAACAAACCTGCTGCGTGTTGATGCTCAACCTTCACCTGCTGACACTTCATGCAACTTGAAATATATTCAGCCATTTTCTTTTTCATTCCTGGCCAAAAATATTTCTTTCTAGCTGTAGAAATTGTCTTCTGATATCCTGGGTGACCAGAATATGGAGCTTGATGGATCTCATCCATAACAACCCTCCTCAAATATACTACATTTGGAATATAAATTATATGCTTATAGGTAAGAAGTCCATCCTCTTCTAATTTATATCCCTCATACTTCTTTTCAAGGCTTTACTGGTAAATTTTTTTCTAGACCTGTGCATATAATTCATCTTCAACAACATGATTAGCAATCTGCTGTCTCAAATTTGAATGGAAAATACTAATGGATGCCACCTGCATTTCCTACACCTTCTTGTTAAGTGCATCAACTACCTTATTCTCTTTTCCTTTTATGTGCTTTATTTCAAAATCAAACTCACATAAAAACTACACCATCTCGCTTTCCTAGCATTCAGAGTAGGCTCATCAAACAAATACTTCAGATCACAATGGTATTCCCTTAGCTCAAATGTTCTTCCCATCAAGTAATGCCTCCACATATTGAGAGCATGTACTATGGCTGCAAGTTCCATATCACGAGTGACATAGTTCTTCTCATGCTCCTTCATTTTTCTTGAATCATAATATATCACGTGGTTTTCCTATATAAGAACTCCTCCAAGTCCTTTACCACATGCATCCGTATATACCACAAAATATTTGTCTGGGTTTGCAACTTTTAAGACTGGTGCACTTGTAAGAAGATACTTCAACCGTTGGAAACTTTCTTCACACTACGAGGTCCATTCGAACTTTATCCCCTTCCTTTGCAAAGAAGTGATAGCATGTGAAACCTTGGAGAATCCTTCAATGAATCTCTTGTAGTATACTACAAGCCCCATAAAAGATCTTACCTCTGTCACATTCTTTGGAGTAGGCCAATTCTTAATAGCTTCAATCTTGTCAGGGTCTACAGATATACACTCCTTTGAGATAATGTGACCCAGGTATTGAATTCTATCGCTATAGAAGTTGCACTTGCTCAACTTTGCATACAACTGATGTTATCTGAGCAATTGCAATGTTAGTCTCAAATGTTCTTCATGCTCTTCTTCATTCTTAGAATAAACAAGAATGTCATCAAGGAAAACAAGAATGAATTTGTCCAAATACCTGCTAAAGACACTATTCATAAGGCACATAAATGTTTCCAGTCCATTTGTGAGACCAAATGGTACCACTACAAACTCATAATGTCGATACCTTGTTCTGAAGGCTGTCTTATGAATTTCTTCGTCCTTGATTCTCACCCGATGGTAACCAAACCTCAAGTCAATCTTGGAAAATACCTTTTCCCCTTTCATTTGATCAAAGAGGTCATCAATTCTTGGCAAGGGATATTTGTTCTTCACCATGACTTTATTCAACTTCCTGTAATCAATACACAATCTGAGTGTACCATATTTCTTCTTTACAAACATAAGTGGTGCTCCCCAAGGAGACACACTTGGCCTGATATAATTTTTCTCCAACAATTCTTGCAGCTGCATATTCAACTCTAACATTTCTGGTGTACTCATTCTGTAGGGTTCCCTTGACACTGGTGCTGCTCCTAGCATAAGTCCAATTGTGAAATCTATGTCCCTCTTTGGAGGAAGTCCTGGAACCTCATCGGGAAAAACATCCTTGAAGTCTTGCAACAAAAGATAGTCTTCCAACCTAGGAGTTTCATTCTCTGCTGCCTCCTCAATATGGGCTGTATTCAACTGAAAACCTTTTCTACAAAAATTATTTAACTACATTGCTGAAATCTGCCTTACCGATATTACCTTAGAATGCCTCTTACAACTACTGGGTTCCCTTCTTCATCCATGCATTCAAAAGTCTTATTATAATATTCAAGCATCACTATGTGAGCTTCTAATCAATCCATTCCAATAAGAACATCATAGGAACCAAGTGGTAGAACATTCAGATCTACACAAGTGACCAATCCATTCATAGCCAATGGACATTTCTCCACCACTTCATTCACTTGTCTCTTAGTTCCAGTGGCTAGTTGAACTAACCAAGACTTGCTATGCTTTTATTTCCTAAGAGCACAAACCTCCACTACTCTAGGAGCAATATAACTATGAGTAGAACCAGGGTCAATCAAAATAGAAATAGATTGCTCAACAATCTTACCTGCAACTTCAACAACTGTTGACTGGTGATCTTCCTGGAGGTTTTCTAGTGCTGCATAAATTCTAGGTACGGCCTTGCTACTTGTCCCACTATTTCTGCCTCTTAAATATTGTATGCTGGCCTTGCATTCTCATTCTCAAGTGGAAATTACCTATGCATGTGGGGTTTTCCACATTTCCAACATTGGAGTGGTCCTCTTTTCAGCTGTGGATCTTTTGGATCCTCTCTCGTCGCTCTAGCCAACTGCTTCTCAACTTGTACTGGTTTCTTCTGTTGATTCTTGAAGTTAGAAGGTTTGAAACATTTCTTCCTTTGATCAGCATTCTCACTCCTTTTGTTCGTCCATGTTTTCTAGTAATGTGGTTTGTTCTTGCTTTGCTCATAGCAATACTTAGCTTTTCTTATCGCTTCTTCCATAGTTTTGGGTTCATAGAACTCAATTCGGTCTTTGTATGACTAAGGTAGTCCACTAAGAAAGCGCTGGAATTTTACCTTATCATCTTTAATATACCTGACATCCCTCAGTAGTTCCAAGAACTTGTTTGCATATTCCTCCATGTTTTTCTGTCCCAATCTCAACTCATGGAACTCTTTAATCTTGTCATCATAGTAGCTGTCAGAGAGGTACTTCTCCTTGAAATACTTCCAGAACTGCTTCCACACAATCTTCATTTCATTTATCTTCTTTACTTGCCTGAAATGCTCCCACCATATGGATGCTCTTCTAGTCAAATTGAAAATGGCTACTCTAGCTTTCATATTCCCAGAATAGTCTTAGACTTGGAAATATTTCCTCATTCCCAGAAGCCAAGCTTCAGCTTCTTGACCAGTATTTACCTCATCATTGAAGGTAGGAGACCTTGCCTTCTTAAATTCATCTCATGAGTAGTTCTGGTAGCGCCTCCTTCTATGATTATCGTGGGAAGAAGAACTTGAATATCCAGTGGACCCTTCAGAGTCATATGACTCACCAGGTGATCTTTTTCTTCTTCTAGCAGTGTTCTTACTCCCTTTTGGCTTTTCTTTTCGGTCCTCAGAGTTCATCTTTCTCTGAATATCTTTCAAAATTTGCAGCATGGTTGCATTCAGCTGATTCTGCTCTTCTCGAGCCTTAACCAATCTTTCATTATCTTCCTTGTAAGTATTCATCTCCGCCATTAGGATTCTCATGGTGGTTGCAAAATCTGGGGGAGTCTCTTGCAATCTTCTCCCATTAGAATTCGTCTCAACATTTCCAACTTGGACATTTTCCCCCATAGCATCTTCCTCATACTCATTAGGGTTCTGTACATCATCATGCATGTTGTCAGTTCTCATGGATGAACCAAAACTCACTTTACCCGATTGCACTATCTAGAATGCTGCTTTTCGAGGTGACTAGGAATCTGCAAAATGTGTTAATAACATAGTTGTTAGTTGCATACCATTCACATGAATCATACATTACTTACCTTCACTTGGAAAAATCATACATTGACAACTTTTCCCAAAACACAGAATTTTCTTTCACAAACAACGATTGTCTCAGGGGGATGATGGGGGTCAAGGGGGATTGCCCCCTTGTGGCTTTCACACAATCTGGTGCATAAACAAGCTGCCATTTTTCATCTTCCTAGCCCTGGAAATCTCACTGAAAAACCCTGTTGAATTTCTCTGTTTCGGCAAAATTTTCAAAATTTTCACCCGCCCCATCGAATTTTTTTTAGATTTTCACTTGTTACAACAACTCGATTTTTGTCTTCCATCCGTTGTAGCAGATCCATCTCCTTTTATCATCTGCCTCTTCATCGGCTTCATCTTCTTTTTTCCTTCCGCCACTGCATCAAAATACTTTCCGAGTTTCATCCACCGTAGCGGCTCCTTCCCCGTCTTCCATTTGCCGTAACGGCTCCTTCCCTGTCTTCCATCCCCTGTAGTGACTCTTTCCTCTACTTCCTTTTGCCATGATGGATCTTTCCCCAACTTTGACTCGCAACTATGGCCCCAATCTTCTTTCTCTTGCCACCGTTGTGGCTCAAAACTTCTTTTTCCACCCGTTGCAAAGCCAACACTTAGACGAATTGTATTTCTTCCTTTATCTTTTATCTTCAGTGGAAAAAATATCGGCATCCACCCACCGTTACGGCTCGAAGCCCAACTTTCACCCACTGTTGCATCTCGAATATTGACATTCTCCCGCTGTTGTGGCTTGGTTCTTGGCTTCCACCCACCGCGAATCGATGCTTCTTAGCCGACATGGAAGAATTTTCATACTTAGAAAAATTTCCAGAAATTTTTTGTCGGCTTGTCTCACCCGACGCCCGTCGGCTTGACTCACTAGACGTCTGTTGGCTCCTTCCAGGTGACCCAACCACTATGGCAGATCACTCTTTCCTTTTCTGCTACCGCAGCGGCTCACTCCTTTACTTTCTACCGCCACTGCAGCTCAATCAACAAAACTCGCCCACTATGTCAGCAAAGAAAGACAGTCATAGCCGTCGTTTCGGCTCTCTTTAGGTTTCTCAGCCACCACACAAAGAAGTATTTTCTCCAATACTTAGAAAAAATCATACTTAGACTAATTTCAGATAAATTTCCTATCTGCCTTATTTTCTTCTGCTGAGCATAGGGGTTGAATCTTCATGGCCTATGGATGCCTAAAGCTGCAACCAGAGCTTTGATACCACACTGTCACGTCTCCAACCCTTACTCAACGGAGAGGACACGACAACATCTATCAACCCAAGCAATCTAAGCCCCCATGAACATAATACATATATAAAAAAATGCATTGAACTTAAAGCATATAAATACAAAGATGCATAATAAAATGTACATGATATATACAGCACAAGAAAATCATTCATTCAACACATTTATGCATTCAACATGTTCATGATAATTTCATAATAATTCATAAGCAAATACAGTTGCATAACTTAATTAAACAACAATACTTATCTTTGGAGAAGCTTGTTCCACAACCAGCTATGTCAATACAACGTTCCACCCAACCATAGGCCCATGTGCTCTTTAATCCCTTAGCAACAATACCAACCCCAAGATGGGCATGATTTTACCCAAGGAATAAGGAACACTAGAAGACTTTCCCCATAGCCAAGGATACAGTAAAACTCAGTCAAGACAACACAGTTGGGTTTATCAGACTTACATAGGAAGTGGTTTACACTTAGCCAAATTCACATGAGACATAGCCAAGCCAACAGATGGGTTTATCAGGTTACTAGCCAAGCCATCCTTCTAGTTGGGTTTATTAGGCCACCAAGGAGGTGGAAAGACTGACTACTAATCTAGTGAGCTCAACCCCAGAGCTATGAACACCCACACTGGATCTAGCCCGATTTCAAAAAATTACACACCCAACACAAGGAAGCATTCCCTTCTCTGCTACACAGTCCCTCAAGCCATGCCTTCCCTTCCAGTGCTAGTTAGGGCATGTAAAGAAGAAAACCAACCTTCTAGATTGGTTTGTGAGGTTCTTTCACACACTAGGTTTATCAAGCTAGTCTAGACTCTCTTTCCATTCCTTCAATCAATTCAGATGCCAAACGTGGATGCACACATAGTGATCTCATTCCTGGGATTTATCAAAATGTAGCAGATGCCAGGGATTACATACACACATAGAAATTTATGAATTTCTAAACATTGACACTGCCAGATAGACTGCTGCAAAATACCAAAATGAAAATGTTGCTGGTCTTTCAAAACAAAGACACAAAATCAGATTCAGGGCAATCGTGTTCATAAAAAAAACTAGCAGACAAGAGAAAATGTGAGAGAGAACAATCCACACAGGAAAACAAAAAACGTGAAGGATTCAGATTGTCGGATAGGAAAAATTCCTAAAAATTTTGTACTATGAATGGTTTTTCTTTTTGGATCCTGCATGAATGTCGAATTGGTTTTCCCAAAAACATTTTTCCATTCCAAAATTGTGAGGGAAGGTGAAACGCTGTCGCATGAGGGAAAGGTTGTCATTTTTGGTGTTTTCTTGCCCAAGAAAAATTTAAAAACATTTTTCCATAAATTGTGCTCTGCCCATTTCAAATTTCTTCCCTCTCTTCCAATCCCCCACTCCCTCATCCTTAGGAAAAATCATGCCCCCATCTTATTTAGTCGCGTTGACATAGCTGACTGTGGGTTTTTAATTAAAATTGCAAATTTAACATGATGTCCAGCTTTTTAATGTTTAGCTAGCATAAAATACCATTGGCTCAACCTTAATTTCCGAAACATAAACACTAAATCAATGGTGGGGATTTTTCCTAGCTCCACACCATGATTATTTACATCATATTATTTAAATGCAAACGGGGTCAAAATCGGGGTGTTACACTTCACAAATAGATCTATAGGGGTTGGTTTTCTTCTTTGCACACCCTGAACAACATTGGAATGGAAGGCATAGCCTAAGGGATTGTGTAGCAGAGAAGGGGATGCTTCCTTGTGTTTGGTGTGTATATGTTTTAGGAGCCAAGCCCGATCTAGTGCAGGTGTCCATGGCTTGGTGGCTGATCTCACTAGCTTAGAAGTTCAAGCTTTCCAAATCCTTTGCAGCCTGATAAACCCATTTACTAGTTGGCTTGACTAGTCGTTAATGTGAATGTTGGCTTGACTAAGTGCCGTCTGATAAACCCAATAGTGAGATGGCTTGACTGTGTGGCCTAAAAAACCCATCTGTTAGTTGGCTTGGTTGAGCAGCCTAATAAACCCAACTATTAGATGGCTTGGATGATTAGCATGATAAACCCAGTAGTATATTGGCTTGTTTGTTTGCAGCCTGATGAACCCAACTGTGTTGTCTTGGATGCATTTTGTTGTATCCTTGGCTATGTGTGAGCTTACTAGTGTTCCTTATTCCTTGTGGGAATCATGCCCAGCTCAGGGTTGACAATGCTGCTGAGAGATTGATGAGCGCACTGGTCCATGGTTGGGTGGAATGTTGCAATGACGTAGCTAGTTGAGGGATAAAATTCTTGTCTATGTTAATATCTGCAATTGTATTTTCTTAATGAAATATGATGAACATGCCTAATGTGTTGAATTGATGAGTTGCTTCCGCTATATAATTGCCATGGTATCCATCTGTGTATGTTTTCTTTCAATGCATTTTTAAAGTACGTTATGGGGCTTAGATTTTTGGATTGGTGATGGCTTGAATGATCAAATATGTCCAAGAATTCTGTTAACAGGTTGAATTTCCTGCCATAAATCTTCCTTTCCGCAACTTGCAGGATGCGGGATGTGGGATGTGGAAACATCCTTCTGTAAATTCTATTCCTTGCATATTTCCTTCTGCAACTCTTCTTTCTACAACTTAAGGGATGCAAGATGCGGAACGCGTCTTCACAATCTCTATTTTCGCAAATCTCCTTCCGTAACTCTCCTTTCCACATGCGGGATGCAGAATGCGGCTTCACAATCTCTATTTTCGCAACTAATTGTATCTATAATGGTATATTCTGCATGTGGGATGCAGGATGTGGGATCACAATTTCCATATTTCCTCGATTCCACAAACTTAAGCTTTCTGCACCGTTGATTCTTGCGGGTTAATTCTCAGCCATTGATCTATCTCCAGATGTGGAATAGATTGTGATCGTCGATTTTCGTTGCGATCTTTCTCCGCCGTTCGATCTCCTCTAAGATATTTCTTCGTAGATCATTGATTTTATCACTGATAGGATCAATTCTATGCTATTGGGAAGTTAGAGAATTTATAATTAGACTTGAATAGAGTGAATGCAAGATGAATTCATGCCTCTATAGATTTCTGCAAAATTTGGGAATCCATCAAAATACATACATAATTCAATGAAATTTGAGCTGGATGCTCTTGCAACAATCAGAGCAAGCAGTTATGGTCATGTTCTCTCTCTATTGGATGGGAGGGGATGCAACAGTGTGGTATCAGAGCTACGGGTTGCAGCATTGGGCCTTGATGGGAAAAGTTGAATAGTTAACATAGCTGTTGGTAAATGGCCTTTTACTTCTGATTTTATTATGCAGCTAACAATTTTGTTGATTAACACATTTTGCAGAATTATAGTCACCTTCAAACGGCAGTATTCCTCATAGTGCAGATCGGTAAAGTTGGTTTGAATGAGCCATGAGAACCGACATGTGTGATGATGCACAAAACCCCAATGAATATGAGGAAGATACTATGGGGGAGATGCAAAGTTACAGGGAAGATAACGAAAGATTAGTTAAGGCTCTGGAGGAGAAGAATCAGCTGAATGCAACCATGCTATAAAGTTTGACAGAAATTTAGAAGCGGATGAACTCTGGGGACCGGCTAGTGAGACCAGAAGGAACTAAGAGCACTGCTAGAAGAAGAAAGAGATCTCCTAGTGGGTCATCTAACTATGAAGGATCCACTGGTGATTCAAGTTATTCTTCTCAAAAGAATAAGAGAAATAGGCCCTACCATAACCGTTCACGTGATGAATTTAAGAAGGCAAGGCTTCTTGGGATGAAGAAATATTTCCAAGTCCAAGACTACTCGGGAAATATGAAGGCTAGGGTAGCCATCTTCAACTTGACTAGAAGAGCATCCATATGGTGGGAGCACCTCAGGAAAGTGAAAAATATTAATGAAAGGAATATTGTATGGAAACAGTTCTAGAAGTATTTCAAGCAGAAGTACCTCTCTGATAGGTACTATGATGATAAGATCAAATAATTCCATGAGCTAAGATTGGGGCAGAAGATCGTGGAAGAGTATGCAAATAGGTTCTTGGAGTTGTTGAGGTATGTCAGGTACATCAAAGATGAAAAATTAAAAATACATCATTCCCTGAGTGGATTGCCTCAGTCTTACAAAGACAAAATTGAGTTTTATGAACCTAGAACTCTGGAAGAAGCGATAAGGAAAGCTAAGTATTGCTATGAGAAAATCAAAGGAAAACCTGATTATCATAAGACATGGAAGGACAAGAAGAATGAGAAGTATGACTAATGGAAGAAAGGTTTAAAACCTTCTAACTTCAGGAATCAAGAGAAGCAGCCACCCCGAGTTGAGAAGCATCCAACTAGAGTGGTGGGAGAAAAGCCAAGAGATCCACAACAGAATAGAGAACCACTACAATGTTGGAAATGTGGAGGACCCCACATGCGCAGGAATTGTCCACTTGAGAATGAGAATTCAAGGCCATCTTACAACATTCAAGAGGCAAAAATAGTGGGTCAAGTAGCATGGGACGCCCCTAGGGTTTATGAAGCACTGGAGGACCACCAGGCAGATCACCAGTCAAATGTGGTTGAAGTTTCAGGTAATATTGTTGAGCAATCTGTTTCTATTTTTATTGACCCTGGTTCTACTCATAGTTACATTGCTCCTAGAGTAGTGGATATTTGTGCTTTTAAGAAAGTAAAGCATAGAAAATTGTGGTTAGTTCAGCTAGCCATTGGAACTAAGAGAAAGGTTAGTGAAGTGGTAGAGAAATTCCTATTGGTGATGAATGAATTGGTCACTTGTGTAGATCTGAATGTTCTACCACTTGGTTCCTATGATGTTCTCATTGGAATGGATTGGTTAGAATATCACAGGGTAAAGCTCAACTACTATAATAAGACTTTTGAATGCATGGATGAAGAAGGGAACACAATAGTTGTAAGAGGCATTCCAAAGGTGATTTCCGTGAGGCATATTTCAACAACGCAGTTGAAGAAGTTTTATAGGAATGATTTTCAGTTGCATGCAACTCATATTGTGGAGGAAACAAAGAATGAAACTCCTAGGTTGGAGGAATTTCATGTGTTGCAGGAATTCAGGGATGTTTTTCTGGATGAGATTCTAGGGATTCCTCCAAAGAGAGACATTGATATCACAATTGAGCTTGTGACAGGAGTGGCACTAGTGTCCAAGGCACCCTACAGAATGAGTACACCAAAAATTCTAGAGTTGAAGATGCAGTTGCAATAGTTTTTGGAGAAGAAGTATATCAGGCTGAGTGTGTCTCCTTGGGTAGCACCAGTACTGTTTGTGAAGAATAAATATGGTACACTCAGATTGTGTATTGATTACAGATAATTGAGCAAATTCACTATGAAGAACACATATCCTTTGTGTAGAATTGATGACCTATTTGATCAAATGAGAGGAGCAAAGGTATTTTACAAGATTGACTTGAGGTCTGGTTACCATCAGGTGAGAACAAAGGATGAAGACATTTATAAGACAACATTCAGAACAAGGTATGGACATTATGAGTTTGTAGTGGTACAATTTGGTCTCACAAATGCACCAGCTATATTTATGTGCCTTATGAATAGTGTATTCAACAGGTATTTGGACAAGTTTGTTCTTGTTTTCCTTGATGACATTCTTATTTATTCTAATACTGAGGAAGAGCATGAAGAGCATCTGAGATTTACATTACAATTGCTCAGTGAGAATCAGTTGTATGCAAAGTTGAGCAAGTGTGACTTCTATAAAGATAGAATTCAGTATTTGGGTCACATTATCATAGAAGAGGGTATATCTGTAGACCCTGACAAGATTGA
The DNA here is from genome assembly GCA_001517045.1 of Pseudotsuga menziesii. NCBI lineage: Eukaryota > Viridiplantae > Streptophyta > Pinopsida > Pinales > Pinaceae > Pseudotsuga > Pseudotsuga menziesii. The sequence goes on along the minus strand of LPNX010810431.1, from coordinate 57,645 downwards.
AGCCATTATGAATTGGCCTACTCTAATAAATGTGACATATGTAAGATATTTATGGGACTTGTAGGATACTACAGGAGATTCATTGAAGGATTCTCCAAGGTTGCACATGCCATCACTTCTTTGCAAAGGAAGAGGATAAAGTTTGAATGGACATTGAGGTGTGAAGAAATCTTCTAGTAGTTGAAGAATCTTATCACAAGTGCACTGGTCTTGAAAGTTGCAGACCCAGAGAAATATTTTGTGGTGTGTATAGATGCATGCGGTCAAGGACTTGGAGGATTTCTTATGCAAGACGCCCACGTAATATGTTATGAGTCAAGAAATTTGAAGGAGCGGGAGAAGACCTATGCCACTCATGATATGAAACTTACAGCCATAGTACATGCTCTCAATATGGGGAGGAATTACTTGATGGGAAGAATATTTGAGCCAAGGACAGACCATTGTGTTCTGAAGTATTTGTTTGATCAACCTACTCTAAATGCTAGGAAAGCTAGATGGCTGGAGTTTTTATGTGAGTTTGATTTTGAAACCAAGCACAAAAAGGGAAAAGAGAATAAGGTAGCTGATGCACTCAGCAGGAAGGTGAAGGAAATGCATGTGGCATCCATTAGTATTTTCCAATCGGAGTTGAGGCAGCAGATTATTAATCATGTTGCTGAAGATGAATTGTATGCATAGGCCAAGGACAAATTGCAGCAACAAATCCTTAAAAATAAGTATGAGGGATATAAATTAGAAGAAGATGGACTTCTTACCTATAAGAACAGAATTTATAATCCAAATGTAGCATATTTGAGGAGATTCGTTATGGATGAGATCCATTAAGCTCCATATTCTAGCCACCCAGAATATCTAGAGACAATTGCTACATCTAGAAAGCATTACTTTTGGCGAATAATGAAAAAGGACATGGCTGAATATATTTCAAGGTGCATGAAATTTCAGCATGTGAAGGTTGAGCATCAACCCCCAATAGGTTTGTTGCAGCCTTTTTCCAGTTACAGAATGGGAATGGGAAGTTATTTCCATGGATTTTATCACAGGATTGCCAATGACTTGGAGACAACATGATTCCATCATGGTTGTGGTGGAGAAGTTGACAAAGGAAACACATTTTATACCGGTTAAGTCTACACATAAGACCAATGACATTGCAAAGATATTCATGAACAATATTTTCAAATTTCATGGATTTCCTATGGAAATAGTCTCTGATAGAGATGTCAAGTTCACTTCCAATTTTTGGAAGGGATTGTTTACAGATTTGGGTACAAAGTTGAATTTCAGCACTTCCTACCATCCTAAACTGATGGGAAAATAGAGGGAGTTAACTAGGTGCTTGAAGACATGCTTCGCATGTATGTGATGGGAAAACCAACCTAGTGTGAAGATTGTTTACACTTGCTAGAATTTGCATATAACAAAGAACAACAAGAATCCTTGGGGATAAGTCCATTTGAATATTTGTATGGCAAGAGGTGCAGGACACCAATGACTTGGGATAATCCAGTGAATAGGGTTGTTCTTGGTTCAGAATTGCTTAAGGAGATGGAGCAGGAGGTTGTAAAGGCCAGGTAGAATCTGAAAGCATCCCAGGACAGATAGAAAATCTATGCAGATAAGCATAGGGTGAACAGAGATTTCAGTGTTGGGTTTCATGTTTACCTTAGAGTGAGGGAAAAGAAGAGTTCCTTGAATCTTGGAAGTTGTACCAAGTTTTCACCTAGATACCGTGGGCTGTTTGAAGTGCTTGGAAGAATAGGGCCAGTTTCATATAGACTTGCATTGCTTGTTAGTACTAGGGCTCACAATGTTTTCCATGTTTCTTTGCTTAAGAGATATGCATGATCCTAACCATGTGATAAATTGGGATGTGATTCAGGTGGAACCCGAGGGAGAATTACAAATCGAGCCAATGCACATCCTTAACAAGAAGGTCACAATGCTCTGCAACCGAGCCATAGGGTAGGTAAAGGTGTAATGTGAGCACTACAGTCCTGAAGAGGCTACATGGGAGTTGGAGGATGCCATGCTATTGGAACATCCATTTTTGTTCAATTCTATAGAGCACTGAGGGCGGTACCAGTGTAGCATTTTTGTTCAATTTTGTAAAGCACTCAGAACAGTGCTGTTGAAGGGGGAGGGGAATGTAACACCCCAGTTTTGACCCCATTTGCATTAAATATATATGATGTAAATATTGTAATTAATCATGGCGTGGAGATAAAGGAAAAATCCCCACAATTGATTTAGCATTTTATGTTTCAACGATTAAAATCGATGCCGATGGTATTTGTACTAGCCGACACATTATAATTTTGGACATCATATAAATATGCAATTTAATTAAAATCCCACAACCAGCTATGCCAATGCAACAAATAATGAGATGGGACCATGATTTTCTAAGGATAAGGGGGGGGGAATGTTTAACCTTGATCCATTGGGGAAAAGCCATGTGTCAAAAGAAAACACCCAAAAACATATGCCCATTCCCTCATGCATTCATGTTTTTATTTTCTGTCACATTTTGGGGAGAAACAGGACGTTTTTGATCATCCATCCTTCATTCATGGGGAGCTCTCAGGAAGCTGAACCTTCTTGGGTTTTTATCCTTCACGTTTTCACTTTTTCCTCATTGTGCATGCCCAGTCCATCATCTAGATCTCACCGAAACATTGTGGCCACTTCTAATCATTCTCTATTCCATTTTGTTCATGTGTGTTGTGCGTTTATCCTTCTTGCAGATCCGTGTTATTTTCTAGGTTGTTCTCATGTTGTTACCATCCTCAGCTATGCAAAGGTTTGGGTATCCTTTTTTTTCTAAATGAATGCATAGTGGAGATCACTCTATTTTATGAGAAAGAGTGGTCATCTATGGTTTCCTCAGATTTGTTGTGCAATGGTCTCCTCTATCACCGAGTGAGTGGAAGCCTATTTTGCTGTGTTGACATTGTGGTTTGCTGTGTGTGCATATTTTTCATTGGTATGAACTGGTTTGGATTGGAATTAGGTTAGAACTATCTTGATAAACCTAGTGTAGGAAGGAAACTCACAAATAGATCTAGAGGGGTTGGTTTTCTTATTTTCACACCCTGAACAACACTGGAATGGAAGGCATAGCTTGAGGGACTGTGTAGCAGAGAAGGGGATGATTCCTTGTGTTGGGTTGTAGATGTTTTAGGATCCAAGCCTAATCTAGTGCAGGTGTCCATAGATCGGTGGTTGAGCTCACTAGCTTAGCAGTTCAAGATTTCCAGCTCCTTTGTAGCTTGATAAACCCATCTATTAGCTGGCTTGGCTGGTCCTTGATGTGAATGTTGCCTTGACTGACTGCCATCTGATAAAATCAATAGTGAGATGGCTTGGATGTGTGGATTGATAAACCCATATGTTAGTTGGATTGGATGAGTATCCTAATAAACCCAACTATTAGCTGGCTTGGTTGATTATCCTGATAAAACAAACAGTATATTGGCTTGTTTGTTTGCAGCCTAATAAACCCATCTGTGTTGGCTTGGATGAGTTTTGTTGTATCCTTGGCTATGTGTGAGCCTTCTACTATTCCTTATTCCTTGTGGGAATCATGCCCAGATCAGGGGCGGTAGTGCTGATGAGAGATTAATGAGCGCAATGGCCTATGGTTGGGTGGAACGTTGCAGCGACATAGCTGGTTGCGGGAAAAAATTCTTTCAAGATAAGTATTATTGTCTATGTTAATCTATGCAATTGTATTTGCTTAATGAAATATGATGAACATTCCTAATGTGTTGAATTGATGAATTGCTTCCGCTGTATAATTGCCATGGTATGCATCTGTGTATGTTTTCTTTCAATGCATTTTTAAATTACACTATGGGGCTTAGATTGCCAGATTGGTGATGGCCTGAATGATCAAATCTATCTAAGACTTCTATTAACAGGTTGAATTTCCTACCAGAAATATTCCTTTCCGCAACTTGTGGGATGCGGGATGCAGAAACATCCTTCTGTAAATTCTATTCCCCGCAGATTTCCTTCCGCAACTCTTCTTTCCACAACATGTAGGATGCGAGATGCGGGATGCAACTTCACAATATCTATTTTCACAAATATCCTTCTACAACTCTCCTTTCTACATGCAGGATGCGGCTTCACAATATTTATTTACGCAACTAATTATATCCGCAATGGTCTATTCCACATGCGGGATGAGGGATCGAAATTTCCATATTTCCTCGATTCCAAAAAATCAATATTTCCTCACCGTTGATTCTTGCAGGTTGATTCTCAGCCATTGATATGTCTCCAGATGCAGAACTGATTGTGACCGCCGATTTCTGTTGCGATCTTTCTCTGCCGTCTGATCTCCTCTGAGATATTTCTTCGTAGATCGTCAACTTGATCACTGACAGGATCAATTCTTTACTATTGGGAAGTTAAAGAATTTATACTCAGACTTGAATAGAGTGAATGCAAGATGAATTCATGCCTCTATAGATTTATGGAAAAATTAGGAATCCATCAAAATACATACAGAATTCAATGAACTTCGAGCTGGATGCTCCTGCAACAATCAGAGCGAGAATTTATGGTCGCATTCTCTCTCTAGTGGATGGGAGGGGACGTGACACTAAATCCCAAATAAAACAACAGTTTATGTCATTCTTCAAAACAAAAGATGTAGAACATCTGGCATCAAAGAAGTTGAAGACTACAGTCCAGAAATCGATCTAAATAGTTTGGGAGTATGATAAGAGGTTCAAATACCTACTAAGCCAGTTGGAGTATAACATAGATGAAAAATTGCTGATCCAATGGTTTGTTGCAGGACTCTTACAGAAAATCCAAACGCATATCCGACTGGACAACTTCAACACTTATGAAGATACATTAACTAAGGCGTTACAAGTAGAGATGGATGGAGATTATCCAGTAAATCCTATTGATAGCCGCATTAAAGAAAAATTGGAGATGATGCAGAAATATATACCGGATATAAGACTCAAAGGACATGAATTCTAGTGTACTAAATGCTCAACAACTGGGCATACAAAAGACTACTGCCGACAGGAAGACCGTCAAAAATACGTCCGGTTCATTCAGTCAAAATGATTTTGTGACATATGCCAGAAGCATGACCTACATGCGAAAAAATACTATCCATATAATATGAAGAATGAAAAATATCTCTAGTGTGTGATATGTGAAGTCAAAATCCATTCAAAAGATGAATGTCAACTAAACTTAAAAAACTGACAGAATTATCATGCACTTTACCAAACAAACGATGTCGCACCAAATAGTAACGATAATAATACAAGGATTAATAATGAACAGAATGAGAAAAATAATCATAGATATAACAACTAAAGATATGATCGCTGGTATGAAAACAATTGTCATGGGGGAATTTAAGGTTGAGGCTGATACTTCAGGAATCGAGAGAATAAACCACGTCGACCTATCTAGTGCTATACGTGTGTAAATGAAGGACATCGACATGCTGAGTGTCCATACAAGGATCAAACCGATATTAAATTTTGTGCAAGTTGTGGTGTCGGTAATCACTCTTTGGAGGATATCCCCACCATGCTTGAAAAGATTAATAATAAGAAAAATGTTAACGTCTTTTCCAGTGTACAAAAATGTGATGTTATTAGAACTAAAAATTTGCAAATTGTTACTTGACAAGGTACTAAAATCGGTTCGGATAACCCTCAAATAAGCAAAATAAGAAATAAATAAGATTATCCTAACCTTGCTATACAAAAACAACTATATAATGATGCATCAAACATATTCCAAGAATTAGCTGCATAAGAAGTAACTGATGATGCTCGACAAAAGATGTCTCAATAATTAATTAATTTAATAAATACTGAAAATTCGGTTGCAAAATTAATTGAATTATTGTACAATGTTAAGAATAAATATGGTGATGACAAACAAGCTAAAAGCATATGTAGCCTAAATAAAAAGGATAAAAGTGACACTGACCCTTTATTTGACCTGGAAATTGAAGGTTACCACGTCCAACAAGTTGTTCTCGACTTCGGATCGTAGGTAAACATTATGACGAGGGACACATGGGAACAATTAGGTAAACCTAGACTTAACAGATATGGAATATATTTGAAGTTAGCAGATTAAGGACTAATTGAACCCATTGGTGTCTGGAAGAATGTCGACACGACTATCAAAGGTATCACTACAAAAGTCGACTTTGAAAGGTATCTAACTAAAATTTGGATATGTTGGAGGAGCTAGTCGGCTAAGCCGACTAGACTCGCTAGTTGACCAATTATAGATTAGGTCGAACTCATAGGTTGTGTCAGTTGGTTGAACCGACAAGTATCTTCTATAACTATTTTGTAAACACATATATAGGCTATTGAGCCAGATAGATACTCGGTTCAGTTTATTGTATGAACCCACATGTGTATTAGAGTAATATAATTTGTTATTCTGTCTACCATTCTTGTCTCTTGTTATGTTATTGTTATATGATTCTTTGTGTATCATTTATAACCTTGTAATCTAATTGAGTACAATAGGTTGGTTCATGGTCACCACTTGTCTTTCTTCCACGGTAGGAGGAAATTCAGGTGGTAGACCCTATTATCACTCGGTAATATTCTATGGTTGTGGTAGGAAATCACTGGGGTAACCATTTTAAACCAACCTTTAGGATGTATTATAGCCTATACAGCTAGAGAGGGCTCTCTCAATGTCACAAGACCATTCACATGCACATATTTCTTGTAGCAAGCATTCATAAGGCTAGATTCTGATGAGAACATATTATTTGTATATTTAAAGAGTGTAAGAAAGACAAACAAAAAATACCATTGGGAAATGGAGTCGAAGGTGGAAACATTCAAGGGCTTACAACAATAATTATAGGTGATTATCCTTCTCAATATGAGGCAATGTGAGCATTAACATTCAGTCAAATAACTTCAAGAGATGGCAAGGGGAAATGAGAAGAATCCCAATGAAACAAGAGGCACCTATATGTGGATGAATATCTTGAAACAACTTTAGCAGAAGCAACAATAAAGGCTAATAAGTAAAATGGAGCACCTAAAAGAGGATGAATTCCATAACATTCATCATAAACACATAAAAAATACGATTTATGATGAAAGGAGGGCTTAACAGAGAACAAATTCCTTGCATACAACAAGAAACGTATTAGTAGAATTTCACACCTACATGGAAATGGAGCATACATGAAAACATAGATTGAAAATTTTACTTTGTGATGAATCTCATACACTCAGAACATACTTCTGCATTAATTACTTCCAAGAAACATTAAGAGCTACAAAATCAATCACAAAGGCTTCCAAAATGAATGTCGAACCCTTTTCTCCTCTATTGAGGTTACATTTATAGTACAATTTTCTCTTGAGACCAACCTCGAAACATACGACCAAAATTAGTTACATCATGGGAATCAAACCTGAATGTACAAAATCCAAACAAATTATGAGGTGGCATATTCACCATGATCACAAACAAATGGAAAATGCACACTAGGGTGCACGTGACTGACCACAATGGAAAAACTTGACATCTGGGGCTTCAGGGTCGGTTGATGAAAACGACTGTTCAGAGAAACTTCGAACGTCCTTCTTCTACAGAGGCGAAGGAGTGGTTCTGAAACCTGAGTAGGATCTCCTCAACCCCTTTCCATTTTTAAATATGTGGTGACTGGTTGGACCACCACTATCTGCTTTGAAACCTCTTCCACATTCCGCAAGCTCCTTCCCGCAAAAGTCCTTTCCGCAAAATCACAGATTTTGGATCTTGGGTTGACAAAATTTCATAACCAAACTTATGCATTTTTTCTTCTGCCATTTTCCTTCCACAAAATGGCTGATTGGGATCGTGGGTTCATCAAATTTCATGACCGAACTTCTTCCCTTTCCTTTCCGCCATCCTCTTTCTACCTTTCTCTTTCCACAAAATGTCGGATTACGGATCATGGGTTTTAGAATGCGAATTTTCCAATTATCGCATTTGAACTTCCGCCCTTTTGCTTCCTACTTTTCCTTTTTTCCAGTATTTACAACCGTCTATTTCATGTAGACTCTTCCATAGCCATCGATATGAGATAAAACCTGCAGATTGCAAAATGCAGATTCACCAAATTTCACAATTTAACTTCCACAATATTTTTTTTTGAGATCCTTTCTGCACGCTCGATATTACACGTATGCTTTCCAGGCTATTGATATTGCGAGTTTCGTATTGTGGATTGTAGATCCATAAAATATCCACGTTACTTCTGTAATTCCTTCTTGGTAATTTTATGGACTGTTGATTTCTTTGGTGGGGTCATTTATAGCCGTTGATCTCCTCCATGGAAGATCCGCTCTGTCTATTCTCACCGAGACTTAACACTGAAGTGGTTTTTTCATATCAGGCTCATTTCCAAGGTCATGCTTAAGGATTTTTTCCATTCTCATATTTTAGACTTAGGAATAAGGCTTCTGAACAATTTCAAACCCTTTCTGCACACCTCTAGGTCATAAGATATGGAATTTTATACCCCACCTTACATTTACTATGGTATGACCCCCTTCCAACCATTTAGCCCAAACATGGTGCTAACAGGTGGCTTCAATTGGGGATGATACTCTCCCCGCGAGGTAGTAAATAATAGTAGACCAAGTGCTTGATCTATTGGTCCCTACTGTGCTTGAACAACCCCATTCAACTGCACATTGTTTCTTTATCCCAAAGGCCCAATGCCTCAAAATTTATTATAGTGCCTTCAACTCCATATTTGAAGAAAAGGAAACCAAATGATAGCTCTTCCTGGGGACCTTACTACCTTCACCTCAGGATTTAAGTCTGCCAAAGAGATATCCACACATGAAATGTTAAAATAAAATGGTATATACAATGACATGGAAGATGAAACTTAATTCAAAGAAAATAGTTCTTGAGGAGCCTCCCATTTACAGGAGATCCTAACACAAAACCACCATGCATCTCCTCCAGTATGTAGGCATTCTTCCCTCTGAAAGCTGCAAATTTTTAAGGGCCCTTCCATAGGTGATCAAATTTTCTGTGCTTTCCCTTCTCTTCATGGGGTGAATCCCACTTCAAAACTACATCCCCTTGTTGGAAATCCTCAGGATTTGTCCTCTTGTTAAAGATGTATTTCATTTTATCCCAAAAATTTCGAGTTTTGTCAAAAATATTCTCTCTTTGTTGCTGCAGTTCAACCAATTGATACATCCTTCTCTGCGTTGGGGTGGGTTTCATCATCTTCCTCCTGTAACAAGCTCATTACTGAAAAACTTAGATAACTAGGAAAAATTACCTCTGAACCATAGACTAACTAGAATGGTGAGGTGCCAATGGACTTCTTTACACTGATTCTTTCACCCCACAAAGCATGAGTCAATTTGGTATGCCAAGGCTTCTTGTTGTTTTGCAACATCTTTTTGATGATCCTCATCAGGTTCTTATTTGAACACTATGCCAACCCATTTACCTATGGATAATAGGATGTGATATTTGAAACAAAAATCGACCATCTTATTCGATTTGAATGCAATAGCATTGTCAGTGATCAAATTCCTAGGAACTCCAAACCTTGACAATATTCTCCTCCAAAAACTGAATAATTACTGTCTCAATGGCCTGTCTAGTTGGGATGGCTTTAATCCATTTGGTGAAATAATCAGTGGCAGTGAGAATCCACTTGTGCTTCCTTGAGGAATATGGGTTTAATTCTATAATTAAATCCAATCCCCATTGCTGGAAAGGGGACTCAACATGTATTGGCTTCAGAGGTAAGAGAAAAATATTCCTCCGCCCTTCAACGATATGACACTTATGGAAGGCAACAATATCCCTGTGGGTGTCGAAAAAGATGGTGGGCCGATAAAATCCAGCTCTCAGAATTTTATTGACAGTGGTATTCTAGTAATGATGGCCTCCACATTCTCCTGCATGAAACTCCACAATGAGCTTCTTTTCCTCCTATTCATTAACATAGTTCAACATCACCCCTCTTGGCTCTTTCCAATACAGTTTCCCATTTAAGAAGCAAAACTTTGTTTCCTTCTACTTGAGGAATCTGGCCCTTGTCCTGTCCATCTCATGCAGAGCTTGCATATGTTGCAACATAAAGATGATGTCAACATACCATGGGGATGACAATAAATATTCACCCACTTGTAGCTCTGGTTGTTCCTCAGGTTTTCACTCTTCTGCTGACAATCTAGCGACCATGTGCAGACTGAGTGAATCGTAGTTTGATTGTCCCATGAGTTTTTCTAGTCCTTGGAATTTAATTATCTTTGTGGGATTAATATCCAAGTCATACTCAAGTAATAATTCTATCCATTTCCCCCTTCTAACCTTAGGATCTGGTTGGGTTAGAATATCCTTCACTGCACTGGTGGGAACATGAGCAATGATATGAGAATGCAGGATGTAAACCCATAACTCCTTCAAGGCATGTACCAGAGCATAATCCTTCTTTTCTAGAATGTTGTATTTCAATGGGGCACCTCTCAATGTTTTGCTGTAGAAAGCAATGGGTTGTTCATCCCCCTCATGATTATTTTGTAAGAATACCCCTGCCACTGTGTACTCTAAAGAAAATGAGAATATGAGGAAATAATTGGAGAAATCAGGGCTTACCAGCACAGGTGCTTCTGAAATATCCTTCTTTATGCCCTTAGAAGTCCGCTTTGCTTCAAGTGTCCACTTGATCTCATTATCCTTTCTCAGCATACAAGTCATCCACCTCACAATATCAACAAAAGCAACAATAAACCTTCTTAGAAAACTCACCCTTCCCATAAAAGATTGAACCTCAACCTTATTTCGAGGGAGCTCGATTATCTGCATGGATTCAAATATTTTTGGGTATATTTTGATGCCTTCCCATGATATTATGTGCCCGATTAGCTTCACCTCTTTCATAGGAAAGTGGGACTTCTTCATATTCAAAGAGATGTCGAACTTTATGCATTTTATGAATACTTTGAGTAGGTGTGTGATGTGTTCCTCATCGGACTTTGAAAAAAAAGTGATTCCATCTAAATAGATAACCAAAATCTTTTCCTTCTCATCAACAAATGTTATATCCATGGCCCGCTGGAAGGTTTCCCGTGCATTCATGAGTCCGAATGGCATCTTTGCATACATAAAGGTATCCTAGGGTGTGGTGAAAGCAGTATTCTCTTGGTCTTCTTGGTGCACCATGATATGATTGTATCCCAAAAATCCATCCAAGGTGGAGATCCTTTGAGATCCCACTGCCCTCTGCAGAATGTGGTCCATCTCAGGAAGAGGATAATGGTCCTTTAAAGAAACTCTGTCCAGATTTCTGAAGTCAATGCACAAACTTATTTCTTTGTTCTTCTTCCTCACCAGAACTAAGTTGGCCACCCACCTTGAGAATCTAAGGGCCACAATGATTTTTTCCTCAAACAACTTCTTTATTTATTTTTCAATCATGGGTAGAATCTTGTGGTTAACTCTCCTAATATTTTTATTGAAAGGAATCTCATCCTTTTTGATTGGTATAGTGTGCTGGATTACACTTGTATCATAATCCTTAAGATCACTATAGCTCCAAGCAAAGGCATATGTGTATTCCTCCATCATTGAGATGTATTTATGTTTGGTCTCCGGAGAGAGTGTTCTTAAGAGCTTGACGATTTTAGGATGAGATTTTGTTCCAATATTCACATCTTCCACATCCTCACATCTTGGTACAAGCTGAGGCTCCTTAGCAACATAATTTGGGTCAAAAATATTTTCTAAAGGGACTAAACCCCTGGGGATAGTGTTACTCTTAAGCTGCATGATTTCTTTGCCTCAATTTTTGTTTAAATATTCTTGATGTCCATCACCCACCTGCAACTCTGGACCAACAACTTCTCCAGTTTCATTTCCAACAACACCTTCAGTAAGGGAAACGATATCATCTTGTGGAATTTCTTTGGGACCATCAATATGAATTTTAAAGAGCTCCTGGGTGAGAGTAGACCCCTCCAGGAGCATGTTATCTTCATCAATGATCAATCCATCAAACTCCCCAGTGAGATTAAGGAAACTATGGATTTTCTTATCATCCTCAAAGACCTGCCAATTCTTACCATTATCTGGGACAGAGGGCTGTGCTTAACCTCAATATCATATTTACCATTGGGGTACATGGGGATTCTGAAAAAAATAGCAGAAGTGGCCAAAGAATAAGCTATACCATTCTGTAATCTGTGAATGAGATTGAACTTGCATTCTTCAAAATACCTTATCAAGTCTAGGGAGGAATTTATGTAGCTTCTCTTCCTGGCATGTTTGTCCTGATACTTTCCTTGCATTTTCTTAATCACCAACTCAGATTACCCATGTATCACCACCCTCTTGACTTGGAAATATTTCAGGATATGAATCACCAACATCATAGCCTCATATTATACCTCATTATTTGTGCGATCGAAGGATAATTTATAAGAATAGTTTAAATCACTTCCTCCTAGAGGTTTTACCCAAAATCCAGCTCTCACCCCTTATTTTCATATTTCCCCATTAAAGCTCACATTCCACAATACTTCTAGTTCTTCTTGAGTGGGGACAAAAGAAGCATTCTGTGAACTAAAATTGTCTTTGCCTCCTTTTATAAAGAAAATGGATGATCCTATCTCAGTGTCCAATGAATAGATGGGGTGGTTATTCAACCTTTCATCACTGCTCACCATGTATGCTAGCTTTACTATCTATAAAGCCTCCTCTGCACACTAAAAATAGGTATGGTGGCATATTACATATCCATTTGAAGTGCACCCTTGATTTTGGCTGCCCAGGATCTTGACAACAACATTCCAAACTTTGGAGGAATTCCATCCACCACTATGTCCATCACAAGGATTTTGGCAGGGATCTGAGCCAAAGAGATGAAAAGATATTTGATCAATCATAGGTGTTACGGAGAGAAATTCCTATGGCTTGGGGTACCACAACAGACAGCTTGACTCCAGAAATCAATCCTTTCCAATATGCAATAGAAATTAAATGTCTAACACTAAAGGATCAGACCTCGTACCTTATTTTGGACGGTTGAAGTAGATCCCCGTTGAGCTTTCCAATATTCAGCTTGAATTGATATATCACTTCCTCAACAACAAGTAAACAATACAAGAATTCTACATATCATGGTGTTAGATCTATTCTAGCATATATAATCAATAATGTAAAAGCATTTGACATAATCCCATGGATAAAATATTCATTCAAACACACATTATTGGACAGGAAAATATATTTCTATTAATATAAATCAGAGATTACAAGATACAACCTCTGACGGCACGTCTGTGAACCAGAGAAACTGAATCCCCCACTTGGGCCTCCACCACTTCAATCCTCCATCTCTCGATAGCAAGCTCACAAGAAAAAGGCAAGCTTGGGAAGAACACAAAAGTGCTCTAAGGGACAAAGGGATGCAGACTCAAGCATAAGTTCTGGCAACAATGGACTATAGTTTCGTTGCTCTCAATTCTCTCTTATGACTTCAATGTACCAAGGGGTTCCTTATATAGCTTTTCAAAGGGGTAGTGAAAGGTCGAATCCGAGCGATCTCAAGGCATAGGGAAGGCCAGGAGTCATATGAGTCGGATCCATGTCAAGGAAAACTCCAAAATGATTTGGATTATGCACACATCCCGATGTACGTGGTTTTAGTGGTCAAACCAGCGTATGTATGCGCTTATAGGTTTAAAAGTCACGTATATAATTTTTCATATGTTTTTAGGCATGATTAAGAAAACATCAAAGGACAAAAAGTGGTCCATAGGGTCTAAGGAGTCTGTAGCAGGACAGGGGAAGGCCATACAAAGTGTGATTCACCTAGAGTGGTGAAATCCGCTATAACAGATGCCCCCTAATGTATGAGGTCAGAGGGGTCATACGATGGCTGAAATACATTATAAGTCCATCCCAGAAGTGGAGTGATGAAGGATCCCAAATGGAAGACCAACCACCCAATCAGCATAGTACAATAATACAACTCTGCATACAACTACAAATACATATAGCAGTCATGGATACATAAGAGTACAATGGCCATGAATAGGCATGATACATGATATCACATATGTGGTCATCGCCACGTACAATATACATAGATCAGAATCTCCATGATGAAGATATACACAGGACCATGATCTCCAAAATGGATGAAGATATATAATAGATCAAGATCTCCATAGTGGCTGGAAATATTTGACATACACTGGAATCAAGTCACGAGAGCTGAAATCTCATGAACACTGGCACGATCAAGGAGGTAGCATATAAGAGATGCCACCAATCTATAAATTCTTCTACACAAACCGCTATGAGTACATGTCCTACTATGCGAATAGAGGTGTCGAGGTAGAACATAGTAGTCCATCGTCTGATTACCGGTCATTAATGTATACCGTTAACAGATGCGAGATCACCCACCGATAATGAAAATGGGAATCAATGTACTAGAGTGCAAACTATCAAGTGTGAATAAATGTGTCGAGGTCGAACACTTGAAAGGGTCCATCGATCAGGGGACATTGATGTATTCCCAAGAAACTGTCGATGGCGAGAGAACCTACCACTGATGACTGCAAGTCTTAAGGAACTCAAAATGACTCTAGACTCCAATCCTAGAATAAATGATCTGAAGTCGATGGGATGAAATCTACTGGAAGGAGGGCATTAAGGCATCCCCCATCATCCAACACGAGGTACTCAACAAAGTTGTATAATGTGGAAAGAATCGATCATAAAGTGCACGAACCAGTAACTGTACCGGGAATGGCCGACATGCAAAGTCAAGATAACTGAGGAATGGCTGACTCAGGTTTCAACTTCCTTCGAACAAGAGCATAACAACGTATGGTGACTGAATGAAGGCAGCATAGACTCAATATACAAACTGGGACATCTCTGTGACACAAGAGGCATCAATAGAGGCTCCATAGGGACTAGAAGCTTAACCAGTCGGTGGAGATAAACTCAGATAAACGAGTACAGCTCCTAAAGTCAAACTATAACCCAACCAATGGATGTGATATACAGTGCTTTGTTTGAAGGCGACACAACTCAACAGCTATCAAATATAACATCTTTCCTTGTCTGGATTTTTGTTTTTTTTTATTTTTATTTTTGGACTTTTTCAGTTATTTGAAAAGCTTGAAAAAAGAATAAACTAGCTTCATAGTTACAAACTAGGAGGAGATGAGTGTCACAAGGGAAAACAAACTAGTTCCAAGCAGTGGAACATACCTATTCTCAATGCAAGGATACATGTGTAGGATATCGACACTCGGGGGAAAATCCCCTCCCGGTAAAAAGGGAATCAAGCTGCGAAGGATATAAAAAATGGCTCTGCATGGCTAGACATGAGACAAGCTCGGGCTATATGGATGAAACGCAATGTAAGGGGAGCCAACATAAAGCTCAATAAGGTAGGCAAAGCTCATGATAATGCATTCACAACTTGACATGAGGGAGTCCTTAGGGAAATAGGCCAGCATAAGATCAAGAGGAGTATGAGGCTCTTGCGAAATGTCATGGCAATACTATACAATGGACTCCCACACCCTACAGGAGAAATCATCGGCATGGGAACCAAATGAAAATAAGGCACTAACTAGGGTACCCATGTAAGGTGAAGCTCTACCACTCATATCATGCCACTTCTAAAGCAGCAAGAAGGTTCTGTGACAAAATAGAGTGGGTTCGTACCTAAGGTCATGGTGATATGGTCACAAGGTCATGCAAAATGAAAACGGTGGTGAAACCTAACCTATATGCTAGTTTAGACATGATACTTGATATCAGCACGAACGGGTCAATCCAACGGCTGAAACGACACTGAAAAAGGTCTTCTACAACACCAATTATGTCGAAAACGGTCCAAAATGGTTAGAAAATATCGAAACTATAGGAAAGGGGGTAAAAATTTTCAAATATTTGAAATTTTTTCTATAAATAGTAAAAAATATAAATCATTTGAAACTTTTACCCATTTGAGCTCTGCTTTTCAACTACAAATTCCAGGAGATCCAGCTGACGAAATTTAGAACTGTTTCTTCCAGGTATTTACTCATGCTCTCCTCTTGCATTTTGACATAATTTTTATAGATTTTCAAGGTCAAATGAATTTTTAAGGCCATCCCAAAATGAGCTCTGCGGCCCACACGGAAATCGAGGCTTTTTCCATGTATAGGGTTGGATATACGCGGAAAAGGGCCTCAAACCCACGTACATACGCGGCTATTTTCAAAACAGTCGTGTATGAGGCCACGCATATGATTTTTCACTAAACTAATAGGCAAATTTCCAATTTATTTTGCAGGATGGTGCTAGAATGGAGAGAGCATGAGCATGGTGAAGTAGAGGAAGCAGTAAGGGCCGACTTAATGGCTCAACAAGTTCTGCATGCATGCGGACTCTACAAGTTTTGGTGTCTTGGTGGTTTGAGGGCCAAACCAAGACTGCTACAGATGTTGGTATACTATTGGGATCTAGACTCAGAGTCCTTTCATATTGATGGGATGTTCCTCGCCATAGAGGTGGAGGACATATACTTTATCACAGGGCTTTCTAGACGAGGGGAGGTGGTGAACCTTCGATCCCGAGGTGGGCCAGGGGGTGGCCTGACTATCGATGAGTACATTGCAGTGTAATGTTATCCAGACACCGAGAAGGTGGGGAGTTAGGTCCCTACCAATACTATACAGGTGCTGGGCCTAAAGGCCATATTATTGACACTAGGCAGGATAGCCGGCTTAGCATCACTCCACCAGGCCTCGCGGCCTCTAATGTTCTATGTAGTGGAGTGCATGAGACCCACAATCTATGACTGTAGTACTACGCTACTGACAAACATGAAACACCATCTCAGTGAGTGTAAGGCAGGTAGGGTAAGGAACTTCAGGTTTAGTAGTATCTTGAGCACATTTTTCTCAAGCGTGTTCCAGGATTGAGCCCTAGAGTGGATGTTCCTCTCCACGGGGTTCGAGATCTGGACCAATGGCGTTGGGCAGATGCTATGTGCAGACTGGGGGGTGGTAGGGTGGCCAACCCATATCCAGCTGACTTCTTTCCATGGTGGTGATGACAGATAGTTGCCATTAATGACTACCCCTATGCAGTGATAGATTTCTGGGGGGATCCGGACATGCCATTGCCACCAGGATCGGCGTATGGTGATATAGGTAACGAATCTTGACCCTCACTCTTTTTAAAATTTTGTTTTTTGAGTTATTTAATTTTTTTGTATTTTCTTGATTTTATGGATGCAAAGAGACATGTTTTTGCATGACAATACATAGTGACATCTACCATTTGCATGTAGATGTGGGACCACGGTGGCTAGAGGGATTCCCTCGTCATAGATAGAGGGGAAGAGGAGATGACATCATGGGTGTGGATGCGGAGTGAACGCTCCAGAGCATTCATACCAACTGTGTGAGACTGACTCATAGAGTTCCCATGGCACAAATCGAGGACTTTCCTGAGGCCATGCAACAACAAGTGGTGGGTGTACCACGCGCATGGGTGTGTTTATTTCGACGGCTAGCTAGAGCCATAGTGACGTTCCATGATCACAAACCTCCTCCTCCTCCACAGGATTAGACACTTGGGAGTGTATACATTTTGTACGACTGTGTATTATATGATGGTGGCTAAAAAGCCCCAATTTTGTATCATGACACTATGTATTACCACATTTTTTGATATATAAAAAGTTTTATGGTGATCGATTTATTTATTTACATGTGTAAAAATTGTGTTTGTGATTAATTTATTATGAATGAAACAAATGCCAATCTAACACATAGTTGCATATGATTCAGCAACTTGATTATTATTTATTGGAATGTGTATATATGTTATACTGTCAAATTGCTGTTCTAACAATCTCACACGTAAGAATCTTCTCAATAACATCAGATCTCTAACATGGTACAAACCCTTGAGCTGTGACACTACTAACTCCGAATCAAGACGTACCTCAAGATATAGAACGCCATGTAGAATGGCATCCCATAGAAGCTCAATAACGGTGCTATATTCAACAACATTGTTGGAAGATGGCCGTAGACATACACCTCCTGAAAATAGTACCTGACCCATAGGAGTATAAATCACCCAAGCAGTAGAGGCTAATCACCCAAGTAGCAGAGGCTAAGTGTTGAGTGTGACGGCTTGCACTATCCGCGAATCCTATGTAGGTGGAAGATTCCATTGACATCTTCCAAAAGAAATGAAAACTAATCACAAACCTTATCATGATAAGAAAAAGACCTAACTATGCAAAGCTGTACAATAATATACAACAAGCAGCCTTGGCTAAAGATCATGCATGGTATTTTTTGAGATAGAGCCCATTTCTAGGCTCTGCCAAAGCTGTTCCTTCGTAATCCACTAACTCATAGGCACCCTTCTCTAACACACGCTTGACCACGAAAGGACCATGCCACATAGGATTAAATTTCCCTACCCCCAAAGGTTCTTTCAGTTGATCCCACAAAAGGACCAAGTCTCCTTCACTAAACACTCTTGGACGGACAAACTTATCGTACTAGACCTTAACGCGACGCTTATTAACCTATAGAGCCAACAAGGCATCTCAACGCTGCTCATTGAGTTGCTCAAGGTGAACCAAATGCTCCTCCAAAGGTGAAGTGTCTGGTAAGAGTTCCACAACTAGGTTCAACGAAGTAATTTCACATTCAACCAGCAATATCGACTCCACTCCATGCACAAGCTGATATGGAGAAAAACTAGTGGTAGTCTTAACCGCGGTTCGATATGCCCACAAAGCAGGATATAACATAATGTGCCAATTGTTCTTACTTTGTGCGATGGTTTTTTGGAGAATGGATTTGAGTGATTTATTCACTGCCTCTACCTATCCATTCTCTTGGGGGTAGTAAGAAGAGGAGTGCTCTTGCTTATACCCTAACTTCGATGCCAACTCTTCCATCATACGGTTCTGAAAGTGCGAGCCATGGTCAGTGACAAGCTCTTTCAGAATCCCGAACCGAGTAATAATTTGGTTGAATACAAAGTGAGTGGCTATCTCACCGTCAGATTTTACTGTAGGCATAGCCTTAGCCCATTTCGTGAAATAATCAATAGCCACTATAATGTGATGGTGCCCCCCAGCCGAAGCTGGGTTGCAATCCATAAAATTGAGCCCCCACTTAATGAAGGGACTGATGGTGATAATGGGATGTAATGGGGTAGGTTTCGAGTGCATATTACATGAGAACACCTGGCAAGGGTGGCACCTCTTGACCGCATCAACACAATCCTTAAAGATCGACGACCAGAAATAACCCACTCTCAAAATATTTTGAGCTGTAGAAAGCCTAGATAAATGACCACCACACGCCCCTCCGTGGAAATCATTCAGCACAACCTCAACCTCGTCATGAGTTAAATAACGTCATAAAATGGAATATACCCCACGATGGTACAAAGTATTGTCCACTATGAGGTAGTTCTTAGAGACATGACGTAATCGTCGTTGTTCATCTTGTGAGAGGTGAGTAGGGGTCTTTAGTGTTTGTAAATATATTATGATATCCCCATACCATGGGTCTAATGTAGAGATCAAGAAGATGTGTTCATCGAAAAATGTATCTTCACAAACCAACTCCTCGGCCTCGCTTGGAAAATCCGATATAAGCTCTGCAAATATTAAAGATTTCTTCGATTTTGTCGAAACAAACTCGAGATCAAATTCTTTCAAAATGAAAATCCATTTATTATACTTTCCCCCAATCATCCTTCGGGTGAGGAAAAATTGAAATGGATTGAAATGGGCCACAACCAAGGTCTGGCAAAGGAGAATATAATGTCTCAAATGCTGAACCGCATGTACAGTAGCTAAAGCAAGCTTCTCGACATGAGAATAACGAATCTTTGCGTCAATAAGGTTTTGGCTCAGATAATATATGACATGCTCTTGGAGCTCCTCATCCTCTTGAACCAAGACCATACCAATCATCTCTAAGGACACGGCCACATATAATAAGAAATCATGGCTATAGTCCAGGGGACTAATAACCGGGGCCGATTCTAGGGCTTGCTTGAGTGCATCGAAGGACTCCTGGGCTCGCTCATCCCAATAAAAGGGAGTATCCTTCTTCAAGAGACGCATGAAGCCTCTAGTCAAATTGGCAAAGTTGACAAAAAATCTTCGTAAGAATTTTTCCATGCCTTGCAAACACTGAAGATGATGAATATTCTTTGGGGGAGACAACTAAAGTATTGCCTCAACCTTCAAAGGGTTGACTCTTATACCCTCTTTCGAAACGATGAATCCTAACAAAAGAGCTAACTTCATGCAAAAGATGCACTTATGAGGATTTAATCTAACAGAATAGTGCCAGCATATTTCGAATACCAATCTCAAGTGATAGGGATGAAGCATTCTCATATGAGAATGAGCAGCGAGATCATCCAAAAACACCTCGATAATTGACTTGAGATCGTGGAAAATCAAGGTCATTTCCCACTGAAATGTAGCTCCAGCATTTTTAAGGCCGAAAGGCATTTTTCGATATGTGAACATTCCCCAAGGACAAATAAATGCAGTATTGTGTTGGTCCTTAGGTTTAATCTGTATTTGATTATACCCAAAAAAGCCGTACATAAAGGAGAACACCTCACTACCCGCACACTCATCCAAAATCTGATCTATAAATGGTGTGGGGAAGTTATCCTTAGGACAGGCACGATTCAAATCGTGAAAATCAGTACATATGCGGATCGATCCCTACTTCGTATCCACCGAAATGGGGTTTGAAACCCACTCCGTCAAGGGAATTAGATAGATGAAACCGGCTTTCAACAGTTTCTCTATCTCTGCCTTAATGGTGGGTGATTTCCTAGGATTCACCGCATGTAAATGTTGTCGAATAGGCTTAGCATTGGGTTAAGTATTAATCTCATGCTCAACAATACGAGGGTCAATACCTAGCATCTCGTCGTAATACCAAGCAAAAATATCACAGAATTCCTTGAATAGCTCAGTATATTCTAGAATCTCAGCATGGGAACATTACGCCCCAATAGAGACATTCTCTATGGTGCTAGGATTGCGAGAGATGTTGATAGGAATCGTTTAAGATATGTTCGCCATGTTTCCGTCAGCCATTAGACCAAGAGAGCTTAACAGAAACACAGGACTACCAACATTCTGACTAAGAACCGCCCTAAAATCCTCACACTCCAAACGGTCGAGCTCTAGAAGAAAGTACGATCTATGATGAAGTTCCTCCCATGGTGGCTCAACTCCCGACATAGCCTCAATAATTGCTTCATGAGAAGGGAAAATCATATCAAGGTAGTCGTGGGCATGAGATGGCTATACTACCCATGTCGGTAGCACATACGGGTCCTCCTCCTCCGTCCATGAAGAGGAAGGACTAGGCTCTGCAAAACTCTTGAGATTGGCTTGATAAGCTATCATGGTTGCAGGCAGCGGCACGCTCATTTTGACAGGCTCACTCGAAGTACTCGGTGTAGGAAGAATCCAAGGGGCTTCCATATGGTTCGTGGGAAAAGACACCGATGTCGTAGAATTTGAAGCCTCATCGGAACTAGATCCTATCATGAGGATCGGTGCAAGCCAACTAAAGCTCCCCATAAGGGATGGATACATGCCTACACCCACACTCCCAGTTGCCGGCTGAGAGTGCTCAACGATCAGGATTGAAGCTCTTGAAGATGTGGAAATAGACAAATTCTTGAATGTCATTTGATCAATCATTACGATCTTCCCGTTATGTGGAAAGCATACAACGCAGAACAAGGAAGAAGCAACGGCTTGCATACTGTACATCCAGTTCCTACCCAGCAAGAGATTATAGTCAAGGGGCACATCAACCACCTCAACCTCTATCACAACGGTCTTCCCCCCCAAATGGAATTTAAGGGAAGGAAGGATGCCGTGTGGCCTAAAAGATCTCCCATCAAATGCAGTTAACATAGTTGCTGATTTAGACAGCTCAGGAGAACCGAGACCCTTCCAACAGGCCAAAGACATCATAGAAACAGCAACGCCCTCGTCAATTACAGTACGTTTGATGGTCATACCAAGACATTCTACATGCACCAAAAGAGACACATAATAGGGTAAGTGAGGTTGAAGTCCTGCGGTGTCAAATTGGATCACAGAGGAAGAATCATCATCATTCACACCAAGGGAAGAAAGCAACGCCTTCCTTTGCGAAGGACAACTCTGAAGCACTTCCAATTTATACATCGTACAAGGAGTATGGCCCAAATCCTCAACAAATGAATAATTCTGGGTGGCTTAGGCATTTGGATTATGCCCTGAACGCTTAAGGACTCCCTTAGGAATGTGAGGTGAAACCTCAGGTTTATCCGTAGGTTTCTCAATGCGCAAAGGGGACCCTGGTGGATCAGGCTCTTTGCCTGGGCTGGGTTGTGACAAACTATAATCTTTTGCATGAGTCACAACTTTCACAGCACGGACCATGTTAATGCACCCACGACCACTACCCTCCGGTGGATCATCATCACTAGACTGGTCATGGGACTTTGAGTTCATATTTTGATTATGCGGTAAAGAGTTAGTTAGCACAGCTGGGCCTTGTGCTAAGAATCTTGAAGCTTCTTCAATCCGAGGGCACAAGTAAGTGAGGTGATCATCCTTACATAGCTTGCAAGGGAACTTAACCTTACATTTCGCTTGCTTGTCCCCCCCAACATTTATACCGTTCTTGTCATTATTGTTAGCATTCTCATTATTATTCCCACCCTTTCGATTATTATTTTTACCCTTTTTCTATTCCATCCGGGCTGCTGGTTACCCTTCTGGTCCGACGATTGCACATAAAGTACATTCGTCATTTGGGCGGGTTGAGACGAAGCTGTAGCTTGTCCCGAAGTAGATTGGTTGATTGACAATTTACTAGCTTGTTTTGCAACCGAATCCGCAGGTTTCACACTTGCACAACCCACAATGCCATCGGCATGTGGTCCAGGTTTGACTTTGGGATCAAAACTGGAATGAGGAGCATTGGGAATAATCTCATACAACAAACTGGATTGAGCATAGATCAATTCCAGTTCCTGTGCCCTAAAAATCGCTTGTTCCCCATTCTGCACTCCGGATGTGGAAACATCCTTTGCTATATATGGCAATAACGACTTGAGGAACCACTCGAGGAGGAATTCCAGTGGTATAAAGGATTTAATTATTCTCTTCCGTCTACGCCACTCTTGAATATGATCATAAATATGTGTGGCTTTATCTTGCCGAAATGTCGACAAGAGTCCAGTACCAACGTCATAGTGCACTGGTAGCTGGAAGTGATTAAGAAAAGTCATCGCAAGGTCGTTGAACAAAGCGAAAGCTCCCTTAGGTAACTCTATATACCATTTCACAGAAGGCATTGTGAGGGTGCATTGAAATAGTCACAAACGGACTGAGTCCTGATGTAACAAATTCGAAGAGCACCAAAGGTGGAACGTAGTAACATGTTTGCTTGGATCCTCTCCCGGTTTGCCTTCAAACTTAGGTATGTCTGAAGGAAGCTTGGTAGGGACAGCTGTCCAAGCCGGTTCGTGAGCCACAAGATCATTCATCAGTCTCAATAAGTTAGGAAGATTAAGCGTCGCAAGGAAAGGGAGCCTGGGATGATGAGGTCGATGGACCGATCCTTGGTTCATATAGGGTTGATTACCACCATGGCCTTGGCCATAGTGTCCTCCTCCTGTCTGACCTGTATAGGGTGGCGTGGAAGTACCATAGTATGGTGGACCTTGACTAGTAGGAGCTACAAAGCCATAATTAGGAGAGTAAGCAGGTTGTTGATAACCGCCTCCATAAGGTGAAGAAACCTGTCCATACTGCGTCCCATAATAAGGTCCATAGGTCATCGCATGCGATGCCCCATGAGACACTCCGTAGGTAGGAATATACGCTCTAGAAGTAGGGATATAAGCCCTGGAAGTAGCAAGATGACCTCTAGAAGCATGAACATAGCCTCCCGACGCAGCGGGCAGTATGTGGAATTGAGACACAATCGGTCTAGTAACCGCAGTACGGACCTTACTCGTAGCCATATACCGGCTCGAAGGACCACGTGAATAAGGTGGAGGATGTACATTTGAATAACTGGGGACTGAGGATGAAGGAACCCGAGTAATAATATATGTACTACCACCTATCATCACTCGTCTTGAATCTGGTATCCTAATCGGATCGCTAACCCTAGACCTAGGAGGGAGATATGATGTAGCTTCCACCACTGGGACGGAAGGTGTAATGTGACTAGTGCTCCCAAACCTCTTCACATAGTAAGGAATGAGAGTGCCCCCAAGAATAGTGTTAGGCTCGAAATCATATTTGACATGAAATGTCAAATCATGTGTAGGGAAACCAGACGTAGCATAACTACCGTAGCTAGTGCTGGTAGGTTCAAAATGAGTCTCGGCGTCCTCCAGCATTCCATACCGGTAACGCGTCAATGGGGAATCATATCTGGAGTGAGTAGGTCTATCGTGTAAGGGTCCTATCTCAGAAATCACAGGACCTAACTCAGCTAATTCAGGTGAAGGATCATAAGTAGGAGTAAATTCCCCATCGTCTACACGAATGGGAGGAGGTGGTTTAGGAATATCCTCTAAACGATCCCCCATGGTGTGTGAATCAATGTGTGACATAGTCCTCCTAGACTATCTAGGTCTCTCTCCAAAAGGAGGAGGAGAAGTAGAAGGCAGAAGTCTCGCTAAATGACGAGAACGGCGAGGAACCGCACTTGAATCCACAATGACTCAAAAAATAGCAAAGACTCTCTATTTATGTAAACCCTAGGCCAACTATCGTGCACAGAGCAATCACTAATAAAATCTAAAACCAAATGCAAGAAAACAAGGGTTGGATAAGTGAGCTCCCGAATGAAGCAGGTATGTCTTGCCTAGGAGAGGCTTGAGACTCCCATACACAACAAGCAGAGGTACGTAACCAATTATTGTGGCCCTCAGCTTCAATGGATAAAGCGACTGTGTTGTCTGACCCCAACTTGGCTGGGACACCTGTAGAATAACCCCTGCAGAGTACCCCCTCGATATCCTAGGTAAGGCCACTAAGTTCACCTCAATATAATCAATGCTCAGGCAGACAGTCGTAGGCGGGATTGACCATATGGGCAGGGTAGCAAAGCCTGAAACTCTCGAAAGAGACCCCAGATATGAATACAATCTTGGAAATATCTTCGGTGCTACTCAGTTATGACTAGGGGTCATCCCAATCAATAACCACTCACACTACCTCATGCTTAACTCCCTTTTGAGAGGAGGATCCTGAGAAACACTGGTTATACCAAGGATTTCACACACTCACCTGGACAGACACCTAGATGTTGTTGTTTAGTGGTCTTGGATAATTGACTTACAATGAACTTTTCCAAGATCCTAAAACCTAAACTTGTTGGTGCACCCTATAAAAGAAAAGAGTGTAATTAATTTTATTTAACGTTGATTTTAGTTGGCTTTATTACTCAAAAAAGGGATATGATCGTGCAACTAGTGGTGTTATGGCGCAACATGAAGTAAAATGCACACCTAACAATCAATGCAAATGCATTGTGTCCATGAAAATAGGGTATGCTACTACGTGAAATGCACAATTCTTCTTCAAATGATAAATTCAAATTTTCCTATATGAAGTCCTAACTAGTACTCCAAAGCAAATCTATCTAGTGCAAGTACAATGCAAAGTGAAAAATGCAATGCATGATGATAAGCAAATGTTTTTGGATTTTTTGAAAATAAAAGAGATGCAAAAAGCAAAAGAATGATTCTACGACCCCTAGACTCTGCAAGCACACCCAAACAGCACTCAAGCAAAGTACTAAGGTAAAAGAACTCTAATGCACTAATCTGAAACAAAAAATCGAAAATGCCATGACAAGAACCTTCTTAAAAAACAAAAAATTTAGCCTAAAAAAATGTTTCTGGTCAGAAACAGAGGTCTAAATAGACCCAGGAAGTGCCAAAGGAGACTCAGCAAATATTAGAATTCACCCAGCAACCAATTATCTTCCCCAAAAAGGAAAAATCAAGGGCATACGCAACTGTTCGCAGTAAACCCACGTGTATACGCAGAAATCACAGAGGAAACCGCGTGTATACGCGACTGTAAGTCAAAAAATCACGTACAGGAAGAAAAGGTGCATAAAATCAAGGCAAAAAAATAGGCTGAGACAAACTTCACACCAATCAGACTCTACCAGGCATACACGCCCCCATACCCGACACAGAAACAAGAGAGCAAGAGCAATTGAAATTCATTGAATGCCGAGAAAACAACCCCCAAAGGACAACTACTACGAACTCCCCAGCGGAGTCGCCAATTCTATTACAGAGAGAAATTCCTATGGCTTGGGGTACCACAACAAACAGCTTGACTCTAGAAATCAATCCTTTGCAATATGCAATAGAAATTAAATGTCTAACACTAAAGGATCAGACCTCGTACCTTATTCCGGACGGTTGAAGTAGATCCTCGTTGAGCTTTCCAATATTCAGCTTGAATTGATATATCACTTCCTCAACAACAAGTAAACAATACAAGCATTCTACATATCATGGTGTTAGATCTATTCTAGCATATATAATCAATAATGTAAAAGCATTTGACATAATCCCATGGATAAAATATTCATTCAAACACACATTATTGGACCAGAAAAGATATTTCTATTAATATAAATCATAGATTACAAGATACAACCTCTGACGGCATGTCTATGAACCGGAGAAACTGAATCCCCCACTTGGGCATCCACCACTTCAATCCTCCATCTCTCGATAGCAAGCTCACAAGAAAAAGGCAAGCTTGGGAAGAACACAAAAGTGCTCCAAGGGACAAAGGGATGCAGACTCAAGCATAAGTTCCGGCAATAATGGACTATAGTTTCGTTGCTCTCAATTCTCTCTTATGCCTTCAATGTACCAAGGGGTTCCTTATATAGCTTTTCAAAGGGGTAATGAAAGGTCGAATCCGAGCGATCTCAAGGCATAGGGAAGGCCAGGAGTCATATGAGTCGGATCCATGTCAAGGAAAACTCCAAAAGGATTTGGATTATGCACACATCTCGATGTACGTGGTTTTAGTGGTCAAACCAGCGTATGTACGTGCTTATAGGTTTAAAAGTCACGTGTATAATTTTTCATATGTTTTTAGGGATGATCAAGGAAACATCACAGGACAAAAAGTGGTCCATAGGGTCTAAGGAGTCTACAGCGGGACAGGGGAAGGCCATACAAAGTGTGATTCACCTAGAGTGGTGAAATCCGCTATAACATGGTGGTGATGAGGATGATGATGACGACGATGATGGTGATGAAGTTGATGATGATGATGTTGATGATGATGGTGATGATTATGATGTTGATGAAGATGATGACAATGATGATGTCGATGATGATAATGATGATGATGATGATGATGATGATGATGATTATCATGCCGATGAAGACGATGATTATGACTATGATGATGATCATGATTATGATGATGATGATGATGATCTTGATGATGATGATGATTATTATCATCATCATGAGGATGACGATGATGATGAAGATGATGATGATGATGTTGATCGTGACGACGACGATGATGATGATGATACTGATGAAGATGATGATGATGGTGATGATGATGATGATGATGATGATGATGGTGATGAAGTTGATGCTGATGATGTTGATGATGATGTTGATGATTATGATGTTGATAAAGACGATGACAATGATGATGTCGACGATCACAATGATGATGATGATGATGACGACGATGATTATGATGCTGCTGATGATGTGTGATGATGATGATGACGATAATGAAGATGATGATGTGTGATGATGACAACGATGATGATGCTGATGATGTCGATGATGAAAATGATGATGATGATGATGATGATGATGATGGAAATGATGATGATGACGTTGATGATGATGAATATGATGGTGATGGTGATGATGTTAGTAACACTTTAAAAAAAGAAGATAAAATAATAGTTCTAATTAAATATTTAACTTTCAATATATTTCATTGTCTTCTTCATCCATGTCAGCATCTTCTTCATCCATGTCATCATTTGTATCATCAGATACATAGTCGGCATTATAAGGATTGGCCATATCATCATCATCATCATCATCAGCTACGCTCAACATGTCATCGTCGGAATAATCTTCATTGGCATTGTCTGCTACATCATCTGATTCAACTATTCCTTGGACATATTCTGTTGGATCATCATCATCAGCTAACTCAAGTTGAACATGCTCTTCATCATAATATTATTCTTCCAGAGAACCCTCTTCATTACCATCATCTAGGTTATACTTTACCAGCCTTTCCCTTGGATCGTGTCTCACAACAAATGACCAGCCCGCTTTACCTGGAACCTTTGAGTAAAATACTTGTTCACATTGGATTGGAAGAACATAGGGCTCTGTTCCTCGCTCAAACAACCTTGTGTTTACCATGGTAAATCCATTATCATGTTCAATAATAGTTCTACTGGGATCACGTTGATTCAATCGTAACCTATACCATTTGACAACGAATAGAACTACCTTAAAGGATTTAAAGTCACACTCTATAATATCTTCCAAATACCCATAGTATCAATTTTCTAATACTTCTGGATGTCTGTCAGTTCTAGATGAAATATTGGTAACCTCAAAGACAACCAAAACCCCAGAATCTGATGTTTTCTTTGTTTCATCCAGTTTTTTGATCCGATATCTACCTCCATTGCAGACCATATCCTTATGGTGTTTTACCTGCAATAAGCAATACACAAAAATATTACACAACAAATTAGTCCTTATGCAACAATACATGGAAAAAAATAACATGTATGTCAATAAGTAATTTGCAAAATAAAAGATTTAGAGGGATATTTGACTAATTATATGTTTTCCATTTTATCTTTTACACCATATGCCAAATCGATTTCCCTTTCTGTTAGATTTTTATCTCCATTGCATTGTGCTACTTTTACCAATGAAGCCACACCTTCCCATGATATTCCATGACTCGATTATGCACATCGTTCAATCCATACCTTCATCCAGTCAATATTGTTTGTGATGTATAATGGAATTGCATCCCATTCTCGACCAACTGTTTAATGACAATAACCATTAAAATAAAAGAAAGGTGTAAATATCCTAAACAAAGACGTATATGCTCTTAGTTGAAGCAATTATGACTATAAAATACAATTAGAATATGAAGGATATAATAAAAATCCACTAGCTAATAATTACTTTTCAGCTTCCTCAATGTACCTTTCTCCTTTAATTGCTCCCCTTCAAATTTTTTATTGGAGTTTGGATCACAAATGCGACGTAAATTGAGCTTTGATGCTAAAATAGGAATATATTCACTATCATACAACATGTTTTGGTATACCGTATATCCTTCCATCATAGAACCCTCCAGATGTGCTCGTTGTCTCACCAAACCCTTCATAAATTTCAAGTGCCTCTCAACCATCCACATGGACCTTGAGTGCACAGGTCCACACAACTCAATCTCCTCAACTTGGTGTATGAGGTAGTGTTCCCGTGCATTGAAAAATGCTGATGGTAGATGCTTCTGCATTTCACACATGAGACGAGGAATTTTTCTCCTCCAATACTTTATATCTTCTTTATGGATTTCTTTAGATGTCAACCATATACAAGTGATTCAAACCAATAATGATATTTAACAAAAATAAACATTAAATTACAATATATGCTGAAATAGTGCACAAAAAAAAAATATAAATTATTATACAGAGAATTAAAGAAACACTAACCACATGTAAGTAATCACTAGTTACCTCATGTATTTACCAAGATTATATATAACTTGTTTGACATTGTTGTCGAATTTGTCCAGGAGAGAGAGAGGTAGAACATACTGTATCAATATACAAACCATGCCATTTATTAAAAAAAGAGTATACAAACAAGAAAAAATTATATGGATATAATAATAATAATTACCTTGATGAAGACATGCCAATAATGTGTTTTGACCCTTGCAAAATCACCTTTTTTAGTTATGATATTCTTCAAGTTTGCACAAAAACCAGTGGAAAATTTAATTTTCCGCATTACTTCTTTGACAACATTGCTTTGTTGCTCCGTAAACATCCATGGAATTGATTTTATATTAACTTGTTCTCCATTGGTATGAAATTGGATGACATCTTTCATTGCATGTTTGCTTTCTTGAATGTCATTGCACACTTTCACAACTTTATATTTCTCCCTCCTTAGCTCTAGTAGTCGCAATAAGGTTTTAGTAACATTCTTTCCAATATGCATTGTATCAAACAAATGAGCAATTTGTAGGTGCTCATAGTAGGGAAACCTGCTGAATTGAATAGGATAGCAATTCATTCCTCGTGGAAGACCATTAATGCCTTCATGATCACGATGGAAATCATGAATATTAGTTTATAATTAATAAATTACATCATAAATCAAATATGGCCACTACAACAAACAACTCACAATAAAAATTAAAATACATAAAAATTCATATACGATGATCCATACGTACCATGATGACGATTTCTATTGTATTGCATCTTCCAAAGGTGAGATGTCATTCTCCGTGGTTTTAATGCAGTATCCTGCTTCCCATTAAAAATATTTCTTTCAGTTGTTCTATACCTGTGATTCTTAGAGAGGAAATGCCTATTCTCATCAAACACCTCCTTTCTTAAGCTTTTTGAATGATGAGATTTTATCTTAGGACCACAAACTGGACATGCAAATTTACCCTTTGTCTAAAGACCTACAATATTTACATATGGAAAATCTATGTCAAATATATTCATATATAAAATATTCTAACTACTCCATATCATTAAATGCAATTAAAGTGGAACTTAAAATTACAAACCACAAAATGAAGTTAACCCAGGGGCATCGTGTATTGTCCATACAACCATTGCATGGAATTGAAATTTCCTTTGTTGTATTGGTCTAGATACGTCATACATAGTTATTCCATTCCATAACTTTAGTAGCTCATCTATATGAGGTTCAATGTATACATTCATATCTTTGACTTGGAACTTACCTGATTCATAATTTGAAGTACATATAAAATATATCATTATGAGAACCATTAAGATATATAAACCATGCAGAATAGTAAAATAATAGATATATTACGACAAATGATATGCCACAAATACATTATAAATAAAATAGTTTTTGTCAATAAAACCTGGAATAATCATCGACAACATTATGTGCTCCCTCTTTATTGACAACCATGGAGGAATGTTATTATTGATAACAAAAATAGGCCACATCATGTAAATGGATTTCATCTGTGCAAATGGATTAACACCATCTGCTGCTAAAGAAATCCTAAGATTATGCGGTTCTTCTTTAAAGTGAGGCCACTTTTCCTCAATATCTCTAAAAGCAGTACCATCTACAGGAATTCAGATAACATCATCTTGAATTCTGTTCCTAGCATGGTAATCCATAAATTGCGCTATGTTTTTGCACCTGAACAGTCGTTGCAAATGTGGAATGATGGGAATATAATGAAGAACCTTCCGAGGCACCTTTTTTGTTACTTTATTTGTACGATATCTACTTACATGACATTCCAGAAATTCTGTTGCAAATTCATGCTGATTATAATATATAACATGGTCATCGGGGCATGCATAAATTGCTTCATAATGCATTCCAATATATTTCATGATGGAAGATAAATCTCGATATGTGCGAGGTAAAATATTTGATGGTGGTAACAAAAAATCAGCTATCAAGCTACAAAAAAAATGTTAATGTAATAAATAAATAATATTAACAAAACACACTTCATCCATATGATGATTAATAATGAGTTAACAATACAATTATTGGAGGAATACAAATAAACTTTATCACGATCCTATATATGTGATGGATTATTTTAGATACCTTAGCATACGTGTGATTGTAATGTTTTAAAGACCATTCATAACCTTCAAGTTCATTATCAACGATATAGTAGAGAGAAGATTTGTTTTGGAGCCTTCATAAAGGGGTTCATATGCCTTATCGAGAAGAGGTATATCATGAACATCATCAAATTCATCATCATTTTCATTATCAACATCATCATAATCCATTCTAACTTTAAATGAATCATGGATCAATGTATTTGTACCATCATCTTCAATTACATCATCGACATGATCATCTTGTTCAATATGTCATTCACTTGTTCTCCATTAAACATACACGCTCCATGATCCTGATCCTGAACTTGTTTTGAAAACACTTCCTCTTGACGACATGCTATAGGGTGTCTTTCCTTTAATATAAATACATGGAAACATCAATAGATATGCATTAATATATGAAAACAAAATAATACATACAATTACCAAAAAAATGAATATAATAATGTTTATAATGCTAAACCTACAAATGGACGATATTCGTTCCCCCCCTTAGCGTGTCCATGTTGTGGCTGTTGAGATCAATATTCTTCTCCTACTATATCCCCTACATTGAGTAATGGATAATAACATTTTCCATCACCCCTTTGTTTCGCTGCATCCCATAGTCTAGCAAGCAATTGTCGGTTGTCTTTGTTTGGATCCGAAATATTTAATCTATTTGACATTTTGTCATAAATTTTGTTAATGATTATAACCGGTTGTCTTAAAAAATCAAGTTCCACGCATCAACCATGCATCAAGGTTTTTTCAAATGGAGAGAAGTCGAAGAATAAAAAATTCCCAGCAAACAGTCTATCGATGAAAAAAAAATTCCCACAACCGCTCATTGAAGAATAAAACAATTCCTCAAAATGTCCGTCAAGGAACAAATAATTTTTACAATCGTCCGTCGTTTCTACAACAAACATGTCAAAATTTTTAAAACAATTTATATTTATAATGGACATGTGTCGGATATTCGACACCTTAAACATAGTTACCGTTGAAAGTATGGGACCATAAAATTTAAAATCATGTAAACCTTAATTTTTTTTAATAAAAAAATCTATACTGCCCGTCAGCTATCCAACTATTAGGGGTTGGATATCTGACATTTTTTGGTTCACAGACGTCGAATATCGGACAAGAAAGTGGCGCTTATCTGACACCACAAGGGTCGGAAATCCGATGCACAAGTGTCGGAGATTCGACAGCGCTATAAATATTTTGTTATCGACATTCTGTTGATTGATTGATGTCTGAGACATTTGTGGGAAATGTTATATGAGGTCGGATTTTGGTTTCAAATCCTATTGTGCCTGTAACACATGGGGGCAATGTGCCTTCCACTCAGACTATCCCACTTGGCATTCCTGGGGGCAGTCGCCCTTCCACCTACACTGCCCCTCCTGTCACACATGGGGGCAGTGGCCCTTCCACCTACACTACCCCTCCTGTCACTCATGGGGGTAGTGGCCCTTCCACTCACACAGTTACATTTACCACACTTGGGGGCGGTGGCCCATCTACAACGGTGCCAAAAGTACCCCCAGTTATGTAGGTGCATCATGTCCCTGCAAACCCCACCACCATTGTTGCCCCATCTCACATCAACCTTGGGTCAAACCTTCCTTTCATGGAAAGTCTCAACTTCCCTGACTTGGCTCAGTTAACAAATGACCCTATCTACCATCAAATGTTTTGGCCTCCCATGCCAACCAAACTTCCCTTAGAAATTCCCAAGTTTGAAGGAAATGGCAGGGGAGTGTCCCCAAAACCACATCTGTTAAATTTTCATATGCTTAGCTAAGACATCAGTACTTCATTTCATTTTCATAACAAGAGCATATAAACAGGATCACTGAAAGATAGACAATCACAACCATACAAAAGGAACACAAATATTTATCATGGGAAAACCCTAAATGGAAAAACCCAGCAAAAGCTTCCTCAATATAGATGCCCCAAAAAGATAAATTATAAAAGATAAAACCAGCAAGGAGATCAAAGCCTAATCCTCCTCCTTCTCTAGCTACTTCTCTTCTCCACTAATGCGCTACACAAGTGAGAGTGTGTGTTCCAAATGAGGAGCACTACACCTCTATTTATATTCATCCATTCACTTAAGTTAACTCATCTGTCATGTAGGATCGAGTTAATCATGTAAGCTCGAGTTACACATGTAGGCTCAAGTAACCACACTGGGGTGTTAATGACCCACCTTTACAATTAGAGGGGAATGCCTCATGACTCTTATTAGTTCTTCTGATTAGGAGCATCGGGGTACAAATTAATACAAGTGGTTCTCCCGGTAGGACCATCGGGGACCACAAATAAATACATATAGAATATTCTTTGAAGTTACAATATATCAACACTCCCCCTTAACGAGAAGGGTATTCTATAACAACATCAACAACAACAATAATAGGAGAGAGATAGAGGACACCATCAACATCATCAGGGTGATACATATATAAATCATTGGAAGGTTTTCAACATCATGTAGCCTTCATCTTCAATCTTTATTCTTCAGCATCATCAGTACTTTGACCGCTTCAATCAGAAGCATCTTGACTCTTCAATCAGCAGCAACATCTTCAGCACTTTGACCTTTCAATCAACAACATCTTCAGCACTTTGACCTTTCGATCAGCAACATCATCTTCAACACTTTGACCTTTCGATTAGCAACATCATCTTCAACACTTTGACCTTTAGATCAGCAACATCTTCTTCAGCACTTTGGCCTTTCGATCAACAACAACATCATCATCATACTCTGATATTTCAATCAGACTCATCATTATCATTAGCCTCTGATCTTTTGATCAGAACCATCATCATACTCTAACATCAACTCATCATCATATTCTGATCTTTCGATCAGTACGTCATCATCATCATACTTTGATAATACATCATCATCATCATCAGGATCTCATCATCATCACATTCTGATCTTTCGATCAGAAACATCATCATCATCATCGCATTCTGATCTTTCAATCAGAAAACATCATCATCATCAGCAACATCATAATCATAAGCAACTTCTGATCTTTTGATCAAAAAACATCATCATCATAATATTCTAATATTTCGATCATAGAACATCATCATCAACAACTTCTGATCTTTCAATTAGAGAAACATCATCATCATCATATTCTGATCTTTCGATCAGAGAACATCATCATCATCAGCAACAACATCATCATCATATTCTAATCTTTCAATCAGAGAACATCATCATCATCAGCAACTTCTGATATTTCGATCAGAGAACATCATCATCAGCAGCAACATCTGATCTTTCGATCAGAAACATCATCATCATCATAAAAACATCAACATTATCAAAACATCAACATGATCATTCCTTTCGAAATTACGGGATTTAGGTCTTTACGGAGTTACCAATGATACTTCCTTTCGGAATTACGGGATTTAGGTCTTTACGGAGTTACTAACGATCCTTCCTTTCATAATTATGGGATTCAGGTCTTTACGGAGTTACTAATGATCCTTCCTTTCGGAATTATGGGATTAACACATTTGTGGAACTTAGACAATCCTTCCTATTGGAATTATGGGATCAACACATCTATGGAACTCAGAGAATCCTTCCTATTGGAATTACAGGATCAATTCAATGATCCTTCCTTTTGGAATTATGGGATTTAGGTCTTTACGGAGTTACTAACGATCCTTCCTTTCGGAATTATGGGATCAACACAGATGTGGAACTCAGACAATCCTTCCTATTGGAATTACGGGATCAACACATCTGTGGAACTCAAACAATCCTTCCTATTGTAATTACGGGATCAATTCAATGATCCTTCCTTTCGGAATTATGGGATTTAGGTCTTTACGGAGTTACTAATGATCCTTCCTTTCGGAATTATGGGATCAACACAGACGTGGAACTCAGACAATCCTTCCTCTAGGAATTATGGGATCAACACACGTTCTCGAGTACCGAAGTCACCGGATCCATTATGAACCAAAGTTCAAGGATGATACAATCCTACCACATTCACGGGGACCGAGATCTTCAGATACATTTTGAACCGAGGTTCAGGGATGATGCAATCCACCACTTTCATGGGGGCCGAGACCTCCGGATACAATTTGAACTGAGGTTCAGGGATGATGCAATCCACCACTTTCACGGGGGCCGAGACCTCTGGATACATTTTGAACCGAAGTTCAGGGATGATGCAATCCTACCACTTTCACAGGGGTTGAGACCTCCGGATACATTTTGAACCGAGGTTCAGGGATGATGCAATCCACCACTTTCATGGGGGACGAGACCTCTGGATACATTTTGAACCAAAGTTCAGGGATGATGCAATCCTACCACATTCACAGGGGCCAAGACCTCCGGATACATTTTGAACTGAATTTCAAGGATGATGCAATCCCACCACATTCACGAGGACCGAGGTCATCGAATCAATTTTGGACAGATGTCCTGGGATGATACAATCCCTCCACATTCACAGGGACCGAGGTCACCGGATCACTTTTGGACAGATGTCCTGGGATGATACAATCCCTCTTCATTCTCGAAGACCGAGGTCTTTGGGTCACTTTTGGGCAAGTCCCCAGGGATGATACAATCACACCACATTCTCGATGACCAAAGTCACCGGACCACTTCTAGACATATGTCCCAGGATGATACAATCTCTCTTCATTCTCGAAGACCGAGGTCTCCAGGTCACTTTAGGGAAAGTATCCAGGGATGATACAATCCCATTGCAACATCACTACTCCCCCTTTCGAGGAAGGTCTTTCTGAACCACACCAAGCTTGTCTCGAAAGTGTTCGAACTTTACCTGAGACAAAGGCTTTGTCAGCACATCATCATCTAAACCATCTTCATCTACATATTCAGTATGTGAATACTAAACTATCACCATCTGTATCTCCAGTATGTGAGTACTGAAAGCATCATCAGGTCACCATCATCTACATCTACAGTATGTAAATACTGAAACATCATCTATATCTTTAGTATGGGAATACTGAAATCATCATCATCTCTATATTCAGTATAGAAATACTGAATCACCATCATCTGTATCTACAGTATGTAAATACTGAAAAGTCATCATCTGCATCTTTATCTTGAATGTAGAAATACCGGATTTCTCTGTGTCACGACGAAACACAGAGTTCTTTGTTATCACAACTCTCATTATCACATAGAATCAATGTAGTATCCATATTCAGTTCAAAGAGACCTGATATCAGCTTCCGAATCCATATGGCTTCACAACTTAGTAGAGCAATCTGCTATGTATTATGCTTCAGCCATGCTATGAGAAACACTGGACTATTTCCTACTAAACCATGAACTCATAGCAGACCCCAAACAAAAGCATCTACCTAATGTGCTTTTCCTGTTTGAGATACTTCTGGCCCAATCTGCATCTATGTAGCCATACAATCTATACTCATGGCTACCATCATAATATAAACCAAAGTCTATAGTCCCTTTCAGATATCTCATCACATGCTTTGCAGTTACTAGGTGAACCCGTAGTGGTTGAACAATATATTGACTTAAGGTGTTCACAACAAAACAAATGTCTGGTCTGGTATTTGTTAAGTACATCAATGACCCAATGATCTGTCTGTAAT
The DNA here is from genome assembly GCA_001517045.1 of Pseudotsuga menziesii. Taxonomy (NCBI): domain Eukaryota; kingdom Viridiplantae; phylum Streptophyta; class Pinopsida; order Pinales; family Pinaceae; genus Pseudotsuga; species Pseudotsuga menziesii. Next base: position 19,960 of record LPNX010810431.1, on the reverse strand, counting down.
GAGTCATATCCACTAACTCTGATGAGTCATCAGCTAACAGCTTCAGGTTGGAGTCCATGGGTGTGGCCATGACTTTGCATTCCAACATATTGAATCTCTTCAATATCTCTACCGCATACTTTCCTTGGTTGAGAAAGATTTCTTCTAAACTTTGCCATACTTCTAGAACTAGGAAATAATGCATTAATCCAAGGTCTTTCATCTCAAATTCTTCTACTAGTTTCTTCTTGCTTTCCATGATCTGTTTCTCATTTCCTTTCAAGGATATGACAAGTTCATCTTCTACAACCTTGAGATAAAGGTTAGGATCAGCTTTATTCTTGGTAAATCCCATGCTCGACAAGAAAATATCTATTCTTCCATACCAAGCTCTGGGATCTTGCTTCAGGCCATAGAGGGCCTTCTTTAACTTGCATACGTGATTCCATCTAGCTTCAACTTCAAATCCTCATGACTATTCGATGTAAAACTCTTTCTTAATCATACCATTAAGGAAGGCTTGTCTTTACTTCACTATGGAAGAAACTACCATGATAGTTCTGAAGGAAGTGTACCTTACTTCCTGGAGTAAGTGTCTCTTCAGAATTAATTCCCTTTTTCTGAAAGAAACCTCTGGCCGCAAATCTTGCTTTATACTTCTCGATACTTCCATCAGCTGCATGCTCTATTTTGTATATCCATTTGGAGGATACAATACTCTTTCCTTATGGTTTGGGAACTATATCCCATACATCATTCTAGTATTCTTTCATCATAACATCTTCCATGAGTTCGTCTTGTCAGATCATCAACATATCCTAGTCTTCTGCATTCAACTTTGAAGGTTGGAACCCACTTTACTCTTGGTAAAGTCTCGATCCATCAAGAAGCTATCCATCATGTCGTATCGTGTTGAACTCAGATATCTTCTGTAGTCACTCCCCCCTGAAGTGGAGTATTATCTTCCTTCTTCATTTTGTACAGGTGGTTCTATGCTTGATATATACTGGTCAATAGAGTATGTCATGTCATAGTCTATTCTTTCTGAGGCAAATAATGAACATTTCTTTGTACACTTGTTCTTGTAGATACATATGGAGGATACTATGCACTTCCCTTTATGTCTCGAAATCATATCGTATACATCATTCCCCATGATCAACTGTTATTCTTTGATCATAGTTTCTTTTATAGCATTATTTTATTCATCTTGAGTTATCTCTCATACCCATGGTGGTCTTCATCCTTTGAGGTGGATCTACCGCTCTCTGAAGCTCTTACATCCGTCATGGTGTCTCTGACCTTGGGAGCTTCAGATTCATGTTTATTGAATTGTCATCACTTGTTCTTCAGAACAAGTCTCGTCCTTCTTTTCTTGTAGGAGGTTGTATAAGACCTTTCCTACAATTCAAATGCACTAGTTGGATGGTTAGAACTATTTCATAAAACATATGCATAATGACAAATTCTTATGCATTGTGCAACTATTTATCCAATACAACATTCATCCATATTTCACAGAAACTTTCTAGATTCCTTCTATTTATACCATGACATCATTGAGATTGTGCACTAATCCAATATGTCAGCAAAGAGGTTTGATAAGTAGCACTGGAGAGTTGTATAGCGCCATGAGATACTTACCCATCACATGCATATTAGTAGTATTAATGTAAACAATCTATCATGCATAACACATCAACTGAATACAATCAAATGCATAACAAAACAATACCATGAAATGGCAATTGAAAACTTATCTTTTATTTGTTTCGTGGTTAGACTCCATCTTGATCATTCTGCTTTATCATCTTCTTCATTCATGAAATCATCATTTCTTATCCAAATGATCAGATGAATAAGAGGTTCTTCAAGAATTCATATTCCTCATCGCTTGAGGGATCTTCTTTGAATGGTGAGAGCTTGATCTTCAATTGCTCCCATCTTCTTCTTCTCTTCTTATAAGTCAAGCTGAAAGTAATCACTTACTTCTGCATACTTCTTCTTCTACTGCTTCAAATTGTTCTGCATTTTGGATCTTCACATTATTCAACTGTTTTCTCAAAGCCATATTCTGATTTAAGTTCTTATCTTCAAATAGCTTGATCAAGGAATCAAACATCTTAGGTGTCTTTAGGGAAGACACTTGTGGTATAAATTGATCCGTGATTGAATCAACAATGATCTTCTTGGCCTTGATCAAGTTCTTCTTGTGTAAGTCTTTGAGGCTCATCTCCCTCTAGAACTGGAACCTCTCTATTCATGTAGGTGTATAATTCATTTTCTTCAGAGAGATCAAATACTTCCATGCTTGGAAGTTTTCAACTTCACCAAGCTTATCATCAAGCTTATGTGATAGATCATTTTGAAATGAGAACATCAAATGCAAATAGCAAAAGATTAGATCTTACCGATTTGAGGTGTCTATCCTGCTTCCGGAGCTGGCTGATCTAGGGTTTGTCAGAGAAACCCTAATTTTCAAAACTTGGAATATTTCAGATCTGATTGGATAGAAATATATATCTCTTCAAATGGAGCTGTCCAATGTACTCCTTTTCTGAAAACAGTGGAGGGAAGCTCCCGGAACAGAAAGCCCTAGTTTTCCAATTTCTTTTGCAAAAATTCTTGTTACTGTTTCTGTGATATCTCTGAAGTTACGGCTCCTCTATGTCTGAAATTTTGCACTGAGATAACCTCACATGTCCCTGATCCAAAAAAACAAGTTTTGTTAGAATTGGTTTCACGAATTTTAATTTATGATCATTTTCCCAAGGTGACCTGTTACAGGATTGTTCAGAATAGTGCCGTTGTACGGCATGCCACGTGTCACTGGTTCATCTTCAGATTCTGAAATTTGGATCAAATAAATTGCAGGCCGTGCTAATTCTGGAACATTTTTAGGAATTCTATTTGGACCTTTGTAGCCCATGCTACAACAATTATCCCCAGGTGTCCTATTTAGGGATGAATTCTGGAAGAGACTGGAACCCTAACTTGAAGGGATCATATCTCCCAGAATATAATGAATCTGAGGCTAAATTATGGACACAATGTAAATCAGGATTTTATCTTTTGCCTTTGCAATTTTCAACTCCTTAGCCTTTTCCAATCTCACGATATAGCGAATGTACCAAAATTTAGCAGTTTTAGTATTTAGGATTTTTCCAGATCAGGGTCAAACTAGGGTGTGACTTTCCCAGAGTTTCACCCAACCAAATTTCTTGATCCAGGTCTCTAAAATTATTTTTTGATGAGGAGAACAATCCTATTCTGGGCTCACTAAAAAATTCTTCTTCTGTAGAAAGCCCTAATTTTTCGCACCAAAACTGAAAATGCTCGGAATCGAATTCCGCTTCGACAGAAAGATGCGCCCTTCAATGGAGAGTCAGTCTAGCCTTATTTTTCTGATCGATCATGGATAGGGACCCCAAAAAAAAAAGAATCCATAGATTATTTAGCTGCACAATGTCTTCTTTTAGGGTGGCTCTGATACCATGTTAAATTTTCATATGCTTATCTAAGACATCAGTACTTCATTTCATTTTCATAACAAGAGAATATAAACAAGATCATTGAAAGATAGACAAGCACAACCATACAAAAGGAACAAAAATATTTATCCTGGGAGAACCCTAAATGGAAAAACCCAGCAATAGCTTCCTCAATATAGATGCCCCAAAAAGATAAACTATAAAACCAGCAAGGAGATCAAAGCCCGATCCTCCTCCTTCTCCAGCTACTTCTCTTCTCCACTAATGCGCTACACAAGTGAGAGTGTGTGTTCCAAATGAGAAGCACTACACCTCTATTTATATTCATCCATTCACTTAAGTTAACTCATATTTCATGTAGGCTCGAGTTAATCATGTAGGCTCGAGTTACACATGTAGGCTCAAGTAACCACACTAGGGTGCTAATGACCCACCTTTACAATTAAAGGGGACTGCCTCATGACTCTTATTAGTTCTTTCGATTAGGAGCATCGGGGTACAAAGTAAGACAAGTGGTTATCCCGATAGTACCATCGGGGACCACAAAGAAATACATATAGAATATTCTTTGAAGTTACAATATTTCAACAACATCATGACGTTTCACCTATGGTGCTCATCAAATAACATTATAGATGATTCAGTTAGGCTGAGACTGTTTCAACGCACTCTCACAAGTACTGCATCCAAGTGGTATATTGAGCTACCACAAGCCAAATACCTAGATTTTAACTCCTTGGCTTTCATGTTACTGCAATATTTTTAACTTCCTATTAGATATGACGAAGGGGTGGAGATCTTGTTATCTTGCCACCAGAATACTGCGACCCACATAACCGGCCACATCCATTAGTGGTAGCGATGTCGTAGTTTGTGTAAGATTCAACTTGATGACAGGATATTCCTAGATTGGTTCCTAAAAACTTTGTTACCACCTATTGCAAAGGACGTCACATTCGAACATCCCCAATCTGAAGAGGAGGCCATCTTGAAATCCCAGCAGTTTAATCTGATCTATGCACAGTTTGGATACCTTTACACTGTCATTCTAGACACTCCTTGTGTAGGCACCTCCTACCAGGATGCATTGGGGGCATCCCATGCCACAGATGGCATCATAGGTTCTGTCTCCCATCAACCATAGCATTGTATGACACCACCTGCAATACCACCATAATCAAGCAACACCCCTAGTGTTTCCTACCAAAACCAAACTCCAGACTATGCAAGAATGATGTCACAGTTTGGAGACACAACTTCTTACGCACAACCTGCACCACTGTAGTATGCCCAAGCATTAGCTTGGTCGACACAGCAATACACAGGACAAATTCCCACATTTGTGGCACCGAAACCCACCCAAGTCTACTATGCACCATCAATGTAAGTTGTTCAAGCCCCCGCCCCTGCTCCACCTGCTCCATTGCGATAGGTGTTTGCACAGCAAAATAGTCCCAACTGTCCAGGACCCAATAACCAACAAGGGAAAGCCATGAATAACTGACCCCATAGCCAAGGCAACAATCAACCACAAGGAGGTGGTCAACAACCAAATCCTCCCAACAATGTCGAGGCGAACCGACCAGCCAAAAATCCTCAACGACCAAATGCACCAAGGTGCAACGCTCCATTATGTACAAACCAACCGTGCACACTATACGAGGTCTACGGGCACTACACATACGAGTGTCCCTTCATGGGTCACACTAAGCAGGCCATTAGGAATGAGGTTCAACATGCTACCAATACAGCAGCCCAAGCTCAACCCAACTAGACACCACCAGGGTCCCCACCCATGGTCCTCCAAAACCCATTACCAGTCCAAGGACTAGTAGCAATTGCACCCGCTCCCCATCCCAATCCCAATGCCCTAGGGGAACCACTGACAATAGAAATGGGTGTTCCCCACCTGCTAGCTATGACAAATGAAGAGGTCAATTTATAGACCAGACAAAATCAGTATGGAACCAACACCGAACCTCCTGACACATTAGTGACATCTACGTCCAAAGTAACCAATGCACCTCTTCAGCTACCCCCTTTCCCTCTGCGCCCCCCCATACAAAGGGTTTCCAACAACACCATGGCTAGAGCTCCTTTAAGCTACAACATTGTGGATGATTTGGCCCAAACACCTACCACCATGTCTGCACTTGAGGTACTCAAAACTTTTCGAATGCAGCGAAAAGACTTACTAGCCTCCCTTGGTGCTGTAGACCCCTCTGACTCCAAGTTGATCACATTCGACATGGAGAATGGAGAACCACGAATGCCATAAACCATTTCCTTCCAAATCCCGGTGTCTATCTAGAATTTGGTCATGCATCGATGCATACTGGATGAGGGGGCATCCACGTGAGTTATGTCCACCCTAGTCTGGAAGAAGCTTGGATCCCCAATTTTGCAACTGTCATCTACTACTCTGTAGGCTTATGATGGCCAGCCCACTAAATCCTAAGGAATCCTCCCTCATGTTCCCATCACATTGGCCAGGAAAACAGTACTGATTGACATAGAGGTTGTCAATGCTCAGTTGGACTATAAAATTCTCCTTGGAAGAAGTTATATGTATGCCATGAGAGCTGTAATATCAACTATTTTCTGTCTCATGATGTTCCCCCACGAAGGGAAAATCGTGACAGTTGACCAACTGACTTATCATGATCCGCAAGGGCTAACGACACCCGTAAAATTTATCCCTACGATCAACACCTTTGATCCACAAGGGCTAACCACACTTGCTAATGTTATCCCTATGGTCAACACCATGGTTGAAAACATACCAACCTTTCCATTGTTGAATGTGGGCCCTGGTTTGTTTGTCGATACCACCATGACGGCTTCTTTCCCCTTAGTGTCACCACCACCCACACCAAATGATACTGCGGACTTGTGCATGCTCTTATCTAGCACTACTGCACCCAAACATCAACCGTAGCCACAACCCCAACCGCAACCACAACACCATCTGTAGCCGCAACACCATCAACAGCCACAACGTCATCAATAGCCACAACATCATCAGTAGCCGCAGCATCATCTGCAGCCATAGAATTATGCATAGCCGCCACAACAACCTCATCCCCACATGGAACCATCAAGGAGTTATTTGGGATCCTCCCCAGTCAACACAATTCCCTTCCTCTTTCCCCTGCCTAGTGTCATGAGAAAGCCAGTAATGGAAACCTTAAACTTACCCAATTTTACATTAATAATTCCTATGTGGTACCTCGATCCATCGGCCCAACCACTAATGCCCCAGGTAGTCTTAACCCCCGTGCAACCCATTACGGTTGAATATCATCCTCCACCCAGCCCACAAAAACCAACCACCACACTCGCACCCACACCACCCCACCCAAAGAGGCCGAATGGAAAAAACGTGAAAACTACTGCTGAACCTCGACAAAACCCACCTTGTGCGTCTGCGAAGAACAAGGCCTGTTATCTCCAAAAATAAATTTATTTTGACAGTATGAAGAATTTGATTTATGTAATGAAATATCTAAGGATGCCTAAAAAATTGAAGGTCTCTGTTTTGGATGTGGTTGAAAATTTTGGAAGTTTTAGCTTTTGGTGGCTTAGGTGAGGCTTGTAACAGCTCATTAGCCACTGAAAAGCTATGTTTCAGAAACTAATTGTTGAACGATGGATAAAGGTAAACCACTGTAAGTGTCTCGAGCAAGTAAAATTAAATTAACACTTTCAGTGGCTTAGGCAAGACTTCAAATGACTCATTAGCCACCGAAAAGTGTTGCTTTCGGCAGCTTAGGGAGAAGACCAAGAAAGAATTTAACCATCGAAAGCAGGCAATAAGCGATATTAGTAAATTTAGTTTCAGTGGCTTAGGCGAGACTCAAAATAGCTCATTAGCCACTGAAAGGTGATGCTTTCGGTAGCTTATCAAACAATTCAACACAGATTTTAACCGCTGAAAGCAGGAAGATAAGCGTCAGGGAAAAAGTGCTTTCCGTGGCTTAGGTGAAAGCTCGGACATTTCATTAGCCATCGAAAGGATGGTTTTTCAGCAGTTAAATGGGTTTTTCGGCGAGGCCGCTATCTGCCAAAAGTAGGATTTCACCGCAAAGCTAGGATAATAGTTTCGGTGGCTTAGGTGAAAGGGATACCATTTCATTAGCCACCAAAAGCTATCTTTTTGGTGGTTTGTAGACAAATTCAGGAATATTATTAACCACCAAAAAGACAAAAGAGGAAAACGGTTATAAAACAGTTGAATCACACCCCGTCAGCAAGATGAACAATCATTGAAGGGGTGTGACAAACCATCGAAATGACTTGAGCCTGCATAGCTATGTGTGTAAATAAGTTAAAGAGGTCGTTATAAACTAGAAAAGGACTGATAGGATTGGAAACCCTCAGTTTTATTCCACCTATCCAAAAGAACAATAGACAGCCCACCGAGAACCCAGGCTGATGTGTGTTATGATTGTTTGGGAAAGGAGATAGAGAGGATCAACTGCTACCATCACCTTATGATCATAGCATCCATCATGATAGCACAAACCCTCATAATCAGTGCCAAAGGACTCCAACACATTTCACTTTCGAGCTTATCATTCCTCTCCACCAAGAAAACCATCTCTCAGGAAGCATCCTGCTAACACACTGTATACAGAACTGATAATTATTTTGTAGGTACTGAGGAGAGGCACTCATCAAGATGAAGAAGGGAGGAACTGCTCTCAGGCAGGAGCTGGGAGACATCAGTTATTTGGAAGCACATCTAGAATTCTGTAAACTCTTCCAAGACATTGGATACTACATGTTTTGTGAAAAGATACAAGGCTCCCATCAGTAGGTAGCTGAGGCATTTTCCCTCTCATTTGATGGTTCAAAGGAAATTATAGGCAAGGAGGAATTTCACATAAATGAAACCCTAATCATTGAAGTAACTAAACTCCCTTGCACAGGAGAAAAATGGTTCAAGACCACCATACAAAAAGATGTAGAATTCAGGTCTTACCTAAAGCCTAAACATAGAGGAATGGTGTGGAAAAAGAGTGTGCCATCATCCTGGTTGGAAGAAAGGTGGAAACAACTGCTAAAGGCCATTGTGGTTTACGTAACATGTGAAGGACGATATAACAAAGCCATGATGTACCATTTCAAGATAATGAACCACTTCATAGGTAAAAGCCCACTCAATTTTCCCTTTTACTTACACAGAAGTTTAGGAAAGATGGCACACCAAGTGAAAGCCCAACCAACCAAGATTGCTGGCAGACTATGTCACCATGTACTTATCCAACTGTTGATCCAAGAGTTGCTGAAAAGAAGGAATATGGCATGGCCTTATTTTCTATTTTGGAATGGATTTGAGACAGGCCTTCATCCATAAGAGAAAGGGAAGTCTCCTACCAAGAAGTCTAGTACAACAAGGAGTGGGAGATGAAGGAGGAGGGCCATATCTCTAGCAGCAATAGCAGAACAACCTCCCTCCTCTTCCAAGGCCAAGAAGGTAAAAAGGAACTTGGACTTCAGTGAGAAGGGCTAGGAGGTTGAAACACACAAGGAGAATATTCTAAATCTACCCTACTCAGATTCTGAAGAGGAGAAAGAGGAAGGTGCAGACCTAGCTCTACAAATTGTACCAATGACTAAAGCACTACCTTTCCCCACACCAAAGGAGCAAGAGGAAACAATAAACATGGCTTCCTCCAGCAAGCCTAAAACTCAAAATATCAATCAATTACTAAGGCAAGTTTATGAAATGGAGATTTTGGAGAGAGAGATAAAGAAAAATAATGAAATATTGACCCAAAGGAATAGGCAATTGCATAATTCTTTCCTGGAAATGAGAGGAAGATACATCTTATTAAAAAGGAGAAACCTCAGGTTCATGAAAGACAATACTAGATTGTACAGGATGATTAGGCTCAAAAGACTACAAATGAAGGAAGCTAAGGCAAACCCTAGCAACCACCCCACCTTGGAAACCCTAGCTGAGGCTGTAGTTAGCCTTCAACCTCCAGAGACCATCCAGGCTATTGTTAACCCTCCTAGCACAGAGCCTATGGAAGAAGAAAGCCGAGAAGACAACCATAAAAGAAGATTTTTGGGAAAACCCTAATAAATTTTGAAAACAGGGCTTTCAGTGGCTTAGGCGGATGCTAAGGCAGTTCATTAGCCACCAAAAGCGCCGCTTTTGGCAACTAACGGTTCCAATAGTCTGGCCTCTTCACCACCGAAAGTAGACAGAGGATTAAAATCAAATTTTGGCATATAGGACCGGTTTTGGGAGAATATAGATGGCTCAGGGACATAGTCTGAAGATGAAGGGCACAGACGAAAGCATCAAAAAAAGAACTGTTTTAGTTTTACTATGACATAATAGCACAAAAGGCCACCAACACCTAGCTGTAGAGAGAAAATAGTGGCTTAACCAGTAGAGGGCCAATAGTAGTAATTGTCAGCAGTTACCTCGGTTATCTGAAGGTTCATACAGTGAACTAATTCTTCAGTTAGTAAGACAAGTAGTTAATTAGGGTTTTTTAACCTAATTTGCAAAAAACTATTATTTTGTTTATTTTTGTAAAAAACAGATGTAAGTTTTTAGGATCTGTATGCTTTGTAAAGGCTATAAAGCCTAAGACTTATTTTATGAAAAAGGTTCAACTTCAGGTACTTATATACATATACTATTGTTAGCTTCTTATTTTGCTCATGATTTAATATAATCTCTTTGGTTATCATTTTGCTTAGCTTCCATTTCTATCTTTTCTGTGCTTATGCTTGAAAGTGTATTCAGGTTATATTCAAGTTAATCAATGACTAATAGATGTCACCCTATTAGCATGTTTATGTGAATTGAATTATAAGTACCATCCTTATCATTATTTAGCCATTTATATGCATCTATTTTGTGTGTAAATCTGCCATCCTAATGAGTTCTCCATCCCTACACCTTATTGTCAACCTCTGAATAGTGGTAACTAAAGCCTTGTACCTGATTGAGTTTCATGCATGTCTTGAGAGTGGAAGGTCATATAGGTCACCTGACTTGATCCAGATTAGAAAACCCCAAAAACATTGTAAGTTACCAGGCATCCTCGAGCTACAACCTAGAGGAGTTTTCTGGAGTGATAATAGATTGGCGCCGTTGCTGGGGAAAGAAGACTGAAGCTAAGCTTCCCTAGGAGACGACATAGACCCTTGCTTTGATGATCGAAAAATCTTGGGAATTATTCTGGTTGTAAATCATCTATTTGGTGACTCCATTAAAATAAGGTGGGTTCAAGAAGACCAAGTACTAGAGAAAATCCTCAGAGGACACCAGGAACACCGGTTTCAGATCCAAAAGAGATTCTAAGAGGAGCTAGGGCTTCACTAAGGCAGACCAACAGTGCTGCAAAGGAAGCTACATCAGGTATTTCAAGAAATATTTCTGCTATTATTTCTTCTGTTGAAACACTTAATTCTTAGGAATTTATAAATACATCAAAAAATTCTAGGGTTTGGGCATCTTCAAGCACTACTGCTTGTGAATATCCAATCCCTGGCAACTCCACTGGGATAATTTTACCACCACCACCTTCTTAGTCACTAGTTATATCAATACTACCTTCCTCCACCCTTCCCATACCCATTACCAATATGGCTGCTCCTCAATTGACCAAAATGAAAAGGATCTTGGTAGCTAGGTATGCCCCCCTAAATTTTCCAAATCCCCTCTCGACCATGCCCACTGGAGATTACCTCAAGTACATGCCTAAGTTCATAGGAGAAGGAGATTTGATAGCTGAAGAACATCTAGAGGCATTTTACAGCTATGCTGAGAACATTAACATATAACAAGAAGATGTTTGGACTAGGGTTTTTGTGCAAAGCCTATATGGTCATGCTAGGAAATGGTTTAAAGAGCTTCCTGCTGGGTCAGTGGTAGGAATTGAAGCCCTAGATGACATCTTTCTAAAACATTGGGGAGAAAGGAGAGACCACCTCTATTATATCACAGAGTTCAACAACTTAAAAAGAGAAAATGGGGATTATGTCTCCAACTTCACCAAGAGGTTCAACAATATGTACAACAAGATCCCCACTGAAATCAAGCCCACTAATACCTCAGCTAGGATAACTTATGCAAATTCCTTTGACTTTGATTTCTACCTACTTCTCAAAGAAAGGAGTCCTGCCTCCTTATCACTCATGTAGGATGCTTCCCTAGAGGTAGACTCAAACATTGTGGCATCTCAGAAGGCCAAAGGAAAGATAGACAAGAATAAGCAGCCAACAGACCCTATTGGGGATTCTTCATTAGAGAACAAGATTGACAAAATGACCAAACTATCATATAACCTGACTGCTGAAATGTCTAATCTGAAGGACCAAGGAAAGATACTTGTGAGGAGTAAAGGGCCAAGTGATTTTGCTCCCCGAAACCCTAATTTTGTCCCTTATAGAAGAGGGAACCCCCCAGTTCATATTCTCAGAAGGGAAAGGAAGCAAGGGGAAGATCAAAGAATAAGAGCCACATTTTAGAATGTTGTATTAGAAGAAGAGCCATAATTCATTGAAGAAGAAGGAGAAGCTGAAGATAACATCTAATGCATGGAGCATGAGCCAGAATACTCTTTTCTGACATGGGAAGAATATGAGGAATTCCTAATTGATGAGCATATCTGTGAAGGAACTGTATATCAAGCTGATGGTTAGGTAGGGTACAATTTGAGGTCCAGGCTAGTTGCTCCACTTAAAAAGAATGTTGTACCTGTCAAACAACCTACTGCACCAGAAAAAAAGGCTCCTGTTTTACCAAAGAAAATGGCTGTCATTTCAAAACCATTGCAAAAATAAGCACCTTCATCAAGCCCTGACCATGTCCAACTCAAAGCTCCAGTACATGAGGTAAGGTTTCCTGATAGGCTGCATTATTCTTTCAACCTTGATTCAGAGATTCAAAAATTGAAGATCCCTTTCCCATTAATTGAGCTAATGAAAAATGATGCATTCAAGTCTTCCATTCTGAATTCTCTTCAACCAAAGGTGCATATTGATAATGACTTTGTAAATATGCAAGATGACAAACCTATTGTAACCTTAGGCCCCATGATCAAAGACCTAAAGGACTCATGCCCACCTTTCTATATATCCTTGAATATCCATGATAAATTCCTTCATAACTGTCTATTGATTTCAAGAACTTCTCATAACCTAATGCCAAAGGATATGATGGATGAGATTGGTCTCAGCATCACAAAGCCCTACCATGAATTATTCTCCTTTGAATCCATAAAATTCAAGTGCTTGGGCCTCATCAAATACCTTGTTGTGAACCTAACTCGACTACCTTCAAAAAGCATCATGATGGAAATTGTAGTGGCTGATATCGCTCCAAAATTTGGTCTCTTGCTATCTCGATCATGGAGCAAAAGGATAGGTGGCACCCTTAAGATGGATCTTACATATGACACCATACCAATGTTTGGAGGGGAGACCAAGAGGCTTTATAGGGAAAATCAGCTGGCCTACATCATAAGCAATGAGAGAAATTCAGTGAATCACACAATGTATGTAGTGGACACTGATTTTGGGTCATGCATTCTGCAAATAGATGATTCTCAACAAACATTAGTTCAACTCACTAAGCCCACCTGTTAGCAGCTTGAAGAGGTGACCACAATAGTCTGGAACATGTGTTTTGATGGAACTAGCACTCAAAGCTCAGCAGGTTTAGGTGTAGTATTGATCTCCCCATCCAAGGAAAACCTTCATCTGTCTTATAAGCTTGATTTTAAAACCACTAACAATATAGCAGAATATGAAGCCTTGATTCTAGGAGTTAAAGATTCCAAGGAGATGGGGATCATGTGCATAAGGATTTTTGAAGATGTAGACCTTATTATACAACAGGTCAACAACACTTTTTAGACAAAAAACGTCAGACTAAAGGCCTACAGGGACGAGGTATGGAAACTTAGAGACTCCTTTATGTTTTTTGAACTATCATATATACCTAGGGTTTTGAATCATCTAGATAATTCCCTGGCTGTCTCTGCAAGTCTGTTTGTTCCTCCTTTACCCCCTAAGCTCAGCTATGATGTTCAAGTTAAGTACAAACCTTCCCTGCTAGATAATGTCAAATTTTGGAAGGTGTTTGAGAGTGATGATGATCTTAGCAAATTCCTTCAGCTAGTAGATGAATTCTATGATATAAATATTGTAAGGTTTGTCATTACACCAAAACCTATGGATTTGATGAACATTTGAAACCCAACACAAAGTCCTATCACTAGGAGTGGTGGTTAAACCACTTGTTTTATAGTCCCAGAGGTGTGGCGGTTATACCGTGTGAGGTACCCGATACTCCAACACCTCGCCTTCGGCGTAGCTCGGGGGAATTGAACCTGAGACCTATGCTATGATACCATGTGGAAATTGAACCCAAGTGTTAGAACAATTACACTCACAAAACTTGCCAATTACACATGCAAATTACACACAAATGAGACTGAATATGGAGCATAACACTAATCTGTATTGAATAAGTGTACAATAGCCATGCTAACCCAACTCTTGGAGAATAATGGCATCTCCCTTCCTGACAGCTCAAAGAAGAGGGAAGGAGGATCAAATTAAAAAGACAGAGAGAGAGTTTCATGCCAAATCTTGCTTGCCTCATTAGCATGAATCAGAAGAGCAGAGGGGTTTGAGTAGGGTAGGAAGTGTGAGAACATGTATACCTTCAAAGTGTGATTTGAAATTCCTTTTGCAATGAATTTACCACTTGAGATCTTTGTGATCTCAACTTCATCACGGGAGAATATGACCTTCTTTGGAGACCCTGTGTGGGTCATCTGATACACTGATAAGAGGTTAGAGGCAAGACCTGGAACATACAATACATTGTTGAACTTACCATGGTAAAGATAAATCCTCCCTTTGCCCAAACTTTCAGTGAGAGAGTCATCTCCCAGTACTATTGGTGGACCTTTCGACATGTCAAGTGAGGTGAATGCCTCCTTGGTCGAAACCATATGTCTTGAAGCTCCAAAATCAATGATGAAACTAGGTGAGCTTGATGTGCCAGCAACCAATGCATGAACTCTCTCTCTGTCTTTTGAATTTGATCCTCCTTCCCTCTTCTTTGAGCTGTCAGGAAGGGAGATGCAATTCTTCTCCAGGAGTTGGGTTAGCATGTCTACAATTACACTCACAAAAATTGCCAATTACACATGCAAATTACACACAAAGGAGACTGAATATGGAGCAGAACACTAATCTGTATTGAATAAGTGTACAATAGCCAACCATGTGAAGTCATAGGCTGCCATAATAAATAATTACATGAGATATTTGAATGCATAAGGATTCCATTCGAATTTGGTCAAAAGCAGGCTTACTAAATCTAAGCAAATCCCCCATAGGTGCATAAAGCAGTTTCCAAATCTGTCTAGGAGCTCACGAATTGGAAAAATCAATTAGGCAAGCTAATAGATGATGGAAGGAAAAATCATACATGCTTTTATTAGGAGAAAAGAGTGGAGGATGATGAGGACAAAAAACAATTTAACTTCACCCAGTCAAACTTTCCCAATTGCCTTAAAACTCAGAAAAAGCAGGCAATAAAGCAGAAAAAGTAGACATGCACTAGGAAGGCCAGGAATAAAGCAGATTTGATTCCAAGTGGTTTCCCAAGCACTCCATGACTCAAATTTATCAAGTTTGACCACTTTGGATGTGTGGAGGGCAACTTGCATAAGGTGGAATATGGAAACTAGGCAAATAAGACAAAAAATTGGATTAATTAATGTCTAAGGTAGCTAACTATGGGTTGATTATTCTAACAACCCCCCTTAAGCTTGACTTATGAGTAAAATATCAGAAAATTATAGGGCCTAGCAACAAGGCTTAGTCACCCTTTACATACTGCATGTCCATTTAACCAAGGAAAGAGGCAAAAACCCAGTGGGAAAAATCCTCCCTTAAACATGGACAGTAAAACAAAATTTGAAAATCTTGTCATCACTCATGCTTCACAGCATGATCAGGAATCCCTAACAGTGATTTGAGATTGCTGAATGTCTTCTCACAAAAAACTTTGGTGAAGATATCTGCTACTTGTTCTAAATATGAACATAAGAGTAGGTGAATGGTGCCATCATGCACAAGCTGTCTGATGTAGTGCATATGGATCTCAATGTGTTTGGTTCTCTATTTCTAAACTAGATCATTGCAGATTCGAATGGTACTCTGATTATCACAATAGATAGTAGTTGAGTATTCTGATTCGAAGCCACACTCACCAAGTAACCCCTGCAACCATAAACATTGAGTTGTTGCATTTACAACTCCTCTGTACTCTACTTCTGTAGATGAGAGTGCAATGGCACTCTGTTTCTTGCTTGACCAGCTGATTGGGCCTTCAACAAGCATGAACACATATCCTGATGTTGAATTTCGATCTGTGTTGTCACCTGCTCAATCACTGTCAGTAAACCCAATCAAATCAAGATTAGATTTAGCTTTGTAGAAGATCCCACGAGTCCTTGTTCCCTGAACAAAGTTAAGGATCCTTTTGGCTGCTCTCCAATAGATCTCATGAGGCTGATCCATGTATCTTGAAGCCACACTTACTACATAAGAAATATCAGGTCAAGTATGTGTAAGATACAACAAACATCCAATCAATTGCCTATACAGTGTATTGTTTACCATAAGTGAAGAATCAACTTCTTCAAGCTTAACTCCTGAAAGGAAGGGAGTCTTGCTTGGCTTGCAATCCTTCATGTTGAATTTGTTCAGCAAATACAAGGCATACTTGGACTGATGTACTTTGATTCCTTGTTTGGTTTGAGCAATCTCAAGACCCAAGAACTGGCTCAATAACCCCAAGTCTGTCATTGAGAATGCATGGTTCATTGCATCCTTCAAGGAGGCAATTTAATCCTTTGAGATTCTTGTAATGAGAAGGTCATAAAAATACAAAACAATAATCATTAATGAACCATGAATTAGCTTCAAATAGACATTTGTATTTGACTTTCATCGAACAAAATTCAGTGATAGCATAAAGCTAGCAATCTTGTCATACCAAGCCCTGGGGGCTTGCTTAAGCCCATACAATGACTTCTTTAGCTTGCACACAAGAGATGGATTAGTCGAAAATACTTGAGGCTGCTGCATGTAAATATATTTAGTGAGATCTCCATTTAGGAAAGCACACTTCACACCCATGTGATGTACCTCCCACTGCTTCGAAGCTGCAATGGCTAAGGCTAGCCTGATATAGTCCATCTTTGCCATTGGTGCAAAGTTCTCATTGTAGTCTATGCCATGTACTTGTGAGTAGCCCTTGGCTACCAATCTAGACTTTTATTTCAAAGGTGAACCATCGGCATCAAATTTGGTTTTGTAAACCCACTTACACTGAACTAGCTTCCTCCCTGGGGGAGGATCAACCAGCTCCCAAGTGTTGTTCTTCTGGAGTGAGCTGAAATCTTATTTCATGGATGTTTGCCATATTGGATCATTTGATACATATTAATATGTTTGTGGGTCTGATTCAACCATGAGATAGCATTTCTCTTCAAACATAGGATATTTCATGCACAAAGCACTCTCAAACTGAGGTCTAGTCCTCCTAGGATCATTAGGATTTCCAGCTAGTTCTCCAGCTGCATGAATGGTATTTGCTGCCCATTTTGGTCTTGTAGGATTGTGTAATGTCCTCTTCCAATTAGGCCTTAAGGCCCCAAAACCACTAACCTATGTGATTCCTATGGGTTCGAGCGGTTACTGACAGCTAGGGAATCAGCTCAGAACTGATGCCATTCATAGAATATCTAGGGCATCATCATTTGGTTGAGAAGGGTCATCGGGGCCAAAGGCCACCTTCGTGCATGCCATCCTAGAATTATTTAATAAGGCATGCACTCTTTGTTAGTTTTTCAACTATTAAGCTAGCATTATGATCTTAGGATCTTTTCACTGAGAGAATAACAAGTACATCAATAAAACATGAGTACATCACAAGAGACAAGGGACACAAAGAGTTTTCCTTGGGGAAACCATAAAGGAGAAAACCCTGCAACTTCCTCTAAGATAGAATCAACACCAAAACAGTAAGAGATCTCCCAAAACAGCAGTAGCCTTCTGTCTTCTGTCAAGCCAAAGTATTTCCTTCTCCAAAGGTGCGCCACACTTGAGAGAGCAAGTGATGTATGTCACAAGTGATAAAGAGAGAGACACACACTCTCTATTTATATTAGTCCGTTCACTTAAGTTTCCATTTCACACGTAGGCTCAACCCTAATAATTACTACTCGAGCCTACACCTTAATTAGTGTAATAACTCAAGTGCCCCAAAACTGTGGGGACTTACCTAATGACTTGATATGACTTGTTTACATTATTAATCCTCCCGATCGGAACATTGGGGTATGACCACATGACTCAAATACATAATAGAAAACATCCCGGAATAGACATCGGGTTACAATACATAGGATACATAGAAGAATACATTCCGAAGTTACATATACATCAACACTCCCTCTTAACTAGGAAGGTATTCTTTTAACACAATTTTCAGCATTGGTCTTCTTCTCTGTATCAACTGGATCATCTTCGTCTTTGAGTCATCTTCAAGTCATCTTCTTCTTCAAGTCATCTGGATCTGGATCATCTCTCGATCTGGATCATCACTCGATCTAGATCATCTCTCAATCTGGATCATCATCACTGGGCTGGATCTGGATCATCACTCGATCTGC